>JARLTB010000220.1:5560000-6025000 GCA_030141615.1 Unio pictorum | reverse complement strand
CTCATTTACATGATTTTATTTCTTTGGCGATAGTGATATGCACATGTACTTACAATTTCAAATTTCAGACGATGTGTGCAAACCAGTTATGCACACAAACCGGAGTTTTTAGCGGAAATGAATTTTGTACTCAGACTACAGCCCGGACAGCGGTACACTACTGATGGACAGTGTGCCTTTATTAACGGATATGGATCTGAATTCTGTCCGGTATGTACAGAGTGTGTGTATGTGTGATCACGGATGACAGAACAGAGTATTTAAATAGTTTGGCAGAAAGAAAGAATATTTAAACATATATATTCTAATATCTAAAAGTGTGAATCTTGTACTAATATGTGATATCATAGTCTTGGTATTGAACTTCATATCCGGGTTCATGATGTTTTAACTGATATGATGTAGTGCCAAAAGATATATTGTGTCGTGTATATAAATATTCAGTAAAACTAATATATTTTAATATATCTCAAATTAGTAATAAATACAACAATTGAGGTTGTTTTTGTGATATTCATTCTAATAGCTGTGAGCGTTATTTGCAGAAAAGGAAACGGCATATTGTTTTTAAACTGAGAACACCACCTACACAATGAGAAACGCATTGTTTATTCACAAAGGAATAATACTGTTTTTAACAGTATAATTCCCGTACCTTTAAAACTCACCACTTTCGATCTAACAGAAAGTAAGTATTAACATTAAACTTTGCAGTTATGACCATATATGTGTAACTCATTAAACCACAGCATACCCCTTAAAACTGTGCTGATATCCAGGTATTCATTATGTCATCAACTCGTTAGATTAATACCTGTATGTTAAAAACATAGAGTAATATCTAACAGGTGGTTATAATTATTTCAAAATAGATATACAAATAACAGATTAATATATTAGACAAGCATCATTTATTTAATGTGACAGCTATTATGTATTATAGATAATAATGATTATAATTAGCATATATAGGGGACATTGGGACAGAAAGTTGCATAGAAGCTCATTTGCTGATATCCTTTAAAGAGAGACCTGGCAAGAAATGACACATACATATGTTTACAGCACATTTTGGGAAAATAATAAACAGTTAAGTATCTAAGTTAGATATTGAGTTGAGAGGATATAAAATATTCTAAAAGACATCAAAACCAATAGTTTACATTTTCCACCTTAGAACCTTACATAAATATATATGTGACGAAGAAAGAATGAACAGTGAATAACATTACATAAAGGTGCAATAGCTATGATTGTAATATTCATTCCAAACTGTAATTTCAGGTGCAGGTGATGTAATATAACACTTCACTGAGCCATACTATTTCAAACACGGTCGATATTTGAAGACATGCATACAACCATTTAATGACTGGCGCTATAGCGACATTTGTCATTACAACATATTAAAATAAGACACTTGGTGACTCTAGAGATGTAATATATTATTTCTTTTTAAGTCCGTTATTACAGTATTTATCATCAGGGAAGTTCCATTGGAAATTACAAGTGTTCAAAGTCCGTTGCTGCTAGATCTGTGTATAGTGAAACAATCTAACGCTGTTTTTGAAACTCATGTAACCTTTCAAAGCCAAATTGAACACATTTAACTACCAGGCAGTCCAGTAAATTCCAAACTATTCCAGAGTAACTTATGCATCCGACGAACACCTTTAAAACATTTCTTCGTGATAAGCTCTAAAAATGTATCGAATATCTGAGGTACTAAATGTATCTGGAACAACACACTAAAAATATTTTTCCCAAGCATGTTAACTTCCATACTTCAACAGGCAAATATTAACCAGCCACTTAAGTGATCTCAAACACTTCAAAGTAAAATCAATCATTTTTATTCTTCTTCAAGACAAAAGATGAACGTATGTGTCGGTACATGCGTTGCACGGATCCAGTGACCGACACGTGGGATGGAAAATATTACAGCGCAGCTACTGGAACAGCTTGTGGACATAATAAGGTAATATGTATGTATGAATCATGGTTATGATCTAGGGCAGTACTAGGTGTTTTCGAAAGAACGTATGTATGTATGTATGTAGGTATGTAGGTAGGTAGGTAGGTATCTATGTATGTATGTATGTATGTATGTATGTATGTATGTATGTATGTATGTAGGTAGGTAGGTAGGTAGGTAGGTAGGTAGGTAGGTAGGTAGGTAGGTAGGTAGATAGATAGATAGATAGATAGATAGATAGATAGATAGATAGATAGATAGATAGATACATAGATAGATAGATAGATAGATAGATAGATAGATAGATACACACACCTCCAAGTTTGGACATGCTCATTATTCAGAATGTATTGATGTATTGTCTAATTTAATAACAGCAATACGCTTTATCAGTTATATATATATATATATATATATATATATATATATATATATATATATATATATATATATATATATATATATATATTCTTCTTCTTCAGCATTGTCAGAATGGTTTGTGTGTTCCAAAACGATAACAGTTGGAGCATCCAAAAAACTGAATCATCTGTCGTCTAAGCACGTCATACATCGTTTGTTTAATATAATCAGAATGAGACGTTTGGTTGGTTTTTCAAGTTAGAATAAACCTGTCATTTTAGAATTCATCTCAAATTGTCCTCTATAAGCTGTGCATGCGTTCCGCAAACGAATAAAGATATTGTTACCAAAATCGTATTAACAAATTACTCATAAAAAAAATCTTTTGAGTCAATTATTTCTTATAGAAACATTAAATCTCCCATGGGTTCAATATATATGGTACTAATACTACCACTGATATTTCTGCTGATACTACTACTACTACTACTACTACTACTACTACTACTACTACTACTACTACTACTACTACTAATAATAATAATAATAATAATAATAATAAGATTAATAATAACATCTTCATGATTATAATTATGATAATTCCTGTGAAGATAAGTATTTAATGACCATGGTTACTTAAGATTTGTGAGGTAAGGATAGGACTAATTGACTTGATAAATTAAAACGATAGACGATTTCTACAATCTTTGTATGTTCTATGTGCATGCGAACAGTAGTGTCACAAAAGAGAAGACGGCAATTATTGAGCATTTGTCCCAAAGGAGAAGGTTAAACAAAATGTGCATCTGTCCAAAAGGAAATGGTCAAAATAGGTTTTTGTACAAAGGCATTGGACCAAATGTAATGGGAGGTGGGTTCATTTATATGACGAAACTTCACGGACACTTTTTGCAATGGACAAGAACAAACATAATGCGCACTTATTATGCACACTTATCTCTACAAGCTTTTACTGTATGAACTATTAAAGAATATGAACTAATTAAATTGCATCTGTACCAAGGAAATTGTAAATTCATCATCTAATTTTGAGACGAGCAAAGCATCTTTATAGATTTTATACAACTTTAAATTTGAGTGAGTTTAAAGTATAAAACTGTGAGAAATGGCATTATTTTGAAATGAATTATAGATTTTAAAAATGATGATTTTACAAAAGACCATAATATGTTTTTTAGATTTCCCTTTCGTATAGAGTGCAAGTAATTATCTTCAACGATTGTTTTCCTCCCAAGAATCATACAAAACCCTTCTTATTTCCAAGATAAATTACTTGTATGTTGCGAGCTACACGTAGGAATACATTTGTCTCTCGAGACAATGGATGTTTGCTAATTAGAAATGTCACGGTTGCATGTTATGTAGCCTAACACTGGGGTGGCAGTTCTTACTGCTCTTGAACGTTTAGTCTGGTTTGTGTTGGAGTTGCTTCTTCTTCATCCGAGATCGCTTTCATCAGCTAGTATGTGCAGCATGTCCTTGCCGACTTTCCAAGAAGTGATCAAAGCGTGTAGCCAGCTGATGTCTAGATCAGGGATGTGGCCGTCCGATTGATTGTTTGCCATACACAAGTTCTGAATAAAGTAGGTCTTTGGGGATCCCTCTTATCCATCTGACGTACATGCTCACCCATCTGATGCGACTTTGGTGGATGAGTGTGGCCTTGCTGGGACTCTTGACACACGCACACTCAGAGAGACAACCACACAGAGAAAAAAAAATATATATATATATATAGATAGATAGATAGATAGATAGATAGATAGATAGATAGATAGATAGATAGATAGATAGATAGAGATATAGATATAGATATAGATATAGATAAAGATAAATATTCTGTATTTATATTGATTGATACCATATATGGTTGATGACGCAGTGTGAATGAAAGATAGTAACAAACTTTCTTCTTCAAAGTTATCAACCTTTTAAAGATACATCTAGTCTAATTTTAATGTCTATAACAATGTTTGTGGAGGAAGATATTAGTAATTGCTCTCAAAGAGATCTGTTGTAAGAGTTTATTCACCTGGAGGCTGATAATATATATTCCTTTAATTGTACCTCGTGAGGGATAGAAAACTAAATACAATACATAAATGTATTAGGGATAACAATATACAATGAATTAAGATAAACACAAGTAAAGCGTTAAGGTTATAGCAGAAAAACCATACAGCCAAAGAAAGAACAATTCCATTGTACATGTTGTTGAGGTAATTATATATAAAGAATATTATTGAAATATTTCATGGCGGCTGTAGGAAAATGAAAACATATTGCCTGTGTGGATGATGCATATTTTACAAATTTGGGTCGCGATAAACTTTTGGTAAGGGCTATTTATTAAAAAATGAATATGATGTTTAAAAAATGGAGTATACGTATTCTTCCATTTTACTTTTAATAATGATATCTTTTATGATATGAGGCCCCATGATATGCATCACTAGAAAATGTCACACTGCATACATGGTAGCGATATGACTGGAACAAATGTTAAAGCTACGTTACAAATACACATGTCACACACATAATTCTTTGATATGTCTCAGCTTGGATGCAAACCTGTGTTCTCCAACATTCAAGAGTGATCTTCTAACCACTCAAGTCGTGATTGCAGTCAATCAACTGTTTCTCAATTCACAACGCGAAACAAAAAGTGGACTACTGTTGATGTTGAATGTCTAAATCTATTAAATACAATCAATCTTGTATTTTCTCCTGGCTATTCTCCTTGTCTATTAACACATTGAAAGTAACAGTCTTAAATACACTCTGTTGTATAATAACAAATATTCTCTCATTCGGGTTTCATTGTTAATGGATGACAGTTTACATGTTAATGTATTTTCACTTTCACTTTGCGATGTAGATATACTTAGTTGTCTGCTGACAGGATGTTGTGATCGTCGCTACTCATTTAGGTCATCCGTTATACTCATTTCAGTTTACATCTCAATCGGATGAAATGAACACTAAAGATTTCTGACAGAGTGCCAGGTCCATTGCATAATGGTATGAATTCCATCATCAGATAAACCACCCTATATAATCATATTCAGGAATCAATTTACTTTCAATACGTGAGCACCAAGTTACATAAAATAACAAAGCAATCCACTATTGGTTTTATTTGATTTTACTGGAACTCTGGGTGTATGAGTGGTCAAAGGAAACTGAATTTACTGATCTCTGTAACCTCGCCTCTGTCCATATTAGTTCGAGAATTTCGTTCTACCATTCTATGTATGTATGTGAAGAAGTTTGATTGGTTCTTCCTCCGTCATATTTACTGGCTGTTCGGTGTTGAAACGTGAACATAGCATCAAAAAGCGAATCAAACCGATTTTACTCTAGCCTGACACAATTACACTTCACCGTCAAAATCATCATTAATATGAGTAGATATCAAACAATATCAAACTATCCCATGCCTTCAATGACATAAACCTATTTACCATGTACAATCAAAATCACATGCAAAGAATAGATCGTGGTCATTACCAAATGCATCCATTATCCTGATCATGTAAACATGAATGCTATATTTACTTTAAATAAGGTCGAAAATAGAATCTTTGATATGCTTGGATATTTCTTGTGATGTATCATTTTTGTATCTTGACTAGATAGACCTATTTACCAAGTGTGATAAATGTCTTGAAAACATGATCATTCTGAGATGCAAAATCAACTAATTTATAGCCAAAGTCATTAAACATCTTGACGATGTAAAACATTGTACTAAGGTAGATCCATATTTGATTAGAACTACTCCATTAAAAGTGATAAGCTGAGCCAGTCTCATACACGATCACTTCATTACTATAAAATTTGACCTTACTCTTAATATAATTAAAGTTACATCTTCATGATATTACCCCATTTGCCAATATTGATCAAAATCAGATAATATATAAAGTGGTTAGAAACTCATGCAACTAGTTGCCACTTCAGTTGAGATTAAAAGATTATTCCAACTTCAATACAATTTAAAAACATGTACTACTATGACCATTAGAATGATACATACTTCAGTCCTATGAAAGATCAACTAATTAATATGACTGGATAGAAACTCGTACTAAATATTAGTACGAGATCGCTTATATAAATCTGCACTCTGAAAAAAAATATTGTAAGACTGTTAATATGCTCAGCTAATTGGATGTAATGTCAACTTATTAATATGTTTTGATTTTATTAATTGCTGACTTATTCTGAAATCTTTGAAATAGGCTCATATTCCATTTTGTACTTAAAACTAGACCAAATACAGGGACGATAGAGGGATAAAATTGTTAAAGGATCGGAGGATAAAGGCTTGTACAGGTAATAATAATAATAATAATAATAATAATAATAATAATAATTAATAATAATAATAATTATAATAATTAATAAAAATAATAAGTGGACTTTCTATAGCGTATACTCTCTAGAAGCTCTAAGCGCTTTACAACTTTAGAAAACACCTTTAACATAAAGAACATATAATGATATGATTACAAAAACAAGAAAGATCATGTACTTACAAGAGCGTTAGAAAACCTGCCTGCATTGATTAATCAAACTCTTTTAAACTTGAATAGAGAGCATATAAAATCCAGTTATATGACGTATACCATGTAATACATAACCCAGTCTTACTACATTCAAGTGAGCACTCACCAGACATTATTTTGCAAAATTGATATATGTAAGGTGAAAATGTTGGAATATCAAATATGCACAGCGGAGAGAATATTGTTTACCTTTATGCTACGTTGAGGGTAATTAGGAATAATTTTCTGTATATATTGTGCTTTTAGAAATTGTAAATAATCGTAGCATAATGCTACTTAAAATGACTGCTCCCTTGTACTCCAAACATCAGCCATAATTTGTCTAAATAAATCATCTTTAGCAGCGACAAATTGGGAAACTGAAGTTGCCAGACTAGATAATATCAGCTTCTCAATGTGCCATATATTAATTACCAAATATATGAAATATAAAGACATTTATGTTATACAATTTACATCTGATGATCAGGATGTGAAAATGACCACGTGAAACTACCAATATTTATGAAAGGTACACACCTGGAGTAATGCTAATATTTATACTATATAACCATATTACAACCATCAGTCATACATCAAAATAAAAGAAATTAAAGCTTCTTTGAAAAATGTTTAATATATACATTTTTCTGAAATAGCAACTATATCAAGTGATCAAACTCGGGGACACTATTTTTCTTTAAACGCTTAAATATATGTACAATATGAAACTGTATATTGCCAACCAAAAGAGGTTCGTGGAAGGGTATATATTTGTAAGCCAAAATCAAAAGGATTTCTTTAATATCAAGTGAACGACATGAAGCATAGTAACCGGCCTTATAACTTTCAGTACATCAGATATTTTAAGTACGAAATAAGTCTAGAGCGCAACTTTCTTAAGTCTGAAAATGATAAGTTACCTGTTTTTGTGGCAAAACGACAATGGCAACAATGAAATTATACTCTCTTGTTGAATTATTGGACATTGGTTTTACTATTTCATTACTTTGCATTTCTACTTATATCAAAATTATTAAACGATCTTCGACAGCAGCAGAGGGAGCGAATCGGACAACTTCATAGAGGCCTCGATTTGTCAAATTCAGGCTTCTTCGAAAAGCGTAAAAAATAGCGGCGACGAGGCTAACCAACACTTGTTCGAAGACGCCATGGTCGTTGTCACTCGCCCACTCTGCTGCTATGGGTTTGCAATTCTTTTACGATTTCACAAACAGACTAATTTGTAAAACCTCACCTTGTAGATCAATCAGATTATTGGACTGATCAGTGAGTCTGAAATTAATTCTCGTTAACGAATTATTATGACATCGCATATAGACTGGATTAGTTGGATCCTCAATAATTAGAAACCCTGGAGGAGCTGTTGGTGCAAATAAATACAAAATATATCCTTGTTGAGCTTGATTTGATCGCTCGAGATTTATTTGATAGCTTCCTTTGATAACATCACATACTAAATTCAATGCAATCACCGAGGATATATTTACGTTTAGCGGCGCGATGTACCTGCCGCCTCCGTCTGGGTCATTATTATATTTGAGAATTGGGGTTTGTGATTGTGGCGATTTCTTCCATGCGTCATGGATTTTTTTGAAACCTTCATCGATGGCGTATCTAAGAGATTCTTTTAAAATTGGAACATTATATCCTGGAATTTTAAAATAAGGAATATATCCCATGTGTATATTATACTTTATTGCAAACTCTGTTTTTGTTTTAGGATTATCGTCACCTAATACCTCTTGAATAATTAGCAAATTATATGTTTCCATGTCATCGATGATTTTATTATATGTTTCTATAACGCTGATAAATTCATCTCGAGTGAGAGTACCAGACTGAGAGATACTAACAACAGTGAAAAATCATTAGTCATCGCTGTGAAATTTTTAACGATTTCATCTTGTCGAGTTTGATAATATCTATCAACGCGATTGTCTATCTCAGTGAAAAATTTCAACTTATTGTATTCGTCACAACTTTTCACTGGATTATCAGATTTCATTCTGTCGGTGACATAATCAGATTTTTGTGGTTCGGATATTTGATAAACTGTCCGAGGACTGATTTCAGGCCATCCTAGTATAGTTCTTATAGAACTCTGAAAGATATCTACGACATAACTGGGCGAGTTTATCTCAATCACGGATGATAGTGTTGGATAATGAAATGTTATAGCGATTTTCGATTCTGCTTCAGTAATCGAATTTATTCTATGCTGAAATTCAGCATTGATTTGTTCGATTTGGTACGACCCTGATGGTATCGAAACAACGTTCCAATCTGGAGTCCCATCGAGTTTATTGTTATTCGCAAACAATAATGAAGTAGGGAAATTCACACTGAATTCCGGATTCGTTGAAGTTCTTGAGATCATGCTGGTCTTCACCGGTGTGGTATTTTCCCCTATTTGTTGAATTTGTTCGGTATATTTTACTATTCGTTGAAGTAGTTCTTGCAGTGTTGTCATTGTCATTATATTCATGTTGCATTTATAATTTTGACATCGCGGAATCATAAATACTTACCATCGCTGAGAACGCACTATCTGATGTAAATGTATCATCATAAATGATAGCTGTTAGCAGCAAAATCACCAAAGCGTGATAATCCTCTTGTTTTAATAATTGAGTTTTTTTTATTAGTGTTATAGCCTCCTCAGAAAATTTATGCACTAAAGAGACACTAACTTTTTCAGTAACATCACCCTGTGGTTGTTGTTTGCCTTCAGCTATCTGTTTCAACAACGGGAGAATACCCTTTTTCTATCCTGTTCGTCAATAGCTTCTTCCAAAATAACTCTCTCGGTGGTGGCAGTGATGGGTTTAAACAATTGTTCCGTATCATCAGAAAAATCGGTCTGAAGACTGTCTAGCTTGCAATTTATTTCTTACAGACTCGCGGATTGGTATATACTTTCTAATTGACGCTAATCTCTCACGAGCTGATCGGGTAGTTTAAACTATGATCAAATTACTCCGGACTTTGAAGATATAGAATTGAGTGCTATGAATAACAAAAATGTCTTACCGAAACAATACATCTTCATTACTAGAATTCCATTCGTGAATCACTTGTATTCTGTAATAACGTCAGTAAATTTGTCCCGTTATTCACTGTTGTAGAAAGAGCCAGTTGACAGGGGGAAGCACAGGACATAACTGAAACAACCATTCTTTCATAGGCTGAGTTATCTCCGCTGATGTTATAACGAATAATGCAAAAAACATGATTCAGACATACCAAAATTGAATCCTTTGTCCAGTTCATTTTGAAATAGCTAATCGATAAATTCTCTCTGCAACAAATTGTACTGAGGATCTACAAATATCAAAATATCTACCGGCCTCCGCTATTGATTGGAATATTTTTTGTTCGTTATTTTCAATATCAAGAAATTTTTATACATTTTGCATTTTTCACGTGTTTTGCAGTCTTTCCTCGTTTTAAATTCTCACTTTGTGTAACAGCTTGTAGATTTGATAAAGTATTGTTCTTAGAATTGGAATCAATGTGATCGATAACAAAACCATCTTCGATCAATCCGTTATACACTTCGTATACGAAACGATGGCAGCAATATTCCTTCCCTCCAGCACTAAATATCAAATACCCCATATTAGTCACATAACCAACTGGCTTCTTCAGTCTACGGTTTCTGACAATGCCATCAGGGGATGCCTCATAGTTTGCAATCACAGGGTGTGGTCGAAATTCTTGGTTCATTTATATACTATATTATTGTTGTCTCATTCAATGTTTGGTTGAAGTATTACATTACTTGGAAATCTATCAATGTAGTCTTGGGGTGTTCTTATAATTTTGTCAATGACACAGTCAGAGGTAGAGTCATTGATGAAATTCTTGGCTCGTTTATCATAGTAACGCTTCAATTCTCTGCATCGTTTGCCACCACAACTGAGACACAATTGTGATTTTCCTCTCACCCCTACCCCACATCGTAGGCAAGGAATTGGGCCAAGGCTTCCACGCCGAAAACTTTGCATATGAAACCCACAGAATTCCTTTCTGAACGATTTGTTACACGGGGTTACTGATCTAATCATAAACCATTTTCAATGATTCATTATATAATAAATTCTCTATTTAAATACTTGTTTTAATTATAGCATGAAGGAGTTCAAGAGATTATCGAAAAGTACGCATTGGAAAAATGCTAAATTCAATCTCGATAGATTATCTGATAAACCAAAGAGTCTAATAGGTGATAGAACCATGATAAGTAAAATTTGTGATTGTTTTAATGAATTCAAACACAATGAAGCATCTCACTGTTGGTCAACATTTCGAATTGATGGTCGCGTTGATGCTACCATGAACGATGAAAACACAGCCAAGATAATTTTCCATCTTGGGCGAAAAAGTATTTTTTTAGAGTAAAATTCATTATTCGTTCAGACACGGGAGATTGGATTATCAGGGATAAATTTGAACCAATCTTGAAGGATACAAGAACTGTCACTGTGAGTCAAGATTCCAAACTAAGAATTCTGACTGGAATTGACAAACCATACTACGAGAGATCCTATCCTGTAACAGCAGTTGCTTATGGAATATATCCGTTAAATGATAAACCGAGTATTGCAAAATTAAAACCCATGAAATATTCGTCAAGAATAGATTGTGTAGCAGAACGAATAATAGAACACTTTACAAATGCATCCCGGGGGAACAAACTGACTGATATAAGACGCAAAAAATAAATGAATGGGGACTAACAGTGAAACAGCGTGGAGAAAGAATTCAGGATATAACCAAATTAGAAACATCATTAAGATTCCCAATAACCGTAACGACGATAACCGGAGAAGTATTACACGAATCGAAATATAAATCAAAAAGAGCTCCAATCGAAATTATTGATCATAACGACGACGCATGGACATCTGCAGTAACAATATTTCCGCGAAATAGAACAATAATATATATATATACCTGTGGAATTTTTCGGGGAGTTCTCTCCAAAATTCTCTGAGAAAAAATTATTTGATTTTATTTACCAGTTGAGTAAAAACGATCCTGTGTCAGTGTGGTTACTTTACAGTTTTGAAAACTCCGAGGGTAGATTCGATCAATTTGTAAGACCCAATGGAGAATTATACCGTACTGAAGCCCTCCATGACAAGATGAAAAAACTAGCGAATGATTTTTCAACAGTGAACTCGAAGAGTTTCGACGAATAATTATTAAAAAATTGCTTTACACTTCCTCAGTTGCAGCTAATTTTACGAGAAAGAAAAACACGTGGAAACCAAAAATAGCTGAATTTCTCACGGACATCAAATTAAGCTGCGTGGAATATAACCACGGCGGATTATGGAATACAAAATATGACCCTAAAACTATTATTTCGGTTAATATGGTTGTGTGTTATCCCGGGAGTTTTCTCGGGTACGGAGAATGCGCTGAATACTTCAATCGATTTGGACATCCCACCCATGAGATGACCAATGTTGCGATTAATGGGCCGCTGCCCGATTTTGATTTAACCGGATTCGCTCGTGTGGTATCATTTGGATTGGCTACAGGACTTTATCCGTGCTGTTATGTTTGGATTGGCAGAAATATATCCGAAACACTGGATGCCAATAGTACTGTTACGGTATATGATTGATTATAGCATGCTGATATCGCTGATTGTCAGTGAAGCGATTATATCATATCACGCACAGACTGAAGTCTGGTTACCACAACCTGATAGTCTAGATTGTATAATCAGCGAAAACAAAAACAATTCCCTGATCTCGACGAAGAATATAACACGAATTGTCCAAACAGTTATTTGAAGTTAGAAATAAAGACGCAAACTATCTCGGTAGAAGAATAATCGGTAAATTCACTCAAGGTGGAAAATACGACAATAACAGATATTCTTCACGGTTGATTATAGATAGCGTTGAATACGACTTTATAATCGCGGATGTAACATCTAAGGATATATATGTAAACCGTAAAGACGCTTTCTTGTCCGATGGAACCAAATTGGGTATAATTGTTACTTACAACGATGGATACAGTCTTCAGTATACACATTTGAGGGCATCTATGCTGGCTTATGCTTCTATCAATTTATTTTCAATGATAAATATATTTCCTGACACCGCAGGTAGAGTAGTCACTGATTCATTTAACATAGACATGAAACAAAGTAGCGCAGTGGCCAAATTCACTAATTCTGACGAAAGATGGGGATCATGGATAATTAAGCGGAAATACCATGTGATTATTCCAAATCAGAAGGTGTTACAATTGAAGATAAATATTTGAAAAATAATCAGATATCAGAACCATCTAACGCACCACCGTGTTCTGATCCAATATGTATATACAAAACAGTTATTTAAACGGTTGTGGTGGATCAGGAACGACGACTCGTGCGATTGAATTATTCGTGGGAAATCAAACATGATTGTACTAACACCAACACACAGACTTGCCAGAGAGATGAAACAACGGAGAATTAATGCAAGCACTTATCAGTTTCTTTCGATGGAAAGGTGACGAATGGACTCCTAAACGAATGGGCGAGAAATTTATTCCTGAAGTCATTTTTTGGGATGAGATATGCATGGTTTCATTGGATGTATTACAAAGATTTCTTGATTGGTTATTGCTAGCGAATACAAACGTCATAATGTGCTGCGATCATAGCCAACCACCACCATTTGTCGGTTTATCCGCACATGATTGGCTGAAGAATGTTGTAGACTACTATGAAGAAATTAGTACTGATCACAGAGCACTTGATGAACAATTACGCGAGTTCAAGAAACTAATCAGATTACAACCGGATAGAATACAATGTGAAATAGCGTGTGAAATAATTTCGGAAAAAACATCAAATGACTTCTGGGAAACGTGGAGACCAAACGATTTGATAGTAGCAAGTAGAAAGATAGTCAGAGACACACTGCAGATGAAGTTATTTGAATTGCATAAAAAAAAATTAGCAACGCTTCCAACGAAAAGAGAATATTGAAGTTGAGATTCCAGGACAGCGTGAAAAGCAGAATTTAGTGTTAAATGCTATTGTGCTGGTTGATATCATGCATTGCGCGCTGATAAATACCCATGGACGCTAGGTTACGCAGCGACAATACATTCGTCACAGGGATTGACTATATCAGATACAGTTGTTTGGATTATAGATAATCACATCGAATGGTCAAATTTAGTTTATCTCACAGTGTCCAGAGTACGAAGAATAAATCAGCTTCGATGAGTTGTTTTAGATGATAATAACACTACAATAAGTGATATACGCGATGATATAATCAGAAAAAAACTCTCTGGTTATAAACAACAGGATAAAAAAAATAATAGAGAATTTGACATTGATGCTGAATTAATAATTAAACTAAAACAACAACAGAATAATCACTGCGCGAGTTGCAATTGTATAATGCGTTGGTGCTGGTCGGATAAAGATCCTCGACAATTTACCGTAGACAGAAAGAGTAGGAGTATTTGTCATACCAAAGATAATGTGATGCTGAGTTGTCTTGAGTGCAACAGACGAAGAGGTGCTAGTTAAGACCACGTTGCGGTAATTGAGTATCCTCGGGTATCACTTGCAGTTGTTCACGAGTAAATCCTCGCTGAGGAGCAGTTGAATCCAATCTATAGATTGCTGGTCTACCCGTGGATCGTGTTATGCCGGATATTTTATGCGCGGTGACACTCCAAATAGGATCAGTAGCTCTTTTTGTACCACCTTCGAGCTCTCCTGGTTCATATAAATACCTAACAGTGAAATTACCGAATATTGGTTATTTTGAAAAATCTTTTTGTGGTTTTACAGGTATAGACTTCCTTTTAATCGCGTTGTTAGGTTTCATGTTGATTCTTTGAGTAATCTCATTATTCGTCGCTTTAATTACAGCTGGTAATCTCTTGACCCATTCACGAGATCGTTTATCCTGAAGAAATTCCTTCGCGTATTGATATCCAAATAACTGCCGAGCAAGCGTCCGATTAAACCGTTCAACAATTGCCTGATCGCGATGTAGTGCAGTATGCCCTCGTGGTAACGCGGTATTATGATTCTTCATCATTGATAGAACCGCACCCTGAAATTCCTTGCCAGGATCAACTTGTAAAAGATTTGGCCAACGCAGAGGACCTCGAGCAGCAGAGAGGGTGAACAGACCAACTTTTACAGGCGTCAATTTAGCAAACTGAGGCTTCCCAAAATTGCTTATATAGGCCTCAATTTAGTAAACTGAGGCTTCCTTGAAAAATGCTTAATTAATATTTTCAGTAAATTTAGCAAATTTATGAAAATTTTCAGTAAAAAGAAAGACGCTATTGTCGTTGGCGTTCACCCTCTCTGCTGCTATGAAAATCTTCGATTTTTACTAACTAAATATTTGATCAAGTCCGACACGATATCTTGTCCGAGGGTCTGATAAATTTATCGTCACAAATCCGTGTGGGATTGACTGAGCGCGGCTAAAGTAATTTTTAAATTGATTATGATCCATATCGCCACCGCACCAAGTTTGCCAAATATTTCTAACGTGTGAGTATCAACTCCGTCAAACACGCATAGTATATTGCAGTTATCTCTAATGACCTTCGGGATTTGTGTATAACGTTGGGTTACATATATCACGTCGGTGTTTTTATGTCTGCCTCTGGAAAATATTCTAGCAGGATTCTTTTGATTATCTAACATGATATCATCATATACGACTAAATTGTTAATACTTCCGTCGATGGAGTCAATGCTAGGTGTCTCTTCGATATCGGTTATAAACTCAATAACATCATCGCCGTTAATTTCTAGCGCGGCTTCGTTAAAATCCTTTAACACTTCATAACATCGCTGATCATCCACACTCGGAGCAATCAAATACAACTTATCCCACTTCATCCATCTCGTTATCAAATTGAGCAACAATTGTGTCTTGCCGGATCCAGATGGTCCGATGATAATCGCGCGAATAGAATTTGGTAACATTGCATGGTGTTTAATAGGTTCCCGTCGTCTCGTAGCTGAATAATCAATTACATTCATGCCGTTATATATAAATTATGGATCTATATTGTGTGAAATGTAAGACGCGTACTGGCACAAATGACTTGACGACGATTACAACGAAAAATAATCGATCAGCGCTTTCTGGTAAGTGTGTACAATGTAGTACAAAGAAATTTAGATTTATTTCCACGAAACCTTTAAGAAAAACGAGGAGGTGATATTGCAGCCAAATTAGTGAAACTCCCAGGAACACCGTGGGCAAAATACTCAGGAGAAAAACACCTTCCAGGATATAGCTACTGTGGCCCAGGAACACGATTAGATATCAGACTCGATGACCAAATCCAACCCCGATCTGGTGAATATCCAATAAACGCTATTGATAAGGCATGTCATGCTCATGATGTTGCTTATAAAAGCAGCAATCTGCAAAACAGGCATCTCGCAGATGTGAAATTAATTCATGCGTTAAATGCTATTCCTGATAAATCCTTCAAAGAAAAATTGGCTTCGTGGTTAGTAAAATCCGCTATGAAAGGTAAATTGATGTTAGGTGCTGGTAATTAAAAATATGGAATCTATTTATTATTCTCCGAGAGGATACTGGAGAGGCAAGGCAGCAATCAGTAAACTCGCTAGTGCAGCAGCGGTGAAAAAAACCACTGCAGCGAACTGGTTATCTAAACAAGCTATATGGCAAATTTATCTACCACCGCCTAAACGAATTAACTACTCGGTTTTTAATGTGACCGTTCCTAATGAGGTTCATCAAGCTGATATACTATTTTTTCCACATGACAACGGTTACAAATACGCGTTAACGTTAGTTGATGTTGCAAGTCGATACAAACAAGCAGAACCGCTAAGGACAAAATCATCTACTGAAGTGACTTCTGCATTTGAAAGGATTTATCGACGAGGCCCTCTGCGTTGGCCAAATCTATTACAAGTTGATCCTGGCAAGGAATTTCAGTTCGCTGTTTTAACAACGATGAAACATCATAATGTCACCATCAGACGAGGGCATACTGCGCTACATCGCGATCAGGCAATTGTTGAACGATTTAATCGGACACTTGCTGAGCGGTTATTTGGATATCAATACGCGAAGGAATTCATCCAGGATAAACGATCTCGTGAATGGGTTAAGAGATTACCAGCTGTGATTACTGCGCTCAATAACGAGATTACTCTAACAATTAACATGAAACCTAACAACGCTATTAAAAAGAAGTATATACCCGTACAACCACAAAAAGATTTTTCAAAGGAACCAATTCTTGGTAGTAATGTCATTGTAAGGTATTTATATGAACCAGGAGAGCTTGAGGGTGGTAAAAAAAGAGCTACTGATCCTATTTGGAGTGTCACCGTACATAAGATATCCGGTATAACACGATCAACTGGTGGAAACGCTAGCGTTTCTAGACCAGCAATCTATAAACTAGATTCAACTGCTCCTCAGCGAGGATTTACTCGACAACAACTACAGGTAATTCCCGAGGATACTCAATTACCACCGCGTGGTCTTAACTAGCACCTAAGGTGCTGGCACCTCTGCGTCTGTTGCACTCAAGAGAAGTCAGCATAACGTTATCGTTGGTATGACCTACGCTGCTATTCTTTCTGTCTACGGTAAATTGGCGAGGATCTTTATCCGAATACTGCAAACGCATTATACAATTACAACTCGCGCAGTGATTATTCTGTTGTTGCTTCAGTGAAATTATTAATTCAGCATCAATGTTAACTTCTCGTTTATTTTATTTGTCTTGTTGTTTATAACCGGAGAGTTTTTTTCTGATTATATCCTTGATGATATCATCGGCGCTGACAATATCGTCACCAATGATTTCATCATCGAAAACAATTCTTCGAAGTTGATTTATTCTCCGTGCTCGAGACACTGCAAGATAAACTAAATTCGACCACTCAATGTGATTATCTACTATCCAAATAATTGTGTCTGTGATAGTTAATCCCTGTGAAGAGTGTATTGTCGTTGCGTAACCTAACGTCCATGGTGATTTATCAGCGCGTAATGCATCTTCAACGACGCTGATATCAACCAGCACAATATCATTTAATACTAAATTCTGTTTTTGTTGTTGTCCAGGAATGTCAACGTCGATATTTTGTCGTCGGGTATCTTTTGGTCTATAACAGAGTGGTACTGGAAGTGTTGCAAATTTACACTTATGCAATTCAAATAACTTCATCTGAAATGCGTCTCTGACTATTTTTCTACTTGCGAATATCAAATCATCTGGCTTCCATGTTTCCCAAAAATCATTCATTGGAGTTTCTGAAATTATTTCACGCGCTATTTCACATTGGATTTTATCCGGTTGTAATCTAACTAATTTCTTAAATTCTCGTAATTGTTCATCAAGTGATCTATAGTCGGTATTAATTTCTTCATAATAATCTACAAAACCCTTTAGCCATTCATGTGGAGATCCACCAACAAATGGCGGTGGTTGACCGTGATCCCCGCACATGACGACCTTTGTAGTTTTCGATAACAACCATTCGAGAAATGTCTGTAATACTTTCAACGATACAGTGCATATTTCATCCCAGATTATGATTTCAGGAATGAATTTATCGCCCATTCGATCAGGAGTCCATGTATCGCCTTTCCGTCGAAAGAAGCTGTGATAAGTACAGACTTTTACCCCCAGCGCTATCATCTCTCTGGCGAGTCTGTGAGTTGGTGTTAACACAATCATGGTTGACCGACGAAATAATTCAATTGCACGAGTTGTCTTTCCTGACCCACCACAGCCGTTGAAATAAACTGTCTTGTATATACATACGGGATCAGATACCGGTGGTGCAATAGAAAATTCTGATTGAATTTCAATACGGTTACAACAAAGATATTTATCGTCGTTGGCAACGTCTGCGGATTCACAATACTCATGTAGTGTTTCCTTTTTAAATCGCCAACGCCCCCAATTTTCCTCGGGATCTGTGAATGCCGCTACATCCGATTTGTATTTGTTGTGTATATACATCGAATCAGTAGCTACTCTAACCGCGTTATCTGGAAATCTATTTATCATCGAAAATAGATTAATACAAGCATAGGCTAGCATAGAACTTCTCAAATGTGTGTACTGGGAATTATATCCATCACAGTAGGTAACAACCGTACCTGATTTCTCACCATTGGATAGAAAAACATCCTTACGGGTTGCAAGTTTTCCTTTTTTGGTTAAATCCGCTATGATAAAATCGTATTCTGCGTCGTCTTTGATCAACCTCGAAGAGTATTTTGCATTGTCATATCTTCCACCTTGAGTGAATTTACCAATTATTTTTCGTCCGAAATCTTTGGCTTCTTTGTTTTTAATTTCAAATAACTGCCTAGACAATTTCATGATTTCTTCTTCATTTAAAATCTTCGATTTTCCATCTGGAAAATGCTCTCGGTGTTCGCGTATTATACGATCTAGATCAGGTTTTGGTAACCAAACATCCTTCTGTGCGCGATAGCATATAATAGCTTCACCGACAATCAACGATTGTAACATCTCACAATCAATCATATACCGCAATAACACAATTGGCATCCAATGTTTCACAGACATATGTCTACCAAGCCAAAGATAACTACACGGATGTAACCCTGCAGCGAGTTCAAATGATATCACACGAGCGAATCCGGTTAAATCAAAATCAGGCAAACGACCATTAATCGCAACACGAGTCATCTCATATGTTGGGTGTCCAAATCGTTTAAAACACTCAGAGCATTCTCCATACCCGAGAAAACTTCCAGGATAACACGCGGATATATCAATTGAAATCATACCATCACGTGAGTATTTTGTATTCCACAATCCTCCATGACTAAATTCGACGCAACTCAATTTGACATCCTCGAGAAAATCACTTCGTGTTGGACGCCATGAGTTCTTTTCTCTTGCGAAGTGAGCTACCACTGATGGAATTGTAAAGCTATCCGTGAGTAGTTTTTCATGGAAACTCTCCGGTGAAAAATCATTAGCGATTTTTCTCATTCTGTTATCTAATTCTTCAACGCGATATAATTCACCATTTGGTCTTACAAACTGATCAAATCCTGATTCGGGATCTTCATCACTTCTAAGTAACCACACTGACACAGGATCATCTTTACAGAACGCAACAATAGCATCGAATAACCTCTCTTCGTGGAAAACATCCTTACAAAATTCCCCGGGGATATATCTCACGATTCGTTCTCGTGGAAATGTATTTACCGCAGGTGTCCACGCGTATTTGTTATGATCAATAATTTCAATTGGAGCTCCTCGCGATTGATATTTCGGTTCGTATAATACTTCTCCGGTTATCGTTGCTACCGATATTGGAAATTTTAATGATGCTTCTAATTTGGTTATATCTTGAATTGTTGCCCCGCGCTGTTTCACTGTCAGTTCCCATTCGGTTATTTTTTTTCGTCGCAGATCAGTTAATTTATTTCCTCGGGATGCATTTGTGAAGTGTTCCATTACCCGTGTTGCTACACAATTGAGCCTTGACGCCGTTTTCATAGGAGCTAGTTTTGCAATACTTGGCTTATCATTTAGCTGATATATTCCGTAAACAACTGCTGTTACAGGGTAAGATTTCTCGTAGTATGGTTTGTCAATTCCAGTTAGAATTCCTGGTTTGGAATCTCTACTCACAATGACAAATTTTTTATCCTTGAGGATTGGTTCAAATTTATCTCTGATAATCCATTCACCTTCGTCTTCGATAATGAATTTTATTCTAAAAAGTACCTCTGCTGAGAATTGCTTTGTTTGAAATCCTTTGGATTTCCATCTTTGATTTTCCATGAAAATCCTTTGGATGCTACACCGTTGGATTTCCCCCTTGGTTCGCCAAGATGTGAGATTATCTCAGCTGCTCTTGTATCGTTCATGGTAGCATCGATTACGGGTACATTGACACCGACATCTTCGATGTTGTGGATAATTCGAAATGTCGACCACGCATGAGATGCTCCATCGCGCTTAAACTCATTAAAACAGTCACTGATTTTACTCAACAGGGTTTTGTCATCTATTAGACTTTTTGGTATATCAGAGATTCTATCGAGATTAAATCTAGCATTTTTCCAAGGCGCAATTTTCGATAATCTATTGAATTCTTTCATATCAGAGATTCTATCGAGATCGAATTTAGTATCCCGATTAAATCCGGGATTAATTTTCGATAATCTCTTGAACTCCTTCATGCTATCGTCCTTTATACGTTTTGGTTTAACAGAAACTCTATCTCGATTAAATCCGGGATTAATTTTCGATAATCTCTTGAATTCTTTCATGCTATCGTTGTTTAGACGTTTCGGTTTAGCATTTTTCAAAGGCGCAATTTTCGATAATCTCTTTAACTCTTTCATATTATAATTAAAACAAGTATTTAAATAAAAAGATTTTATATAATGAATCATTGCAGATGGCTTATGATTGGATCAAAGACTCCGTGTAACAAATCATGCAGAAATGAATTCTGTGGGTATCATATGCAAAGTTTTCGTCGGGGGAGCAATGGTCCTCTTCCGTGTCTGTATTGTGGGGTAGGTGTTAGAGGCAAATCGCAGTTATGTATTAATTGCGGGGGTAAGCGTTATAGAGAGTTGAAGCGTTATTATGACAAGCGAAGAATCAAAACTCCTGACGCTGTCAATGACGTCAATGACGTTGCCAACGGCAAAATCATAAAAACTGCCAACGACTATATAAAAAGATTTGCCAATGTTATAATTCAGCCAATTAACGAATTAGACAAATAAAAGTATTATGTATACAAATGAGCCAAGAATTTCAACGACATCCTGTTATTGAAAACTATGAAGCTTCTCGTGATGGTGTTGTCAGACACTGTAAAAATAAGAAATCTGTTGGGGATGATAATGGTATGGGGTATTTGAGGTTTAAAGCTGGAAAGAAAACTTATTATAATCATCATTTCGTCTTCGAGGTGTTTAATGGATTGATCAAGGATGGCCTTGTTATTGATCACATTGATGGTATTAAGACTCATAATTTTTTATCGAATCTACAAGCTATTACACAACGTGAAAACACCAAACGAGGTGGGACTGGAAAACACTCGAAAAAATCTAGACCTGTAAAGACGTTTAATACTGACAAACGATGAAATAATATTTCAGTCAATAACCGCAGCTGGTAGGTATTTCGATATTTATCCGTATTCTATTCAATGCGTTGCAGAGAATATAACCAAGACGGCTTTTTCAAAACGCTTCAATAATAGTATTCGATTTGTTTATGTATAATATGTAATCTTGCATTGAAAATTGCTTTGCAATTTCACAAGGGAAATAACTTCGTTAGGTAACGCGCATGCGACAAATCACCAATGACAGAGTTACCGTTGGTGAACGCGGAGGTAGTTTTTGATTGGCTGTTATAATTGTCATAAATATCAACGGAGTACAATAATTTTGTCTTTTTTCAAGTATTAACAGAACTATTTTATATACACGTCGTATTTAATTCTTTTTTTTAGTGTGTTTTTCAAGTATTATGTGTTACTTTAACGTTGTCAGTGATCGCTATTAAACACAACAAGGAATAAAATCACCACACTGCGCTGTGCTGTTAGTCTCTAACAGTGGCTTATATACGTTAAACCTGTCTTATACTATTGGGGGTTTTCGCGTTCGAAAATCATACATGTGATCATTACAGCCCATACACTTCCGGGTGTATGGATATCTTTTGGTATTCATACAACCTAGGTTTTGTATAGGTTGTAATGAATGTAGACCCACCCCGTCATCCATTGTCATTGAATCAATTCATTGTACATATATACCATTGTCATTGTAAATACCATTGTCATATATCGTTTGCATTGTAAATATCATATTATAATCTATTGTTGTGCCGTCGTCATCCATTGTCATTGAATCAATTCATTGTATTATACCATAATCGCCTATAATCTATTGTTGTGCCGTCGTCATTCATTGCATCTGTATATATACCATAATCACCTATAATCTATTGTTGTGTGCTGTCTGTGCGTCCACGCACCAAACGTATCCTCTTGTAGGTCAAACCCGCTATCCGAGTTAGACTCTACTCGTGGGGAATACGCTTCGTGATTATGTAATCGTTGGGCTCCGCTTGATGTACAAACACCAAGGGGGTTCCAACGGGTGATGTGTAATGTGCCGTCGTCATCCATTGTATATAACCATAATCGTTTATAATCGCGCTAAGCTTCTGGACATGCTAAGATGACCAACACCTTAGCGGGTCCAGAATTCATTTTGCGGATTTTCAAGCAATTCAACAAATATACTTTTTCATATATATGAATTCTGAAAATCTCAAATGTATTATTGTTGAAATCAACAAGCTTGAAGATCAAAATATAAAACTATGTTCAGGGTTAGATTGTGATCAAATAATGACCGATTTCGAGGATATACAATTTGCACAAAATAATGGAAAATATGTACTCGCTAAGAAATATTATTTAATTAAGAGCGTACAAAAACTTATCCGTGAAAGTTTAGTTAATACCGAAGACGTTAATGTGTTTGTACCATTATGTAAGATAGTAGAACACGTACGGAAGCAATTAAGTTCTGAATATGAACAATGGAAGCTTATTAATTGTAAGGTGAGACAGATAAAAACGTTAATGGAGCAAGAACCCCACGCGTAGAGAGCCTCCTTTGTTGTATATAACTTCCGTGTACACAGGTAACGCGAAGAATGGGCCCATTCATGTGAGTTTAGTCAACAATGACACAGTTCACACGGTGCTGTAATGGAAAATTCATAGTAATTTTCAACGTAGTATCTTTTTTTTTACTTGGTGAATTGCAAGCAATTTGACAATAGTGATACCCTTTCGATAATGGTAGGACAATCATTGACCACACGGAACGCAAAACAGCGACTTAGCGCTATTAATAAACTACTACCCCTTCGTGATCGTATACGCGAAAAACTTCAACAGCGACAATTACTTCAGACTGATTTTTCTACTGATACACAGGAATTGTTTAAGCCGATTGTTGCTGCAACTACAGATGTGAAAACAGCTACTGAACGAGCTATATACGGAGATGTCCCTGAGGAAGGGAAACGAGTAGAGAGACCTCTTCTTGGTGAACTTGAAAAAATAGCAATCGAAACTGGACAAACAAAACGGGCTATACAAAAACTTTCAGGTGATATGGAAACTCAGATGGAAATACAACGACAAAGTGGTATTGATGTCGGTGATGAATTTTCGCCACTTGAATCAAGAAGAACAGTAGAGGGTTTACGGGAGAGATTTAGCAAGGATAAGATAGCAACAATTGATAGTAATAAACCAGCAGATATTCCTGTGTTTGTTGCTACGACTTATGAAAACAGAAAAAAAATGTTGAAACCAGAGCAACATGGATATATTAAAAATATACAACATTACGCTGATGTGATTTACAAAATAAAAACTGTAAAAAAGTCAGATTAAACTAAAGGAAGATACATCATACATTGAATACATGAAAATAGTGGGTGACGTATACAATAAATATGAAGAACTGCGACAACAACAAAAACTACAAAAATTGCAGCGGCGGAAACAATCTTCGAAGAAAATATCCCTCTCACCTAAAAAATCAAAACCTGATCCAAACATAGATACACAAGGTGCAATTGGTGACGAAGATGAGGAATCTTCCCCCGTTGAGACGTTTAGGAGTGGGATATCAGCGAAATTGCCTGCAATTTCATGCCCTGGCAATATTCTCGGTGATATAGCACGATTAGAAGTACTCGTAGGAGGAAAACGAGCCGGGAATAACTCACCAGAAATAATCAATGAAGCAGCTGATATCTGTAGGAGGTTATTTCAAGGTGGTATCATGGATATTGCAACATATCGAGATTTCATTGAAGAGTTAGTGGAGGAAAATTCTTTGGATTTTCACGGTTATCATAGCGATTAAACTCGAATAATTTCACGATTAGATAAATAGCAATTGAATAGAGAATGATCATACACTACAACCATGATAAACCAACTAACGTCTACGTGGTAAATTCACGATTGCCAAAATACCAAGCATACTATGGAGATGGTCTTGGTAATACTATTATGGGATTATTTTCAAGAATGGCTCCAAACGTAGCGCCGCTAGCAAAACAACTATCAATGAAAGCCATTGATGTTATCCGGGATAAGGGTATTAGCGCTGTTGGTGATCTTGCCGGGAAGGCGTTTTCAGCCGCGAAGGATAAACTAACAGCGCTAGTTCGACGGGGAAAATCAAAGAAACCAGGACCACTGCCATCTACTGCGGTTATGCCTGCGCGGGTTAGTAAAATAATAAATAACGCAGTAGATGAAAAACTACAGTCGTTGATTTCATCATCGTTGATGACTCCGTCATACACTAACCCCCAGGATAATTTGACAGCAAATATGATAGCGGGAAGTGGTCTTGGAAATTCAAAGAATTTCTACAAACGTCAAAGACGTCGATGAAAATCATTGATTGGAAATTGCTGTGCAATTTCACCTTCGGATTTTTTTCATTGTTGAAATTGTAAATTGCTTGGAAAATCTTCGATTTTTAATTTCAAAGAATTTTCACGATTTCGCCTCCAATTTAGACCAGCGGGTATATAATAAAAAATGTTCAAACAGAACCCTGATAGTGCATTTGACATGGACGCCCCAGTGCTCAAGGATGATTCTGTACGCGATTATCAATTTTTTGCCTATCACGCAGTACAACCTAATCTTCGCGGGAGAATCGAACTTTAAGTTCATGATACCAGTAAATACTTTTACCCGCTGAAGCCTTTATTGAAGTCGAAGGTGAACTCGTAACAGATGTTGCAGCTAATACACCATATGCAAATGACCCAACTATCCGAGTTGGTTTTGTTAACAATGGCATCATGGCGTTATTTGAAAGTGCTAGATATCTCATTGATGGAAGAGAAATCGAATCTATTGAACGCGAGGTTGATATTGCTACCGGAATAATCGGGTTAGCGAGATATTCTGATGACTATACTAGATCAGCTGGTCCGTCTATGATGTTCGCGAAGGATATTACTGATAACGCTGAACACGTCCAGTATTCTAGAGTAAAAGCAACACGAGATACAGCAGTTGATCCAGCACCAGCCGGATATACAAGACCAGCTGCTACATTTGATGTCATCAATAATATTCCCGATTACAACCTAGGGTTTGCAACACGAGTAGCAACGTTACAGGGACAACATCGACGGTTTTCATGTGCGATTCCGTTGCATCACATATTTGGATTTTGTAGAAACGTCAGAAAAGTTATCTATGGAGCAAAGCATACTACAGCGCTAACGAGAAAGGGTACTGATGATAATGCAATCTGGCGCGGTGCTGGCGCTCCCGCCGGTAAGGTCGTTTTATCAAAACTAACACTGTGGATGCCAGTGTTGACTCCGTCGTTGTCAACAGAACCGCGGTTACTATCATTTATGGATCGGGGGGTGGGGGGTGGAAGTCATTGTTGAGTTGGTTGACAACGTCCACAGATACCATGGATTCTAATATTGATGGTACACTTACATGGCATCTAGCATCAAAACAAGGTATTTCAGCTCCACGTCACATATTTGTTGCGCTACAGAATACTGCGCGATTAAATAATCAAGAACGTTCCCATATGATATTTGATCAAATTGGGTGTAATGAAGTCTCGCTGAGAATAAACGGACAGCAAGAACCATCAGAGGATATACAACTAAATTACACAGAAAATCATATTGCACGAGTTTATCATAACCTGTTGTCGTATATGGGACGCGATCAAAATGTTGATACTGGTCTACAAATATCACAGTTGGATTTTAAAAGTCTGTATCCGATTTATTATTTTTCGCTAGAACATCTTGACTTGATGAGACAGTCCGTCGTTGATATACACTTCCGAGCTCGTGTAACCCGTCCTGGTGGTATTGCTAATTATAGAGCGGTTGCTGTCATTTTCAGTGATAAATCAATGCTACTCGAAATTGTTGGTAGACGAATGAGACTTATTGATGGAAAATCTTTGATTGAAAATTGCTTAGAAAATCTTCGATTGTAAATTGTAAAGCAATTTTAATTTCACCTTTAGGATTTTTCCATTGAATCGCTTGCGATTTAGAATCAATCTGTTTTGTATAATGTCGTATAATAATATCAATGTCACGTTGACACCTGGTCAACTAAAAAAATTACAATCCAAATCAGCTAAGCAATGTGGAACCACAATAACGCTGAAACCTAATCAAATGAATGGCGGGGCAAATAAACTGTCGCTGACGAAAACTCAGGTTAATCATTTTAATAAAGAGCTTAAAGAAAAAAAAGGAGTTCAGGTTACTCTTTCTGCGAGCGCGATTAAACACATGGAAAAGACTGGTGGTATATTCCCGCTGTTAGGGTTGATTCCAGGGTTGATTGCCGCAGCGGCCCCAGCGGTAGCTAAAGCGGCAGCGTTAGGAACCGTTGGTACCGCGGCAGGAATGGCACTAAAGAAAGCAACAGGCGGATCCATCCGTGGATCTGGTAGAAAAAAGGAAAGGGTCTAAGACTACCAGGAACCCCGTATTCATGGTACAGCGGAAGCGGCCTGAGACTAGGACCGGTTTACTAAATCGGAAACCTATGGTTGTGGAATCTTCGATTGGAAATCCTTCGGATTTCACACCTATGTCCTATTTTGATTTAATTGATGCCGCTAAAAAACTCGCGATTAAAAACTTCAGAGGTGTTTTTATGAAAGATCAATTACCGACACAACCAAATAATGTTGAAACCGGTATTATTAATCTAGATAACAGCGATGGACCTGGAACTCACTGGGTTGCATACGCGATTGATCCACGTGGGATCATTTATTTTGACTCATATGGACTAGCGCCTCCGAAGGAATTTAACCGCTATGTAAGTAAATTAAAAATACCCCGTTGGAATTCCACGTTACCAACACAAACAATGCGTGACCCACCCATATGTGGCAATGAAGTATTAAACGTACTTGATGCTATTTCACGAGAATCTTTGATGAAATTGCAAAGTAATTTACAATCAAAACCACCCCATGTAGTAGTGAATGAGTATACTAGCAGTCGTTGGATTGAAAATCTTTGATGAAATCTTTTAGATTGGAAATCTTTTAGATTTTAAACAGAGAAAAGATTTCTATGATAACAATGATTGATATTTGGGGACGACCTTTATGAACGTTGAAGAAACCGGATACTGGTGAAGTTGAAATCCTTGATAAAATCAAGGATGTTAAAAAACTAATCGAAGATGAAATAGCTGAAACGTTAAACCTAGCAAGTGTTGATCCTGGTGAAATAGTTGTATTTCAAGATCGTCAGGGTAAATTGAAAACTAGTAATGTCTCCCTCGATGATATTTTAGTTAAACGACGAGACGCAGCAGAGAATACTATCGCGTTATTTTCCGATCAGGGTAAACTCAAACCAGGTGTTTCAACAATTACGGATAAATTAGCAACATTCGATAACACGGTGAATTCATTGAAATCGCTCAATGATAAGTATGACGATCATATAGTTGTATTTGATCAGTTTAGTGAAACACAAAGAAATACAATTGACAAAATTGATAAACCCGTGCTAAAATGTTTTGGAAATCCACCAGTGACCACACCAAAACTCACCTTGATAAAAGATTCTATGTTGAAACTAGTAACTCTTCAATCCGAATATGAAAAACACGTGAAACAGTTTTCAACGTTTCGTAAAAACATCATTGATAAGTTTATTGGAACCCCATTTGATAAAATTGAAATAACCCTTCCTGATATTAAAAAAGCCATCGATGATCTAAAAATATTCAATGATGTAATGAAGGATGATGCAACGAGGATGATAAGCGTCATTGAAAAAATAAAAATTCCTCATAAGAGCACCAACAATATCGTATACACGATTCAACACGGTTCATTTGCGTGGACTCCCACAAACAACATTTTAAACGTAACCGCAGCCGTCAAGGGTATTTATCGATTAACAATAGTATCACCGACTCAATTTAATATATCATCAAGTAGTTCATCTGGAGTCAATAATACGGTATCAACGATCATCGACAAGGATGTATCTGAACAATTCACGATAACGACCGCAGATAGAAATCTAGCCAGGGTTTCAGTAACGTGGTACGTAGAATTCGTAGTGGATTTAAGTAAACAATTAAACTGAAAGGGAAATCACAATTGAAAATGCTAGCGTTTTTTAAAATAAAATGACAATCCTTTCAGTGTATCAGTATCGCTATGATCAGGTCAGAGAATTTCAAACTAAACTTAGCTCTCGCTGTGAGGAGTATCAAATAAAAATAAAAAAATACCAACGAAGAATAACCGCAGTTGATATCACCGTGTATTCGGTGTCGGGAGTAATCACTGCTGCTGGAATAATACTATCTTCGGTTATAATGATTGCTCCGGTCGTAGTTCCAATCGCTATTTCTGCAGTGGCTACAATTGCGGGTATATTAACCGGGATCACAAAAAAACTATCATCGTGTATCCAGAGTAAACTACACGATTATGTAATTAAATTTCACGTTGCATCTACCGCATACTCGCAATTGTCCTCGTTGATATCATCGTCACTCGATGACACAACAATATCAGATAGCGAATTCTCAGCGATGGCTCAATTGTATAAATCAACAATGCTGAAATTAGAGCGGAATAATAATAATAACAATGACATCACAAGAACTACTTCAACAAATAGCAGAAAATACAACACCGGTGAAAACAAGCATGATATCAGTAACCTCAACGCGTCCTGAATTCAGTGTGAATTTCCCGATTCCCGTTCCAGTGAGCGAGATCGCGCTAGCAAAACTACGAGTGTATCATAGCTGGCCCAATATTAGATCGGTAGCATTTGGTGGTCAACAACCAAATAATTCTTTGGTGTTCGCGTGAAATAATCGTGAAGACGGAACTCCAGACTGGAACATTGTCTCTTTGCTAACGGGGTCATATCAAATCGAACAAATCAATAACGAATTACAACGAAGAATAAACTCTATCACTGGAAAAGAATCAAAGATCGCTATAACGGTTCACGAGCCGACGTTATCATCTGCGATCGAGATTAATTCCCCTGGGTATGTTGTAGATATTTATCAGAGTTCTATTAGAACCATACTAGGATGGCCTGAACTACCACCTCGACAGAAAGAAACCGTTAATATACCAGAACCTGTAAAATCTGATTATGTCACAGATAAGATGAAACCTGATAATGTAATAAAAACTTATGAAGATCATTCCCCTAACAAATTCATGAATAATCACCCTGATTTTTTTCCAACTGTACACTTTGGGTCTATCAAAAAAAATTTAACAGCGTTTAATAACGATCTATCACTGCTATTAATATCTCTCAAATCTGGCTCTCTCACCAGAGATGAATTTATCAGCGTCGTAGAAACATGTAACAAAATCATCAACGATATGGAAATATTTCATGTGAAAATTATTCAAGAGGTGTTATCAGATGAAGAATTTATGAGAATGTTTAGAAGTACGTATAAGATCCGTGAAGATATTTCCACGTTTAAGCTTCCAGGATATAACCCCGACGAATTAAAAAATTATCTCAGTTATGCCATCGATATCGGGTTTAAGAAAATTCACGATGAATGGAAAAAAACAACATCACCGGAAATAAAAACTCTTAAACACAATAATGATCCAGAAGGCCGTGGTAGACATATCACTCCGTTCAATGTGAATATATCCTCGGTGATATCATTGAATTTAGTATGTGACGTTATCGAAGGAAGTTATCAAATAAATCTTGAGCAATCAAATCAAGCTCAGCAGGGATATATTCTATGTTCATTTGCACCAACGGCTCCTCCAGGATTTCTAATTATTGAAGACCCAACTAATCCAGTCTTTATGCGATGTCATAATAATTCTTTAACGAGAATTAATTTCAAACTTACTGACCAATCTAATAATTTGATTGATCTGCGAGGTGAAGTTTTGCAAATTAGTCTGTTTGTGAAATTGTAAATGATTTTCATCGTAAAAAAAATTGTTAACGTATAGCATCAGAAAGGGTGAACGCCAACGACAATGGCGTCTTTTTTTTTTACTGAAAATTTTCATAAATTTGCTAAATTTACTGAAAATATTAATTAAGTATTTTTCAAGGAAGCCTCATTTTACTAAATTGAGGCCTATATAAGCAATTTTGGGAAGCCTCAGTTTGCTAAATTGACGCCTGTAAAAGTTGGTCTGTTCACCCTCTCTGCTGCTCCTCGCCGATAAATCCTTTCACACGCAGAAGCTACTTCAGTTGATGATTTTGTTTTTAACGGTTCTGCTAGTTTGTTTCGACTCGCAATATCAACTATGATTAGCGCGTATTTGTAGCCACCATCATGAGGCAGAAGTAATATATAGGCCTGATGAACTTCATTAGGATCGATCACATCAAAATGCGAGTAGTTCATTTGTTTAGGCGGCGGTAGATAAATTTGACTTATCACTTTATTTGGATAACCAATTAGTCGCGGTGGTATATTTCACCGCTGCTGCGCTAGCGAGTTTACCAATTGCTGCCTTACCCCTCCAGTATCCTTTTGGAGAATAGTAAATAGATTCCATGATGTTATTAATTACCGGCACCTAACATCAATTTTCCTGCCATAGCCGACTTTTCTAATCACGAAGCCAATTTTTCTTTAAAAGATTTATCAGTGATAGAATTCAACGGTTGAATTTATTTTACATCTGCGAGATGTCTGTGTTGCAGATTACTGCTTTTATAAGCAACATCATGAGCATAACACACTTTATCAATAGCGTTTATTGAATATTCAGAGGGTTGAGGTTGGTTATGATCATCGAGTCTAATATCGAGTCTTCTCCTGGGTCCACAATAACTATACCCTGGAAGGTGTTTTTCTCCTGGATATTTTGCCCATGGTGTTCCCGGTAGTTTTACTAATTTGGCTGCAATATCACCTCCTCGTTTTTTTAATCCTTTTGATTTATCAAGGGAAACAAATCTAACTTTATTTGTACTACATTGTACACACTTACCAGAAAGTGCTGATCGGTTATTTTTAGTTGTAATCTTCGTCAAGTCAACTGTGCCAGTACGCGCCTTACATTAACACAATATAGATCCATAATTTATTTATAACAACATGAATGTAATTAATTTTTCGGCTACAAAAACACAAGAACCAGTTAAGCATCATGCAGCGCTACCGAATTATATTCATATGATTATAATCGGGCCATCTGGAAGCGGCAAGACACAACTGCTACTCAATTTAATAACGAGATGGATGAAATTTGACAAGTTGTATTTAGTAGCCCCGAGTGTAGATGATAAGCGATGTTACGAAGTGTTAAAGGATTTTAACTAGAAAGCTTCAGAGATTGCCGATTATAATGTTATCGAGTTTATAACCGTTATCGAGGAAGCACCGTGCATTGATGATATTGATGGAAGTATTAACAATTTAGTCGTATATGATGATGTCATGTTAGACAATCAAAAGAATCCAGCTAGGGTATTTTCCAGAGGCAGGCATAAAAACACTGACGTGATATATGTCACTCAACGATACACTCACTCCAAAAGTGATCAGAGATAATTGCAATATTCTTGCTGTATTCAACGGAGTTGATACACATACACTACGAAATATTCACCAGACTTGGTGTGGTGGTGATATGGATTATAATCTCTTTATAAATTTCTTTAGTCACGCTCAGTCAATCCCACATGGATATGTAACGATACATTTGCATGATCCTAGATGAAGATATCGTATCGGACTTGATCAAATATTTGGTGAACCCATTGCAGCAGAGGGGGCGAGTGACAACGACCATGGCGTCTTCGAACAAGCGTTGGTTAGCCTCGTCGACGCTTTTATTACGCTTTTCGAGGACGCCTCAGTTCTATATCTCTCTCTCCTTTCCTCTCTCTCTCTCTCTCTCTCTCTCTCTCTCTCTCTCTCTCTCTCTCTCTCTCTCTCTCTCTCTTTCGCTCTCTCTCTCTCTCTCTCTCTACCTTCCCAAAACTATATATATACATATATATCGCATGATACGCAAATTATTAAATGACAGGAAACTTCGATCATCTTGGGTGGGGGCTAAGCATCTGGTTTCTTGTTTAGATTGAAGGGGAACAGCTATTGTGTTGAACTATATGTTCATTATAAACATACTACAAGTATGTACAAACGGCAACATACTCAATTCAGCCAAATTATCCAACTACAATACTAATATAAAATCACCTTGCTTAAATGCTAATGCTAAACAACTTAATTACTGCCTGGGCTCGTTGCTTGTAAAACATGCCCCAGCGACCAAGTGTAGAGTATCAATTCAAAAGTGTTTTCCATGGTATAGCAGTGTTAGCGACCGACTTCGCAATGCTGCGAGACCTTGGAGAGGCTTTCGATGTTCACCAAACTCACTATGTATTAGCAAATGTATGCAATCGCTAACAAGAACGTCACAAACATACTCCATTAAGCCAAATTATCTCACAACAATACTAAAACAATAACTGGGATTTCCAGCTGCAGATCACATCAGAGATGACTAACTAATGTCAAGCAACAACTGTATCTAACTGCCAATTACCTTATCTCAACGGCCCGACCTGTTTGAACCTGCTTACGTGACAAGGTACAGACCATCAGCGATACGCTTAACAACACAATGTCACTTAATCCGTCGTCACCATACAATTACGATACATAATTTCAGCGACAACCATTAGCAGCATTTGAACTTGTCTCTATGCATTTAGTACGGACAGCCGTAATGAAGAGTGCACCAACTTCATGAGAACTTGATGTGGTGAGACTCAATATTGCCATCACTAACTGATGTCACTAATATATCTGTCTCATCCGGGGAATTCATATCATTTTTCAAACCTGTCATTGTAATGCCTCGGCTGAAGACACCAACAATTTATAAAACTAACCCATAAAGGATATAATCTCGCGTGCATGTAAGATATCATAGAAAAGGATGATCTATTACAAATTGTGTCTCATCTGAATTCAAACGGTCGTTTTAGCAATGTACAGTCTGCACGTCGCTCTTGCCATAGTACAGAAATAACTCTTTTAAAAGTCGTTAATGACATGCTCTCTGTCTTTGCAGGCGGAAGGATTACTTTCCTTATCCACTTTGATTTGTCTGCCGCATTTGACACAATTTACCGTGTTAATTTGCTATTTTGTTTTCAGCATGTATTTATATTCACAATAAAGCCTTACTGTGGTTCACGTTCTACTTAGTCAATGAAATACACTCCATCCTAATTTATTTATATTGTGATTTTCCACAGGGAAATGTTCTTAAACATGTTAGCTTCATTCTATACACTCAGCTGGTCTCAAGGGCCATAGAGCATCACCCAAAACATAATACAAGACTACCTAAAAAAATACAAATTCAGAAACGTCTAAATTTACTTTTTTATAAATGAAATATCTGAAGGCCATATGGTAGTATTATTAAAAATATGGATATTGAATATCAATGTGGTATTATCATTATTATTTTCGATTTATTTCCTCTAGATTACAGCGCCGAAAATGTATATTCACTACAGATTATTCTTATTACACATTTATGAACAGTAGGGTTGAAGCACATTATGATGGAATGATGGTGGGTGGTGGTAAAATGTAAAATTTACCTCTTTAATTTATGTAAAAGTACAAAGCTACAGTACATATATGGATAGTTTGGTTTTCTCCAATTTATTACATTTGAATGTTACACTATAAGTTATATGCTAAAGATTGTACATTTTAAAACTGCATGAAACATTGGTAGTCAAACACAAGGCTCGCGTGAATTATGTATAGGTGGATTTATTTACAGATGATAGTTATATGCAAGGATTTGATTTGGCATGCAACAACAGAAAGAGATATATAAGAGATGTGAGAGAAAGGATGCAGATAGAAGTAAAGAAAAGAAACAATAATTGACCAAGTACATATATGTCCATGGATAGGTAGAATTATTGATAACATATAAGTAAAACAAAGCACATGTCAAGATTTTCAAGAAACTGAACCATACATTGCAACATATGTAATTAGAAGCAGATGTTGACATCATGTTGAGATTGCAATTAAGTTTTATTAGGTGTGGTTTATTAGTTCAGTGATTTGGAAATAACCATGTTTAGATAATCACGGTTACAGTACACAATGCACCATGGGAGCAAACACTTTGGTCAATGATAGGTTGTCAGCAACTGCTGGGAAACGGGATAGAACATTGAGATGGGAACGGATGATGTTTATACGCCGTGGTCACAAACCAGTTTTGCTTTCTTATTACCAAACTCCGTTTGCACTTAACTGTTTGCCATTCAGCATGAGTCTACTGTATAAACGCATGTTCTGAAAAACAGTAACATTATGTTTTGAATATTTTTCTCCCAACATTTGTTTTAATTCTTTGAAATTGTTGGCTGATCATCCCCTTATCCAAAATATATTTTTTATTTGATCCACATCGTTATATTATTTCAATAGATCTTGCTGCTATTAAACACATATTGGTTAAACATTTGTATTTCTACAAAACGTTGGAGACGTTCTGGGTTTTCTATTGGCAGTATTTACTTGGAATAATTATGCAAGATATATGCAATTGATACAACCTTCGGTGATAACTTGTTATTTTGAAACATACATAATACCTTCAAATCAACATAAGTAAAAATAAAACAACCATACTTTTAATTATCCTTAGAGTGCTGTTGAGCGCATTGAGTTCGACTCTTCCAACTTATCACGCTCATGGTTTTCAAAATTGAATATATCCTTATGAGTATATATGAGAATAATTATTATTCAGGTTAATTAAATGCTGGTTCATTATACATTGTACTCAAACGTTCGTTCACGTATTCCATTGACACTCTTATATCTGTTGGCCTTTCATGTAAGTCTTCAATATGATGCAATTATCAATTATTTTATACTTAGCTGAAATAGGATCACATGACGGTAATGGGTAGCTATATCATGAACATGGTATAACTGTACCACATGGGTCTCCAATCATAATTTTATGACCGTTATATGTGCTCAACAACATGTTCTATATGACGTTTAGTAGTTATTTACAATTATGTGTGCGTAAATAATTGTAACATTCCTACTGGTAAACAATGCAAAATGATTATATAGTATTTCAATACCTTTTCATTATAGATCGCAAATTTTAGATATTGAATCAAAGACGATTGTAATTGTTTCTATTAACGACACGATTAATGGGATGTTTTGAATAACTAGTATACCTCTCAAAACAACGATACGGTGAATTTGCCGGAATTGTTATAACAGTTTTAATATACACTTCAGAAACACAACAAATATAATTCCTTTATTAGCATAAAGTATATTTACATATGCATGTAGTTTACAATGTGATGCATCATTGTTCAATGTGTTATTGTTAATCAAAATATCAATAACGTTACTTGTGTTATAATATTCTTGAACTGAACGTTAGACATGCGATTAAAGTGAATGTATCAAAAGGTTACTACACATTGTATATAATTGCAAGTATTTGAGTTACCGTAAACGTTCATGTGGTGTTGGAGTTGACAGTGTACAAATAAAACACAAGGTGTTGTTTATATATTCAAAAAATCGTATTTTACATGTAGATGCATTTACTAATTAGATATTGTGTAATGCACTAGTATTCACTGTAAATGAGGACGCTTACTTTCAATGTGATTAATGCTTTGTTTACTGGTAAGTATATATCATTTTCCTACAGCCAAAACATCCAATCTTCAACATATGTGTTGTGCTCGTTGACCATCTGATGCAATCCAAGTTTTGTTAGCCTGCCAGACCCAAAAGCACATTAATTATGGTGTATGCATGCGTTTGTATATAAAGATAATTCTTTGTCTGTAGCACACAATACACGCAGTCATTATGTGTGTTGCAAAATTAGTAGAATGCAAATTTATTTTTAATACTTGAAACCTATAGAACTTGACATTGCAAGTCTCAAAAGAGCACTTTGAAAACTATCATCAACGCCAATTAACGAAACTTGTTTGAAAATGCTGTATTGAGCTAATATAACATTCATTACATTCTTATCGAGAAACCGAATAAGCAAACTAACAAGCATTCAAAACAAACAAATAAAATGCAACAACAAAGAATAGGAAGATATTTCAGCAATGTAAGTTGTATTGGAGTTTATTTATTTAAAGAAGCATTGAGTTAAGTAATTCTTATGTAGAATTATTTGAAACGAATATAGAATTGTCCATTTCTCCGTTAAGTTATGAACGTCATTCCAACATTCGCTCTCAAACGGCCAGTCCGAATGATTGGCTTAATCTCACAATACGTATCATGATAGATAATTCATATGCAACTGAAATACCTTTTATGATCTTTGAATACATCACAACCCAGTATTAAGATTGCCCCAGCCTTATCTAGTCTTATTTTAGCTGATGATGACACATTATGTTTGCACTGTTTTAGATGATGTTTAATTGCATTTGTGTCTCTATATGCAGTAGTCACAGTCACTATTTAAAAGCAAACTATAAGTACATAGTTACAGGATAAAAACTAAAACAATGTAGGTGATTCATCGTCGAGTTATCTTGCAATCACATCTGTAGCTTTCAGTTACCACTTAAAAACATAAGTCTTGATACACAGACACTTTCGTCATGACATATATTTGTATTTAGATTATATCCGATTGTGTGCTTTCCTAATAGTACAAATTGAATTACTTAAAGCATATGTAAAATTTAAATGGAAAATCACGATTTTGACAACCTAGCTATGTCTGCACCGATTGAAATTGAAAATGTAATATATATGTCGTTACTTTATACAAGCTGGTTTATTTTTGGTTCTTCTTCCAAATCCTCAGTTTATTCTGAATATTGTTAACTGAAACTTATAGAGATAGTCATGTTTAAAGCACACGAAATAGAACACACGCCGAATGGAAAACGGTCAGTTAGCTTTTCAATTTCCTGTTCAAATCTTGAGACATTCTTCGTACACATACGATACAGTTAATGTTGAAGATATTGGGTTCCAACTTGGAATACGCCATTTCTCGAGAAATTGCGCGCAACAACTTGGAATTTATAATTGTTGCGCTATTTCTCGAGAAATTGCATGGCCGTTGGCTCCAACATGGAATAGCAATTTCTCGAGATATTGCATGCAACAACTTGGAATTACACATAAATCGGCGTCCTTTTACTTTTGTAAATTCTAAGCATTATTTTATATTAGTTTTCAGATATATATATATATATATATATATATATATATATATATATATATATATATATATATATATATATATATATATATATATATATATATATTGATTTGACCTGATTTTTGTTTTATGTATTTTTTAAATAACTTTAATTGAAATATGTTTCACAAAATATTTGTTTTTGAAATATGTTTCGAAAAAATATTTGTGCTTGAAATATATGTTTGTAAAAATCTTTAATAAAAATAATACTATATTTAAATATAGATGTATCTTGTATACATTTTTTCTTCCTGTCTTCTGCCATTTTTTTTTAAAATTAATAATTTTGAATAGTATTGTAAATCTAGGAAAGGTCTTGGAACATATTAAACATTTCAAGGGACTATTTAAATTGTCCCACTGAACTTAATTGGGGTTATTCCAAGTTGTTGCATGATGCTTGCATGCAACATTTTGGAATTGTGTCCCAGAAAGATGGATTTAAAGGTAGGAAAGGTCTTGAGTGGAGATGTAGCAGAAAATTAATATTTGGAACATATTAAACATCTCAAAGGACTATTATTGCTGCCCAATAGGGTAATATTTCACAGCCTAGGGTCTTTAATGTTACTTCAGTGAATGCTGTATGATGCATACATGCCATGTTTTAGAAATTAATCCTTTGAAATACTATTGTAAATCTAGGAAAGGTCTTCAAGGGAGTTGTTGCAGAAATAGACTATTTGGAACATATTGAAGGTCTGAGGATCTTGTTATTGTTGTCCAACTGAACTTAATCGAGGTTATTCCAAGTTGTTGCATGATGCTTGCATGCATCATTTTGGAATTTTGTCCTAGAAAGATGGATTCAAAGGTAGGAAAGGTCTAGAGTGGATATATAGCACAAAATTAATATTTGGAATATATTAAACATCTCAAGGGACTATTACTGTTGCCCAATATGGTAATATTTCACAGTCTAGGGTGTTTAATGTTACTTCAGTGAGTGTTGTATGATGCATACATGCCATGCTTTAGAAATTAATCCTTTGAAATGCTATTGTAAATTTAAGAAAGGTCTTCAATGGAGTTGTTGCAGAAAGAAAGAGAGGAGCAAGAACAACAGCAGCAACAAAAAAACTGGAAGGAAAGAAAGAGGAGCTTATGTTTATTAGTTTATTAGTAATTATTGGGTTTCCAATTTTATATATAGTTGTTACATTTTATTGATTTAGTTGTACTATGTGCGAGGTACCAGAGGATCATTGTCTGCCAAATGCCTAAAATTCATTTTTTCTCAAAAAACAACTAGGTTATTTTTTAATTCTTTTATCTGAAAATGCTCTTACAAATACAATGCACACAAAGACATCAGGCTTTAATGTAAACATATAGACAACAAGAATATTATAGGAAGTATTAAAAAAACATCCATGTGTGTATGGAGTATAATTTATGCTGGGTAGTTGATACATTTACAATATGAAGCATTATCAACTCTACAGATTTAAGTCACTTAATAAATATTAATTATGATCGTAAATTAGATGACATCAATACACTAATGACTCCGTGGTTGTAGATAGTTCTTATCCACTATGGGAAAAATATTGTGATAAAAGCGCTTGCTATTTTTCTCCAAATAAATCAGATATTAATAAATTTTCTAAATCCTCCAGATTGGTTCATAATACAAATTAAATAGTTTAATCTTCAAGAACTTGTGGAAAGAATCAGCTGACAAGATAAAGTGAAAATTAATAAATAAAAATTATGAAGAAGGGGGAATCGCAATGATTGATTTAAAAAATGTAATTTGTTCACTCGAAATTACAGAAGACAAGACTTGTGTTGAAAAAAAATTGTAAGGAAGTCCTTGGGATGGTTACCAATGTACAGGGAATATGAAATCAAAATATTTAAAAATGATTTTCCTTATGACCGTGACTTCGGTGGATGCTACATCTACCATCAGTAGTCAATACACTATTACAATTCAACTGTTTTCATAATTTAGCTGGGTCATTCATATTCTCTTCAATCTTAAATTAATAGATGTTATGTAAAAATATTTTTTTTATTATTTGCGTACATCAAAATTAATTTGATAGGTTTATAAATGTTGATTCCAAATATAAACAAAACAAGTTTCAAAGATTTAATCACTGCTCAGCAATTGCTGTTGAGTTTAGAAAATATAAAAACTTCATTTTAGATGTCATTAATACAGTTTATACTATATTTGTACTTTGATGACATTGTTCACAAGTGAATGTCACAACCTGTCTTAAATTCCACTTGAAACCGATGAAAGCGAGGGGAAAATATACTTACTTTATGCTTTAACTTTGCCAATTTCGCTGACGAATTGTTGCAGAAACCTACAACATCTTGAACTTTCCCATCCAGAAGATTGAATATTTTATTGACAAACACCTTTGTCACAGATTTATTTGTGGTCTTGATGCTTACGTATTTTTCCGTGCAAAACGATTCATAAATATCTATGTCAACATCCTCCATTCTTAACACTCTAATGAAACTCATGTTAAGCCAGCAGCTCGGTCTATTTATATCGGTTCGCATGGTCACGCAATTTCTCGAGAAAAACCGCAACAACTCGGGATTCCGAATTGTTGCGTTATTCCAAGTTGGAGCCCAACAAAGATACACTAAGTCAAGTTAAATATTAAATACTATATGTAGATTTCATCAAGGTCTGTATGATCCATTTTCATAATGACATCTGTTCTGAGTTTATTGCATGGTCTTTTTGTGGTCTGCATTACACTCTTACATCATTTGTATGGTAAAGAATATTCAAGACACAACACAGTGAGCTGAAACTGAACAAAGCATTGTGCTGAGTTCGCTACTTGTTTGACATGGAAATTGCAGTTAAAAGTCAAGCAATGTTCAATAATGCACATCTTGCGAATCTAAAGACAACTTAGGTGATATATTTGATCATTCAATATAATTGTCAATCAATAAAAGCAAACGAGTTGTTATGTCTTAAACTCAGACGATAAATATTGATACAATATAGTGGATTGAAGTGGTGTGTAAAAACCTGAAAAATAGCTGAATTTGCAGAATTGTTGCGTAGTGAGGTCCATTTGACGTTCTAGGAATGTTGTAGCCATGCTCTGTTAAGATGTTGCATAGGAAAAATATTGGTACAAATATACATATGTTTGACTTAAACAGTATTATGTTAGGTAATTTTAATAGCAACGGTGCATGCGTTTGAAATGCAATTAAAAGTGACTGTATATACAGTTACAACAAATTGTATATAAATGCAAGACAGTATTTGAGTTACTGAGAATGTTAATGAAGAATAGACATTTACATTGTAACGAAACATATTTCGTTAATCAGTGGGTTTTTTAAAATGCAAACTACCTTAAATTAACATATTAGAAACATTTTCATGTCGCTGTAATTCTTAGCCAGTAATCTTTATATCATTCAGCTTCTGAATCCGTTTGTGTTATCTATTGCATAAATTGTCTAAAGATTTGCAGATGCATTTAACTAATTCAGTATTATATTATAAACTATTATTCACTGTAACTTAAGGTGCGTTTCAATGCTGCTTATTGTTAAGAGTTTAAGATTAAGTATATTTAATTTTCCTATAGCCCAAACATCTAATCTTCGACTTATGTGTTGTGTGCGTTGACAAAACGGTTTGTATCTGATTCAAACCAAATTTGTATTAGTCTGCCATGGCTCAAAAGCACAATTAGTTATGTTTTAAGTAGGCATTTGTAAAATCGCTGACGTATGCATATAAAGTTAATTATTTCATGGTTTATACAATACAAGGAGTCATCATGTGTATTCCTTAATTAGCAGAATGCAAATTTCATCTTAAATACTTGAAATCTCTATCGCGTTGATTGTAGGTCACAATTGTGCTCTTTAGAAACTATTATCAGCGTCAATTAACGAAAATAAATCGTCGTAACATATGTCCACTGCGTGATCAAAACGGTTGTCACTAACACTCAGGTGAATGTATTTGCAAATAATTGTTTTGTTTGTGAGATAATATTATGTAGCTGACCTGGATATACTTCAGTCATGATATTATGCAGCTAAAACAGTGTCTGTCGTGAATGAATTCAGCCAATCGGTCTATTATATCCTTCTCATTTGCAACTTTGAAAATTGTAGTATTGCTACAATACCAGTCTTTGAAGGAAACAAAATAAGTGCCAGGAAATAAGGAATTATTACTAAATGAGTATCAGTGATAGGTACAACATTCGGTGTAGTTTCTATACACAGTTGGCTATACACAGGTGCTTATGTTCTATTGGGTCTTTCTGCAACGATGTGATTTCCATAAGAAGCAAGATGTGTGAATCTAGCGGCTCGTCTGGGATTGGGATCAATTGGAATTTGGCTAGAATTTTTTTTCCAGAAAAGTTTCGTTTTAATTTTGAATTCCCTTAGTTTTTGAATGTTTTTTAAATCTTTAGTGCGATTGACAGGCTTGTATTAAAATGACATCTAAATTAGAAATATTTCTTTCTAATCCTACTCAGGAACAGTTAGATCTTTTCAAAAAGTATGAGTTGATTCAACTTGCCAGAAAATATGATCATTCTGAAGACAAAGCTTCTGTAACGAAACAAGATATCAAAAAGATTTTGGTCCAATATTTGGTAGAAAAGAATATTTTGGAAAAACGTGCTTTGATTTGGTTCAGTAAGACTGCATCAGACTCTGACATTAAAATGAAGGAATTAGAATTAACATTCAAGATGGAATTAGAGTTGAAGAAGCTGGAATTTCAGGAAAAGGAGAACGAAATACAATTACAATATGAAAAAGAGGAGAGAGAGAGACAGGAAAAGGAGAAAGAAAAAATTACAATATGAAAAAGAGGAGAGAGAGACAGGAAAGGGAGAAAGAAAGACAATTACAACATGACAAAGAGGTGAAAGAAAGACAATTACAATATGACAAAGAGGAGAAAGAAAAACAATTTGAATTACAAAAAAGAAACAGATGTACATTCGGTTACAAGAAAAACAAGTTGATAAAGAGAGACAGAGAAGGACGAAAGGGAATGTCAATGTAAAATGAAAGAAATAGAACTGGCAAGTGAAAAACACCTTCATACTTCAAATCCAAATATAAGTTTTGATTTACCAAGGAATATTAGAATAGTGCCCCCTTTCAGAGAAAAAGAAGTGAACAAATACTTCATTCGTTTTGTAAAAGTTGCAGAACATTTAATGTGGCCAAGTGAGCATTGGACTCAGTTATTGCAATGTGTACTCACTGGTAAGGCTAGTGCGATTAACACTTCTCTGTCAGTTCACCAAAGTAGTGACTATGATGTGGTTAAAGAATGCATTCTAAGGGGTTATGAGTTAGTACCCGAAGCTTATCGGCAAAAATTCAGAAATTACAGAAAAGAAGTTGGACAAACTCATGTTGAATTTGCTAGAGCAAAAGAGCAGTTGTTTGATAGATGATGCTTAGCCACGAAAATCGAACAAGATTATCAAAATCGCAAGCAAATGATATTATTTGAAGAGTGAAAAAACTGTGTCCATAGGGACGTTAAGTCTTATCTTGATGAGCATAGGATTGAAACCTTGGAGAATGCTGCTCGAGCTGCTGACGAATATTCTTTGACACATAAAGTTCCTTTTGTTTACAAGACTTCTACTCAACAGTCTTCTGGCAGAAAAGTATTTCAGCTTAATACCAGTCCTTTTAAAACTCAAACTAGCACAACTTTTAAAAATCAAACTTCAGAGAAGGTTGATTCTAGATCCTTGTCTCTTCCGACGTGTACCTATTGCAAGAAAACAAGATACGTTATTTCTGATTGCTACAAATTGAAAAATAGGCATCAGAATCAAGACAGACCTGTTACATATGCTCTTATTTCTAAGAGGTCGAGGTCACGGTCGTGTATTGAAAGCAATACATTTGTTGGGTCTAATAAATCCCAGTCTGATTTTATTATGGAGAATTATGAACCACTCATATCGGAGGGTTCTATATCACTCTTGGGTGATTCAATCCCACCCGTATTAAAATTTTAAGGGACACAGGAGCTTCTCAGAGTCTTTTATTGTCAGATACTTTGCCTTTTTCTAAGAAGTCTTCCTCTAATGAAAGTATTCTTATTCAGGGAGTAGAGTGCGGCTTTGGTAATGTTTCTCTCTATTGTGTAAATTTGTAATCAGACATAGTATCAGGACCTGTGGCAGTATGAACAGACTCGGTTTTACCCGTTGAGGGCATTCATTTATTGCTAGGCAACGACTTAGCTGAAGACAAGGTTGTGTTTAATCCACTTGTAACTGACAAGCCTGACTTGGATCAGAAAGTTGATCCAATTGAAAAAGAATTCCCTGATATATTTCAAGCTTGTGCAGTTACCAGAGCTATGGCAAAGAAAGCTCTTGAGAATGATGTTGATGAAGCCAGTATTCCTTTAGGTCAGGCTTTAGTCAGGTCACTTTTATTTTTTGTTTGTATCAATCAGAAAGTATTGATCATATTGATCCTGTTTTAACAGCCCATTCTCTTTATACGAATCTGGGTAATAAACGACAGTCACTTGTCGCGAACATGAACAATATCCTGAAATCTCCTGTTTATTTCAATGGGCCATACGTGAGACTGAGGCCCTGAAGTTCCAGTCTGTTATTTCATTAAAAGTGAAATTCTTATGAGAAAATAGAGACCTCCCGAGGTAATTGCTGGTGATGAGTGGTCGGTGAACTATCAAATAGTAGTTTCAAAACCTTACAGACAGGAAATATTTAATTAAAGTTAATCTGCATTTTTAAAGGCATATCTATCCATATAAAAACTTATTTTGTTCCACAAAATTTATTAACTTTACACAATATTTTCCCAACTCTCTAACTATAACCTGGAAACAACACACATGTTGGTAAGATTGTCTGGTAAAATATAGAAATATACTTACACTGATCCTTTAGATAAGTATCAATATATCCAAAGCATTTCTTGTTATCTGTGTCTAACGAGAATGTGATGAAGGACAGCCTATCCATTAGGTAGTTAAAACAGCATTCAGACGTTACAGAAATTAACTATTGTATGTCTATTAATAACACAGTTCGGAATGTTCTTTTCTCTTTACAGCACAATTATCATTATTTTGTTTATGATTATAATGTTATTATTATTATTATTATTATTATTATTATTATTATTATTATTATTATTATTAATAGTATGAAGAAGACAAAACGAAAGAAAAATATGCTTATAACAAATATTACTAACATATTGTGGATCGTATATCTATTAAAAATATACTTTTATGGAGTTAAAAGAAGCCCAGTACAATACAAAAAATATGTCTGGTTGTTTTAATAATTGCATTGTTTCAGTGTGTATCTATTCTGGAATATTTACTATCATTTGCAGAATATTTTATCGTTCATTGAACGTTCAAAATAAACGATCATACATGTTTTAATCTGCTGGTATATATGACATATATGTAAACTTCTAGAAATATAGAAATTAGTGTAGTAATTTCTATTTTATGTCCGAATGTTTCTAATCATGAAGTGTTTTAATTGATACATTGTCAGAAATTATGCTATCTGTATCATTCATTTAAACAGTAATAACTTACCTATCAATTCTCTGTATCATCATCATCATGAAAATCTTGAACTGATGACATTATTAAACTGTATTTCTTCCTAATCAAGTGTGAGCTTCTACGCTTGCATTTTCGTGGTGGCATTACAATATTCAACCTCTTAAAATCATGCCTTAGTCCAATGAAATATGTACATAGTACTAAAGTAGCCATAGTGAAAGTGCTGATCTATCAATGTGCAGGAATTATAACCGTGTACACATCATTTCTAAAACTTCTTTCTCTAATTATAAGTTCAATGAATTTATCACAAATAGGTGAATATTTTCTAAGCTTCCTTAATATCGAAAATAAGACCATGGGCATATATTGGTACAACTATAAATGATGTAAAACGATATGTTACAGCATCCGATGGTAAAATACTTCCTAGAATGGAAAGAAATATATATGATTTTAAATATGATCCATATATTGATGTAAAATGTATTAACGGTTTTCCTGATTGAATTAAGTCTGAACATTCTAAATCATTTATAAATCAAAATGTATTGTTCAGCATTAAACAACGTTAAAATGATGATATAAAACGACGAATCGTTGATGTAATAGAACATTAAAACCAGGTTACATCAGATCTCAAATGTGTCAATAACATTACTTTTGAAGGACTAATTTTTTAGGGTAACGATGATCTTATAGACAACAAATATAGAGAAAATGTAACGTTAAAACAATTATTAATAAATCATTACAAAATAACCGAAGCGGATATACTAACCTTTGTATTACCGGGACTTGAAACTGATGCATTAAAAATAATCAGTTAACGATCTTGTTAACAAACACTTTCCTAAAATATTTTAATCATGGAAAGCAATAGCTCCATCTCAAACTATTTTCCGTTACAATAATAATCCATATGGTGGTGGTATACATATATCACCGGGTATAGTACATATAACATCGACGATCGCAGTCAGTCTTTTATGTGATGTAATTGATGGAAGTTATGAAACAAATATTACAATATAATATCAAACACAAAAGGGATATATACTGTATACATTCACACCACGAGTATCCTCTGGAAGTTTAATCAAACAAGAACCAATTAATCCGAAATAGCTCCTCCGATGTCATAATAATTTACTAACAAGAATACATTTCAAATTTACGGACCAGATCCGGAACTTGATTGATTTATTCGAAGAAATTTTCCAACTAAACCTTTGCATAAAATCTTAATCTGCCTTGACAAAATATTCATTTTCTTTTGTTTCTGATAGGATTTTCTATCAAAATGCATTTCACGTGGAAAAATAATAGTATTATAGGATTTACATTCTGATAAAAATAGCAAACTATTTTTCTGTTTTTGATAGGATTTTCACTACTTTTATAAACACCTACATGCCTACTTTCATTTTCTATAATTCGTTAAAAATTTATAATATGAAAATTAATATTTTGTCTTCTTTCATATTGGTTGAATAAATCTGATCTTATTTTACTACTGAGTTTAAGAGAAGTACTATTCTCTTTAACTGTATATCATCCGCTAATGAAGCAAAGCGATCTTGCTTGAATTTTTTCATAATTTTATACTTTGATGGTATAGTATATATATCTATCTCTGAGTTAACTCTTGTAAACAATCGAAATCAGAAAGAATTTATTCTACCGGATAACTGTATTCATTCATTTTTTAAATTTGTACTAGTAGAAATAATATTAATTCATGTTATAATACAAATATATTTAAATTAGTAACATAAACAGTAGCAGGATGAGCGGTTATCATCCACGGGGTCCCTTTATCGTCTTTTGTGTTATTTAAAGGGTCCTTTTTAACTTTTGTCACCCTATGACCTCATAGTTTTACCGGTCATTGTTCCTAAATGTCCCAGTGGGGTTACCGTTCAATGAGATTTAGTGCTTATTCATCCACGCTACTGTTTATTCATGGACGTCACAAATCAAGCGACTTTTCCATGCAAAACGAAATCTTAGAATATTCTGAAGGTTATCTATGCTTCTCCACCTCATGTATACCCCCAGCCCTCAAGATCAAACTCCGGAAATCGTGCACAAAGCACTCCCCACGTTGCCATAAAGTTGTGGGAGATAAGTAGATAAAACGACTTTAGGCTGGCGTCCACATTGTATATAGAAAAACCACTATTACGCAACCGTCGATATATCGACGGATCGAACCTCTGACCTTCAGTAAAAAAAATGTAATCGCGCTAGCAACAAGCTATGACTCTAATCAATATATATGTAATTATTATACAGATATCGGACCATGTAAGAACAATCAGATTTTTGTCAGGAAACCTTCTTGGTATAATTATTTAAGGACATTTATGATCATCTGTAGATTGTCTCATTATATTTTTGTCTTCATGTTTCAAGAAGAAGTAAAAACAACTACCTACTAAAACCAGTACAGTATAAAATACATACTTATGTTGTATGTGAAGCCAAAATATGTTATAGTAAATGAAGCTGAAAAAACTATAGCAAGTTTAAAATATATAGAAAGTTGAAATATCTACTCATGAACACTGCTACCTTTAAAGTCAATGACTATAATAATCAAGGAATCGCTGACTTAACGAAGAAAGATATGTGACAGTAATTATTTATCTTCGCCAGTTTCTCTACATGAAGAAATGAGAAATATTGCCCAGAAAGTTTCGAAAGAGAATCATGAGCAATTACTAACAAATTGATTTACTGTTTCGTTAGTTGCAGATCACTTTGCCTGCGAAAAGAAGTCGTGGAAGACAGCCCGAATTTCTTGAGAAATGTACAGTCTAGTTACTGTAAATATTTACACGGTGGATTGTGGAACGCTAAATGTGATTACAAAGATATTATTTCTGTTGATATGGCTGCGTGTTATTCAGGAGGTTTACCAGGCGAGAATAATGTTATTGATATTTTAAAAGATTTGGACACCCCCATCAAGAAATGACCAGATTATCAATAAATGGACTACTACCCGATTTTGATCTAACCGGAATCGCACGTATTATATCATTAGGCTTTGCTAGGGGTCTTCATCCCATTTGTTATGTTTGGTTTAGTAGACATTACTCTGAGAAAACCTGGGCAGCAATGGTCTTTTTACGATGTATGATCGATTGTAAAATACTGATATCGCTGATTATAAGTGAGGCAATTATATATTATAAGAAATAGGCTAAGTCTGGTTACCACTAGATGATAATAACAAACGCAAAAGTTCTTGATAAAAGAATAATCGGAAAATTTACTCAGGGTGGAATATATTATCACAAACTACATCATGCTGGACTAATTGGAGATGCTTCTGAGTACGATTTTATAATCGTAGATGCATAAAAGAAAAAAAGATTTGTATGTCGAGACAATGCTTACACGTATAACGGAACACGTTTGAGTACAAGTCTGGCTATATCGATGATGTATCACCTCAGTATACACATCTAAAATCATCTATGCTTGCTTTTGTTTCCATTAACTTGCTATCGATGATTAATAGATTCCCTGACACCGCAGCTAGAGTTGCTACTGATTAATTTTATAAATAAATAAAATATACAGAAGTAGTGACTCAATTTACAAGCGCTGTTGCACCATGGGGATCGTAGCGAATAACAGAAGACATGTTATATGATTATTCTGAATCCGCAGATATTTAAATAAGAGATACTTATCGATCAGAATTGTCGAATCGATAACTGTCGAGAGCGCCATATATGTTCGATGCATTATGCAGAGATAATACTCTTTATTTCAATGAACCAGACGGATGCGGAAAGACAGCTATCAGATTTAGTTGACCTAACTCATACATATAGACTCGCGCGAGACATGAAAAAGAGACGTGTCAAATCATGTACTTATCATAGCTTCTCTATGTGTAAAAGTGAAACAAGGACTCCTGATCGATTGGATCAAAAATATATACCCGGAATAATAATGTCGGATGAAATATATGCACGGTGTCCTTGGATATATTAAAATATTTCTGGATTGGCTAATATTAAAGTATACAGCTGTGACCGTGTGTAGCGATCATGGTCAACCTCAACCATTTGTTGGAAAATCTCCCCTGAATTGGTTGAAGGATTGTTTAGATTAGTACGAGGAGATAACTGATGATCCTAGAGCTCTTGAGAAATGAATTAGACTACAACAAAATAAAATTCAAAGTGAAATAATGGCAGAAACTTCCACAAATGCGTTTTGGGATAAATGGAGACCAAACGATTTGATAGTTGAAAATGGAAAGATAGTTCGTGATAAACTTCAACATCAATTATTTCAGTTACATAAAGACACGTTTTCATAATTGACTGTACCGTTATGTTATAGAAAACCTGATACACGAAGACAGAATATTGAAGTTGAAATTCCAGGACAGACTGAAAAACAGAATTTCGTATTAAAATATATTAGCCTAGTTCATATAAGTGCTGTCGATGATGCGTTAAAAGACAAATATCAATGGACTCTAGGATATACAATTACGATACATTCATATCAGTGGTTAAGAATTTCATATATATTTCTTTTGAATTATTGATGATCGAATCGAGTGGTCAAACGTAGAATGTCTCGCAGTATAATGAGTTAGAAGAATATATCAGCTGCGAAGACTTATTGTATATTTTACTGTCAGCAGCAACAAAACTGTTAATGATGCTTTAGTAAGAAACAAACGCGCTGGTTACACACAATGTGACCTAAAAAGTAATTGAGCATTTGATAATAATGCTGAATTAATAAACAAAATACTGAAACAACAGCAAGATAATCATTGTTCAAGCTGTAATACAGTAATGTAATGGCAGTATTCTGTTAAACATCCACGACCATTTACCGAAGATAGGAAGAATAGTAGTATTGGTCATACACGTGAAAAGATGATGAAGACCTGTCTTGAGTGTAAACGACGTAGAGGCGCTTGTTAAATCATCAAGACGGTAATTGTGTAACCGCAATAATTACTTGTAATTGTTCACGTAGAAATTCACTCTCAGACGCCGTTGAATCTAACGTATATATTGCCGATCTACCAGTAGATTTTGTTATACTAGATATTTTATATGTTGTAATACTCCAAATAGGATCATGGAAAATGTTCGAGTAATTTCATTTTTAATGCACATGGTAATCTTCCAACCCATTATTACGATCTTGAATTCTGAGTTATTTACCTCGGATATTGACGTCCAAATAATCACTTATCAAGAGTGTGATTAAATCATTTCACGGTTGTTTGATCACTATGAATCGCAGTATATCCTCGATGTATTTTGACATTGTGTAACTTAATTATCTATGCTACTACACCTTTGCCAGGATCAACCTGTAATAATTGTGGCCATTGTAAAGGTCCTCATTGATAAATACGTTCAAAAGGTAAAGCAACGTTTTTGTTGATAATGGCTCTGTATGTTTGTATTCTACTTGCAACGTCAACAAAACATTCAACTCGAATATGTCTCTTTTTTGACGCCTTGTATCATGTGTTATGAATACAATATCACCCTGATCAACGTCATTTGGAACAATGACGTAAAATTCCGCATATTCAATTATCTTAGACTGGTAGAAAAAGTGCCATGTTGCCCGTCGTGATAACCAATCAGCGGCAGTAGAACGCTTGACACCAGCTGCTGCAGCGAGTTTGCTAATTGCTAACCTACCCCTCGAATATTTTCTAGGACTATAACAAATGGAGTCCATACTATTAATTACCAGCACATAATATTAGATTACCCTCCAATGTAAATCTTACAAACCAGGTTGCTCATGATTCCTTGAAAGATGTATTCTTTAACGAATTTAATGAGTGAATCAATTTCACATCTGCAATATGCCTGTGATGTAGATTTGAACTACTATAAAATACATTATGCATATTATATGATTTATCAATATAGTTTATCAGATACTCACCTCGTCTCGGTTGGTTCTGATTTTCAAGTCGGATAACAGGACAGCAGTAATTATATCATGCAAGATTTTTTCTCCTGGGTATTTAACCCACGGAGCTCCTGGTAATTTTGTTAATTTTGTGGCAATATCACCTCATCTTCTTGTTTAATAACCGACTGTGTCAGGTGGATAAATTGCATTATTTTCGTACCGCATCGTCCAGATTCACCCGCCAGTGCTGGTCTATTATGTTTCGTTTTAAATGTTGCTAATTCATTTGTGGAGGTACGCACTCTTTACTAAACAAAATATAGATCCATATTATTAATTATCCATCATGGATGTAATTGGTTGCTCGGCAACAAGAAAAAGAAATCCTGGTAAACATCATGCAGAGCTTTCCAAATTTTATTAGAATGATTATCATAGGTCCATCTGCATGTGGAAAGTGGAAAGACATTGTTGTTACTTAATTGAATAATAAGGTTGTTAAAATGGGATACATTATATATGATTGCTCCATATGCTGATGATCACGGGTGATATGATGTATTAAAATATATTAATGAAAATGCATAATCGTTAAATAAAGACAATAATGATAGTTTTTAATTGCATCACTGATATTAATGAAGCGCCATCTGTTGGTAATGATAATGGAAGTATTACTGATTTCGTTGTGTACTATTAAGTGATGCTCAATAAGCAATCAAATCCAGCTAGAATATTTTTTCCGAGGAAAGCATACAAACACAGATCTGATTAATCTTACGCAGCGACATATTCAAATACCAAGCTTCCTTAGAGATAATTGAAATGTTATTGCTGTGTTTAACGGAGTTGATAACCATACACTTATAAACATTACTCAGACCTGGTGTAGTGGAGATATGGATATATTTAAATTTCAAAACTCTTTTTTTCAAAAGCTCAAGATACCTCAATGGATTTACATGATCCTAGATCAAGATATCTAACCGGTCTTTATAAACTATTTGGGTGAGAGAATGGTCCGATTTACAGCAGCAGAGAGGGTGTGACCACAATCAGTGGCAATGTGGTAAACATTGCGGTGAGTTATAAGTTTTGGTTTTGGTGTTCTTAACCCTTATGTTTCGTTTTCGTAGGAAGTATTTGTTTATTAAAGTGACGCTTCTAAAACTGACATGTTCACCCTATCTGGTGTTCAATGCTTTACATTCTGATCTCAAACAAGCCCCTACTTTGTGTTACGTGTCTAGCCTCATACCGTGTTGCTGTGAATAATTAGGCATGTTTAATAAAATGAAGAAAACCATGTACTTCTTACTTTAAAAGTGTAACGTAAGAGATGATTAGAGTATTATGCATACAATGGTAAATAATCCTAAGCATTCACTTCTCATACGCTAAAGAATTTTCCGAATTGGTTCCGTTAATTGAAAGTTCTCATTTACCTAATGAATCGTTGTACCAACTGTCTAAATGTATCAGAACATTTTCAGAATGTTCTCTAATGAATTCAAAATTAGCCAAGATAAATGGTTTACGTTAAAATGGTCGTCAGCCTGCACCTTGTATGTATTAGGTTCAAACATATTATTCTTCTCAAGTTATATATGAACAAACAATAATGATTCAACTGACTTAAAAGTAAAGTATTAATGAAATATCAGCTTATTTCAACGGTATGTACAATCCTTCGATATAGTAAAATTACCAAGATGTGGAACGAAATGTCTTTCCTAGAACCTTCTAAGTTTGTAAACAAGACTTAACGGTGATATCAGATATCAGCAGACGTGTCGAACACAAATGGCAAACGTCACGTAGGTTTTAGATATTATTATGTAAATGATGTAAAAAGGATCAAATATATAAAAACTATTAAAATATACATTGTCTCTTGTGTACAATAAAGTATGTTTTTTAAACATGAGTCAGTAATTGTTTATATTTTCACTCGATGTTTTTGGGTGACAATGGTAATGTGAATGGCGTCAAATAATCTATATCCGTCTCTGTCGACCTCCCACTCTCCATGCGTTTGTGTGTAAGCAGAATCAAATGTGCCATGTCCTTGAAAATAAGCCTGATAAAAACCGTTGGTTAATTTATAATTTTGGTGTCAATGACCATTATAAACAGTGATGTATTCAGGCTGTTACCGGCTAATTTGATAGTAATTTTGTTTTCCAATATCATAGTATGAGCTATAATTCTAGATCCAAAAAGTTCAAATGGTCAAGGAATCTGTCTCCTATTAATTTTAGTATTTCCAGGAATGTGTACGTTTATTTTCTCGAATTTCATTTGTCCTTCTTCACTACATATCGTTTAGAAATACGGTTATTTTTTGTTTATCAGTTTGTAAACCAAATTATGTAATAACACCTCAAGCTACCACCTGTTGAATTCATTTATGTCAAACGTAATGTCAATCCTAGACACAGAGCAAACAAATAAAAACCAGTAATAGGCATAACAGGTTGTCTACAAAATTGTATGTTGTATAATTATACGCAACTACTTATTTATTTTTAGGCACCTGATGTATTTGGGTGACACTTGTTATGTAACTGGCGGTAAGTAAAGCAATTTCCATATACTCCTTCAAACTCTACATCTCTGCGTTTATGTGTGAGAAGAACAAATAATACCATATCATTTACAATATGATTGATTCAAACAATCGGCGAATTTATTATGCTGGTATCAGTGAATATTAGAGACGATGTTTTATGCAATTTGTTAGCAATTTCATAGTACATCTTTACAAATAGCTGAGTAGGTGCTATCCTTCGATATGCACAAAAAAGAGACGGTACATTTTGTTTCTGTATCCTATTCATTTCGTTTTTTCCGGGAATATGCACCGTTTAAAAAAAGTCAAACATGTTTTGGGTAGGACATGTTTCTCGAGAAAGAAGCTTAAATTGTTTTTGTTCTTTTCTTTTTTATCTGAAGAGAATCGTCTTTATTTACTTTTATGACAAAATGTAAAAAACAAATATGAGAGTTTTTCAATCAGATATGCCTTGATATTAAATCCGCATCATTTCTATGAAATTTTGGAATCACAACTTTAATGGTTTTGGATGAATACACAAGTTTACAAATCGCAGGTATTTCTCCTTTCGTGACGAAATACACCGAATTAAAATAATATATGTAAACGTTTTCTTTAAAAGATACAAGTTAATAAAAATGGACATTACGTTCTGGAGTTATGATAAGACGATATTTGTTTGTGGCAGAAAATAATTTTTTTGTTGCAAATTTAAGTATGACGCTTAAGCTTATATAGCAATATAAAAATGTATACCAGTTCCCAATACCATCTTTCCAGTAAACATTCCTAACCTATTTGCAACTTTCTTCAGACACAGAGTACAAACCATTAGAAATACACTTGACAACAGACTTAAAATGATTCTTCATCACTAGTTAAGATACATAATTTCAGCGACAATTATTAGGAACATATGACCTAGAACGGAAAAGCGTGAAGAGGAGACTTCCAAAGTCATTTGTACTTCATCTAATTCCAACATCACTGACGCTTAAATGTTTAGACCCAATATTGTCTTTACTAACTTCTGTTTCAATATCTCTAATCTGGGAAATTCCCATCAGTTTTCAAAAGTGCCATAAAATTGCTTCTTCTGAAGAAACCAACATTTGACCATGACGATTTAAAGAACTACAGTCGAGTGGCTCAGCTCCCATTCATATAAAAAATGTAGAAAACGTTGTTTTAACCCATCTTATATCTCGTTTGGGTTCATACAGTCCTTTCTAGCAAAGTAGAGTGTGCATATCGTTTTTGCCTAAGTACTAATACTACTCTTACCTAAGTATTTCATGACATTATATCTGCTTTGGATATATGTAATATTACATTCCTCGCCCTCCTTGATTTATCTGTAGCATTTCACGTAAAATACCATGGTATAGTATGTAATCGTATTCATCGTATATTTGGCATTCCCAATTCAGCCTTACATTGGTTCAAGTCCTAACTTGTCAACAGGATACTTTAGCATATAAACCTCAGCCGCTCTCAAGAGTCATATAACATCTCCCAATGTCTCACAAAATGTATGCTGATGACACCCACATAAACAAGTCTAGTCACACAACTGAAGTTTATTCTACCATCCAAGGAGTAAAGATGTGCATTTCTGATACGAATTTATGAATGACACGTGATTAGCTGCATTTCAATGATGATAACACCTAGGTCATTCTGATCACACCACAAAGACTTTCTCATTCACATCCTTTACCTCAAAAATTAAATATCAGCAACACCAACATTAGGTTCACACAGTCCGTACGAAAACTAGATGTTACTCTAGATAGCGCTCTTATTTTTCACCAACATGTCATGAACATATGCAAGGCTGCATATATGACTCATCAGCTCCATTCCCAAATCTCTTTCAGATGATCCCTCAAAAACACTAGTTTTTTCATTAGTACTTTCAAGACTGGAATATTGTAACTCATTTCTGTCTGTTTCGTCTCTATATCTACTCCAGAAACTTCAAACAATTCAAAACACAGCTGATTGGATCATCTTTTAGAGTACCACGATCGGAACACACCTCGAGAACTGCTTTGTGCCCTACATTGGCTATCCATTCGATCCAAAATCGAAACCAAAATGTTCTCTGTGCTACGTTTCAATTATGTACTCCATATCAACATACCTATTCATTCTCACCCATGTTTACAACAGCAAGGTAATTACGCTCGTTTTCTGATAATCGTATACTCATTAGTCCTACTATGACAAGGAAATCATATTAAAAATGTTCTTTAGGATGCCTGGGTCCAGTGACGTGGAATGAATTGCACATTAAAATTAAACATAAATACATGCTGCTCTCTTTCAAGGCAGCTCTTAAGCCTCACCTTTCTCGACTGCAAGAACACACCTCAATCTGTTTATACCTCAGATATGTTCAGCATTGTTTGTTTTCCAATTTCATGAGATTTTGTTTTGATTTTTATATTCATTTTGTAAACGCTTAGTTCTTTTAATAATTAGGCACGATACACAATCCTCATTGTTATTATTAGTATTCATGATATCAGGGTTATACTCTCCCTATCAAAGTCCATCTCACTTCTCCTCCCTAACTATTAATTTTAAATAGTTATTTTTCTATTTCTCTGCCCAGTCAGTAAGGGAACTGAAGTGCTGTTCTGCACCTGCTAGTCCATTTGCTTTATCTCGACCTAGTTTCAAGACTGTATATAGTGTGGAAGTAGTGGTTTCCTCGAATTGATGAATAACAAAGTGTTCACTCCCATGGTCTTTAAAAAATGTAACATTATTTAAAAGATGTATGTCAATGCATCATTTCAAATGGCTATGTGTTGTGGTACCTTTAATATTAGTAGTGTCACACTATAATCGTAACAATTTTTAAAGGTTCTAAACATTATAAGTAAATAACGAATTTGATTGAAATAAGACAAATGGTGTTTAATCTTCTCCAATCTATTCACATTATGCTATTGTGAAAACAACATAAAAGTGCAGTGGAACTTTATCTGTTAAAACAATAATGATAGCAGATAAAATAATATTATTTGTAATATGATGACTATGTAATTATACTAACGATAATGTTATTGTATTCATAAAACGTGTTTTCCAGAAGATGTGTCTTACATATGACATCTGTATGCACATTTTAGTTTCAATTTGGGCATTGGGAGAGAGGGATGTTCTTGACATGCGTACTTGTTAGATTGGAACGGGTAGTCCTATGTCAGTCGATGGATTAAACGTTAGATACTCAAGAGAAAAAAAAACACATAATCTAGCTCACATTATACATATATCACTAACATATTAAAACAATGCGACGAAGTGTTCCCTTTTTATGATTGATGGTAAACTTAGTGAAATCATTTCACTAAAAACGAACTGATGATGCATGCTCGTGTTGGCACGTGTCTTTGTCTTAAAACTATCTCCCTGTGTACAAAGTACCAGAGATTATGTGAGGCTCCTAATGATCGTCTTTGATTTCATATTTGTTATATTCTTAGTTCATTCTTTAACAGACAGGCTAACCAAAATATCTTTGACAATGATGTGAATATTTGGATATCTTTGTGGAAGAAGATTTGTTCTTCCAGTTCCACTTGTATCGGTAAGAAATAATTTGCCTTGACACCCGATTTCCATTTTGGATTGCACTAAAACATTTCTTTAGCTTTGGCCACGGAAAAAAGTTTTGATACTAAATGTGTAAATAAGCTATTCCACAAAATGTCCATTCTTTTTATCAATATCGTCAACCAAAGTCAAGTCCGTCTATATTGGACCTAATTCCTATGAAGAAAAAACAATAATCTAAAGGTAAAAAATCACACAGAGTGAGAAAAATACCTTAGATTACCCCAATGACCCATTCAGATATAGGGCCCTCTCTATCATACTATATAAAAAGGGAAGGTTCGTAACTTCCAAATACTTGGTTCCACCTATGCCCTCAATTTCATTCTGCTATTTCCGTATTGAAAAGCACACGATCATTCTCTATGGCTTGTTTATTCCTGAGATATTTTTATATTCATCAAGCTATCGTTGACTTTTCTACGTTGTATCAAACTGAAGTAACGGCTTCCGAAACGTGCGATTTTTGCCAATTTTTCATCTTGGGACAACTGCGAGCTCATGTGACACCCAGTGAAAAGAACTACGTTTACTGTGTATTCGACTCTAGGATACAAGAATTCTTTAATTACAGAACAGTAGTAAATGCAAAAGTAGTTGTTTTTTTTTACTTCATATTAACGCGAATCAACTTTAGGAATCCTGTTGCATGGAAGAATTAGACATTTTCTACTTCACTGCACATATCGTAAACAATCAGTTCAAAACAGTTCAAATGTTAGGCGCACACGTCAGTGCCTAAATATGATTGGCTCAAAAGGTTATTCATAATACATGTAGTTCTTTTCATTGGTTGTCACATGAGCTCGCACTTGTCCCAAGATAAAAATTGGCGAGAAATAGTTTGTTACAAAGAAGAAAAGTCAACGATTATATATAATACATATATGTAACTCAGCATACACAAAGGCAGCATACACTACAGCACCATACACAGACACCACAACACGATCACACACGGCACCACACACGGTCACCCACAGTCACTATACACATGGCACCACACAACGGCACCACAACACTGGCAGCATTGACAAGCACCACACATGGTCAGCTAAACTTATAACAACTAAACCGGGTAATACTTTTGACAAGATTAAGTACTTTTGCATGCATATATATTGCGCATCAATTAATTCGTTATCCATTGACATTAAACGTTCAATGCATGCAGCGTATAATTAAACTCAATTTGTCTGTTCAGTTACAACAAAAAGCTATCTCGAAGCAGACTATAGTATTACTAATATAATGTCGCTGCATAACCTAGGTGCTAAAGATTTGGCCTGATGTCAAGATAATGTTACTGGGTGAGACATCATGCCACATATATATTGCATAGTGCTCTAATGCTAGATATTACTATGAACTGCCACACTGCAGCTATCGTAGCGATATGAGTGAAATATTGTTGAAGCTGAGTTAAAATTTAAATCACACACACCCTGTTAATGTAAACATTTTTAAGCACAAGTATTGTAGCCATATACCATCACACACTAGGACAATAATTGTTTGTTAATATTTCTCAGGCATTCGAAAATAAAATTTGATGTGTGATTTATATTGTCACCCATGCGACGTAGAAATCTAATTTATTTGCTAACCTTACCCGTCTTATCTCGGTCTGATTGTGTCATTCATGGGTTGTGTCCACGCACGAGGAAAACTTTTGCAAGGGAAACAACCCTTATTCTCTGCTGCTCTTCTTGACGGAATTATTTTGAAAACAAACAAATTCATTCAAAAATAAATAAACTGAAAATAGCAATACATTTCCAGGAACAAACAACTTAGATATGCATCGAAATATTATATATGTATAATATTCATTCTATCTGGATGTGACACATGACGTCATTGAAACGTAATGTTTCAATCCCTTTATAAGAAATTAGGACTCTCATTAAAGCGTACATGCCAATGTTGCATAATATTTATTGCCCATTTATATACACGATTATGTCATCTATGTAACGTATTTAATCTAAGAAACAAGAATTAAGGTGTCCAATAGTAACGTAAATAACTAAACGTAATCGTACGCGGATTGGCGTAGCGAGGATATTTGGCGCCCAGGGCAAAACACCTAAATTTGCGGCGCCCAGGGTAAAACATCCAAATGTTGCGCAGTTATGTTGATGCTTTGGGCCGATTTGGCGCCCCCTTGTCCCCCCCCCCCCTCGCTACGCCACTGCATACGCGTCCACGTAAGTATAGCGAAGGTAGGTTTTGACATGTTTGGGTGAATATTACTCGTTTGATCAGGATGTGATATTTTTTTTTAAAAAAAAAACTTCAAATAGACGTAAATTTCAATCTTATGATAATTCCATAAAATTCTTAGCAGAAATAAGATCTATTATTCTCATAGCAAGCTATTCCTATTTCGCTAGATGACGATATTAAAAAGGCTGTTTATGCCTTCCAGGACGAAACTCGGAAGAAAAACCAAGGTATGAACAATCTGGAATACCATTTAATATTTTTTCCTGCAAATTTGACATTCATTATGTACCATTTAAACAATATAAGTAGATGCAGACACAATCTAACAGTTATGCAATAGTTATGTTTACAATATTTGCATAATATTCAAGAGCCAAAACACACTTAAAATACTTCCGTTGGGAACCATTTTAGGTAATAATCTATCTACATGTTTGAATGACAGGAAATCCACAGAGAAAGAGTAAAGTAATAAATTAAAATATCAAAATACAGACGTACTGGGAACAAATTTGGTTTGACTCGATTCTTGTTTAATGAAGAAGGGTATATACCATATGTTATTTGAAACAAGACCATCTAAGATCAATTCTCAGATTACAAATATTTTTTCTTATGTATCAATGCTTAATAATGCATATAGTACGTTGATTACCATATCTGATAGAACGTTCCTACTTTGTGTATACAATAACTCAGTTTAAATTAAAAAATTGTACGCGTGTCGTCTTCGTTTAACAGGGTTCGTTATTCTTATTAAAACGTAAATAAGTTGCCTCTAAACGAAGTAACACCAGAGAGTATAAATGACATTCAATTAGCTATCACTTTACATAACATCATGTTCCTTCTTGAAAAGGCAATTTTAACAATATATGCATATGTGTAAACTCTGATGTACATTCAGCATGATCAGCAGAATCTGTAACATTCAAACAGAATTAGCTGTAAAACGTTCCCCTAAAATAGATATTCCATGTAATGATGGCCTGAAGTCGTGTATGTATGTACGTAAACAAAGCAGAGCCATGGAAGGAAAACCCATAAGACACTTAAAAGTTCCATGTTCCATGCAGGCCAGAAAACCTTAGTGCAATTGTCGAATACTTTTAAGTCAATGTGTGCAATTACCGTAACAATCGTTTGGTTTTGTTGATGTAATTTCTGACCACCTTCTTCCCTTCTAAGTATGAAACAATTCGGGAAAGAACTCTGTACTTTGTAACTCTCTAATATTTAAGATAAAATGAGTTTGTTTCGAGGGCTAGTGACTTTTCTGATGCAAATATAAATGCTATCATTATAAAGAACACATAATTTAATTTTTAGGTGCTAAACATTTGGCCTGATGTCAAGATAATGTGACTGGGTGGGACATCATGCCACATATCAGCGGCATAATGTTCAAATGCCAGACATCACCATGAACTGCCACACTGCAGCTATCGTAGCAATATGAGTGAAATATTGTTGAAGCTGAGTTAAAATTTAAATCACACACACCCTGTTAATGTAAACATTTTTAAGCACAAGTATTGTAGCCATATACCATCACACACTAGGACAATAAGTGTTCATTAATATTTCTCAGGCATTCGAAAATAAAATTTGACGTGTGATTTATATTGTCACCCATGCGACGTAGAAATCTGACCGATTTACTAACCTTACCAGTCTTATCTCGGTCTGATTGTCTCATTCATGGACTGTGTCTATGCATGGGGAAACTTTTGCAAGGGAAACAACCCTTGTTCTCTTCTGCTAATCTTGACGAAATTATTTTCAAAACAAACAAAAATTATTCATTCAAAAAATAAATAAACTGAAAATAGAAATACATTTCAAGGAACAAACAACTTAGATATGCATCGATATATTATATGTGTATAATATTCATTCTATCTGGATGTGACACATGTCGTCATTTAACGCAAATACCTGTTTTAATCATTTATAAGAAATTAGGACTCACATTAAAGTTTACAATCCAATGCTGCATACTATTTATTGCCCATTTATATACACTATGATGTTATATATGTAATATATTTAATCTAAGAAACAAGAATTAAGGTGTCCAATAGTAACGTAAACAACTAAACATAATCATACGCGTCTACGTACGTACAGCGTAGATAGGTTTTGACATGTTTGTGTGAATATTACTCGTTTAATGAAGATGTGATTTAAGATAAACTTCAAATAGACATAAACTTCAATCTTATAATAATTCCATAAAATTCTTAGTTGAAGTAAGATTTATTAATCTCATTGTATGCTATTCCTATTTCGCTAGATGACGATTTTAAAAAGGCTGTACATGCCTTTGAGGACGAAACTCGGAAGAAAAACCAAGGTATGAACAATCTTGAACACCATTTAAAATTTTTTCTTGCAAATTTGATATTCATTATGTATGATTTAAAAAATATCAATCGATGCAGACACAATCTAACAATTATGTAACAGTTCTGTTTACAGTATTTGTATATAATATTCAACAGCCAAAACACACATAAAATACTTCAGTTGGGAACTATTTTAGGTAATAATCTATATACATGTTTAAATGACAGGAAATCTACAGAAAAGAGTAAAGTAATAAATTAAAATATCAAAACACAGACCTACTGGGAACAAATTTGGTTTGACTCGATTCTAGTCTAATGAAGAAGGGTAGATACCATATGTAATTTGAAACAAGACCATCTAAGATCAATTCTCAGATCAAATTTTTCCCCTTATTTATCAATGTTCATTATAGCATATAGTACGTTTATTACCATGTCTAATAGAACTTTCCTACTTTGTGAATTTACTCAGTTTAAATTATAAAATCGTAAGCGTGTCATCTTCGTTTCACAGGTTCATTATTCTTATTGATAACGTAAATAAATTATCTCAGTAGGAAGTAACACCAGAGAGCCTAAATGACATTCAATTAGCTGTCACTTTACATAAGACCACGTCTTTCTTGAAAAGGCAATGTATGCAGATGTGTAAACTTTGATGTACATTCAGTATGATCAAACAGAATTAGCTATAAAACATTCCCCTAAAAAAGACATTCTATGTAATGATGGTTTGAAGTCGTGTATGTATGTATGTAAACAAAGCAGAGCCATGGAGGGAAAACTCATAAGACACTTAAACGTTCCATACAGGCCAGTAAACTTTAGTGTAATTGTCGAATACTTTAAGTCAATGTGTGCAATTACCCTAACATTCCTTTGATTTTGTTGATGCAATTTCTGAACACCTACTTCCTTTCTACGTATGAAACAATTACAAAAAGAACTGTAACTCTCTAATATTTAATATAAAATGAGGTTGTTTCGAGGGCTAGTGATTTTGTTGATGCATATATAACTGCTATCACTATAAAGAACACATAATTTATTTTTAATTTTATCTTCCTAGAAATGGATGAAGGGCTTCAAGACGTTGTAAAAGATGTAAAGAAGATGCAAGAACGTAAGTGATTTTGACTCTGCATTTTAATGTATCTTTAAAGCCATTGTGTGAATAGATTGTACATTATACTAATATAGAGTTCATTGTGAGAACTATTTGTTCCTAGTTTATATCCATATCCAAATTTCATTACATATATTTAGGTTTGACCCGACATCTCAATTGTTAAGTGTGCTTTATGCTTATCAAAACACTTGTTTTGCTAAACAATATTTATATTTGATATCCCGTTAATATTGTTATATTTAGCTTCCACCGTTAATCGTGTAATATATACATGTAATATGAACCTACACCTAATATCCATGAAGTCCAAGGTTTTGCCGCATTGACTGGTGTATACAGTGGTATGATACAGGTGCCATACCTCTTCTCAGCAGTATTTCAAACTAAGCATTTTGCAAAAGCAATGGGTATGACCCTGTGTATGGTTCGAGTCTATCGGCGTTTGAGTTTGAGTTTGTTTCGAGGGCTAGTGACTTTGCTGATGCATATATAAATGCTATCATTATAAAGAACACATAATTTAATTTTCAATTTTATCTTCCTAGAAATGGATGATAGGTTTCAAGGCATGTCAAAAGACAAAAGTAAGATCCAAGGAGGTAAGTGTATTTTGGCTCTGCATTGTAATGTATCTTTAAAGTCATTTTGTAAATAGATTGTAAATTATACTAATGCAGAATTCATTGTGTAATACGCATGGTCAGTCATTCTCATTCATTTTGTCCATTGCATATTTGTGTTTTGCATTTATGATTATAGTCACAGAAGATAATTATAAACTAAAATGTATAAAAGTGTCCAAGGCACTGAAAACTATTTGTTCGTAGTCTATATCCATATCCAAATCTCAATACAGATATTTAGTTTTGCCCCGACGTCTCAATTATTAAGTTTTCTTATGCTTATCAAAACACATGTTTTGCGAAACAATATTTATTTTTTATATCTCGTTAATATTGTTATATTTAGCTTCCACCGTTTCATCGTGTAATATATACTCTGAAATTACACCTAATATCCATGAAGTCCAAGATTTTGCTACATTGATTGGTGTATACAGTGGTATGATACAGGTGCCATACCTCTTTTCAGAAGTATTTTAAACTAAGCATTTTGCAAAAGCAATGTAATAATATATGTATATGTAATGTAATTTAATATGTATATATATATATATATATATATATATATATATATATATGGGGGGGGGGGTTTGCAAGAAATTCTAAAAGCCGATTCGCCACAAGAAAGAAGAAAGTAATTCTGGTGCAGTCTTCCAATATATAAAAGAAATTGCTTGAAACTAATTTGTGTAACCCCCACGGTCAGGATATACTGTTGTAAATACTTATTTTTAATATCACACCTCACGCAAATAGAAAATGAATTGATTGTATGACCCTGTGTATGGTTCGAGTCTATCGGCGTGCATCGTCCATCGTGCTTTGTCCATTGTCTATGAACATATTATTTATTAGATGCCGTTTCCGAAAAAGATTTAAATCAATTTTAAGGAATTTTTTTAACATAGATAGATTTAAAGATTGTACAAATTATTTAAATCCTGATCATATATAGCCCCAGTTACTAAACATGAAAAACAATCCACCGCTCATACGAATGGTCGTTGTTATTTCCTAAGGTCAAACTCGTTGTTTCTAACTTGATTCTATTTTTAATTGAATTTTAAGTAAAGGTTCAATCTTCAAAAACAAGTTTTCAGTGTTTTCTTCCTATGACGAGCATCCATACACATTTGAATTTACATGCTCAAGTATGTTCAACCAGTGTAATATTTACTTGTTCACTTATTGTTTTGTGTTACAACAAAGAAACATTAATAAATAAATATTATAGTTCTAAATTATTGATTATTATAAACTGTCAGATACGGATATCTATATCTGGATCTGCTGATTTAAATAATCTGTAGTAGACCATATTAAACAGTTTGAAAGGTTCATTCATGTTCAGCTCTTCTGGTGAAATGGAAACTATGTTATAGCACAGTTCTCCGTGCATCGTAAGTCGTGTTCAACATTTGCTATTTTAATTTTTTAGCTGAAATATCCAAACCATTTTAACAAACTTTACATGGAACATTCTTTCATACAAAGCCATTGTAATTATGCATATTAATCAGCTATAAACTATGGCTGCCTATATTAAAAATATAACACCCTCATCATAATCTTTTAAATATCGCTGCAACGGATGTTACCAAAGCTGACAGAAACTATTCTGGCTTTGGTCACTTTTCGGTTTGTATAACTTAAGTATATTCACCATAAAATATCGGATTAAACTGCATACATATATTTCTCTAAAACAACTTAGCATAGTTACGTCGTACTGGACCAAAAACAAACTAAACTTTACCTAACTAGCTGCACACAAAAAATTGAAATATGGGTACATTTATTCTGGCATAAAGGTCTTTTAATGTTGGACCAACAATTCTGGTGTGCACTAAATATTAAAGACTATAAAATAAATTGAGGAACCTTTTAACAATTTTTTTTCATATGTAAACTGTACTGTCTGCAAAAACCATGGGACTGACCAACACTTATAACGAGCAACTGCTCTGGCATTCGGCTTTTATTCAGATGTCAGTGAGGTGAGGGATCTTAGACCCATTTAGATCTCTTACTAGGCTTTCAATTAACATGTATTAATTTCACAAATAGTTTGGTTACTAATGTTTTAGTCATTCTTTCTTGTTATCATCAATTCGCCAATCCATTTTAGTTTTTTTCCCAAAGTATTCATTGCATGAATTATATAAATTCCTTTCATTTGATGGTGGGTTAATTATATGCCAAGATTAAAACCACACATTGACTAATATGAAGGCAAACAGGTGTGCATTTAATTAAGTAATTGATTCATTGACAGATGGATGCATGGAAGGGTTGAAATATTTGAACATAGATAGGACTCTGTAATAGATAAAGAGAGATGAATTAGTGGACGGATATATACAATGCTAGTTAGATTATTCATATAATGATACCCACTTAGCGTTCTGTTTTCAAATCGCAGCAAAGAAGTGCTGGATAAACATAGACAGCATGCTGATGCGTTCTTCGTTCGTAACCAACGATACACAGCGGGAAAGATGAGCCTTGATCGGCATGGAAAGATTCTAAGCACAGGCAAAGCAGGGCAAGGTAAAACATACTTGGCTTATCAATTACTATTAGAATGCATTGAAGATAACAACAATGTAAAACCCTTAATAATATCCACTGCAGACGAGTGGAAGAAGTTAGCAGACCCGTCTACTGATCTGGCTATAGTTGTTGATGACATGTGTGGAAAGTACGGTTTACTCCAAGGTGAAATCAAAAAATGGAATGAAAATGCTAGGTTTATAACGGCACTTATAGCCAGTGGAAAACACACAGTTATTTTCACCATGAGAACTCACATTTACGAAGAAACAGGACAAGGTTTACAACTTGAATCTGAGATTTCTGATCCACTATTTTGTAAGAACATCACTCTAAAATTAGAAAGTGACAGTATGAACTTAAACGAGGAAGATAAGGTCGAATTTACTATAAAGTATCTCAAAAAGTTGGGCTTACATGAAGACGAAGTTCTAAAAGTGTGCAGAATAAATGAATCATCAACCGGATTTCCACCATTGTGTAGAACAGCAAAATCAATAGATGACAAATCAAAGTTGTTTGACTTTTTTTTACGAGACCTTTGGAAATTATGTTAAGAGAGCTAGAAAAACTTCGTATGGAGAAGAGTATTTTCTATGGATGCCTGTTCTTGGCAATGTTTTCAGGCGGAACATTGAAATCAGAATCGATAAATGAGGATTCAGTCACCAGTGACAGGGAAGAAGATATAAAGATGATATGTGGTTCCTACAGTGGGGTTGACGTAAATCTTACTGATATTCATCAAGAAGCAAAGGCACTTTGCGGAACATATCTATTGTTCAGTAAAAGTGATCTCTCATATTCCTTCGTCCATAATTCAGTTGAGGAGGCTGTGTTTCTTTCGTATGGAAAGCTGTACCCAGAAAAGACACTTAAATTATGTTCTCTACAATCAGTTTGCAAACTATGTAGAATTAACAATGAATCCCCGGATTCAAATGCTATAGCACCTGCATTGATGCTAGATTTAATACCTATATATCATGGCATTATGATTGAATTATTCATTCGGGCTCTGGAGATGAAAGATCCTATTGATTTTGCCAATATTGCAGAAGCCAATGTGTGGTCTTCTGAACAGTTTCGAAACCTATTCATGAATAAGAGCAAAACAATTCATGTTTTGGCTGATACGGATCAAAATTCGCTTCTGGTGCATGCAGCCAATGAAAACAACTGTGACCTTGCCAACGAACGTCTGCTGGGTATGAAGAAACTGTGTGCAGAAAATCAAATACAAGCCGTTTCGTTTCTCAAAAGAGCCGCAACAGCATCAAGTACTCACAAAAATCTTTGCCTATTTAATCAGTTTATGAAAACTGGTGATGTGAATGGCAATGACATACTTTCATTAACTGTTGAAAAAGGCTCTGAAGAGGCAGTGAAGTTTTTATTACAAAACGGAGCAGATATCAAATATCGATCTGAAAATTTAGAAAGTCTGCTGCATACTGCGTGTCTTCATGCAAGACTTCATATGGTCAAATTGTTACAGTCACAATATCCATTACTAGTCAATCAATGTGACAGCACAGGTCGAAGTGTTTGCCATTGTGCGGCATCAGGTGGAAGTGTTGAAATTCTGAAATTTCTTGTTCAAGAAGGTGCTGATCCTATGCATACAGATATCAATGGAATGAACCTTCTAAGTTATGTGTGTTTAAAAGGCAAAAAAGAGATGGCTTTTCATTTGATGGATACTTATTCAAACATGTTATACAATGTAGAAAACGGAACAAATTTTGTTCCTCTTTGTGCTGTATTTGTAGGAAGTATTGAGGTATTACAATACCTGATTGATAAAGGTTTGGATCCATGGTGTAGAACAGCTACACAAGAAACCTTGCTCCATCGGTCATGCCCTGCAGGTAGCTTAGAAATCACCAAGTATTTGGGTGAGAAATATCCTGATATGATCAATGAAGTTGACAATTGTCAACGAACAACCTCAATCATGCTGCTAAAAGCGGTAACGTCTCCGTCTTACAATACCTGATTGATAAAGGATTGGATCCATGGTGTAGATCAGCTACACAAGACACCTTGCTCCATCGGTCATGCCTTGCAGGTAGGTTAGAAATCACCAAGTACTTGGTTGAAAAATATCTGATATGATCAATGAAGTTGACAATTGTAAAGAAACACCGTCTCATCATGCTGCTGAAAGCGGAAAGTCTCCATCTTACAATACCTGATTGATAAAGGTTTGGATCCATGGGGCAGAACAGCTACACAAGACACCTTGCTTCATCGGTCATGCCTTGCAGGTAGGTTAGAAATCACCAAGTACTTGGTTGAGAAATATCCTTATATGATCAATGAAGTTGACAATTGTAAAGGAACACCATCTCATCATGCTGCTTCAGGCGGTAGCGTATACGTCTTACAATACCTGATTGATGAAGATTTGGATCCATGGGGCAGAACAGCCACACAAGAAACCTTGGTCCATCGGTCATGCCTTGCAGGTAAATTAGAAATCACCAAGTTCTTGGTTGAGAAATATCCTGATATGATCAATGAAGTTGACAATTGTAAACGAACACCAGCTTATGCAGCTGCTTCAGGCGGTAACGTCTCCATCTTACTATACCTAATTGATCAAGGCTTGGATCCATGGTGTAGAACAGCTACACAAGAAACCTTGCTCCATCGGTCATGCCTTGCAGGTACGTTAGAAATCACCAAGTACTTGGTTGAGAAATATCCTGATATGATCAATGAAGTTGACAATTGTAAAGGAACACCAGCTCATGATGCTGCTGAAAGCGGTAACATCTCCATCTTACAATACCTGATTGATAAAGGTTTGGATCCTTGGTGTAGAACAGCTACACAAGAAACCTTGCTCCATCGGTCATGCTTTGCAGGTAGTTTAGAAATCACCAAGTACTTGGTTGTGAAATATCCTGATACGATCAATGAAGTTGACAATTGTAAACGAACACCAGCTCATCATGCTGCTTCAGGCGGTAACGTCTCCGTCTGACGATACCTGATTGATCAAGGTTTGGATCCATGGTGTAGAACAGCTACACAAAAAACCTTGCTCCATTGGTCATGCCTTGCAGATAGTTTTGAAATCACCAGGTACTTGGTTGAGAAATATCCTGATATGATCAATGAAGTTGACAATTGTAAACAAACACCAGCTCAACAAGCTGCTTTAGGCGGTAACGTCTCCGTCTTACGATACCTGATTGATCAAGGTTTGGATCCATGGTGTAGAACAGCTACACAAGAAACCTTGCTCCATCTGTCATGCCTTGAAGGTAGCTTAGAAATCACGAAGTACTTGGTTGAGAAATATCCTGATATGATCAATGAAGTTGACAATTGTAATGGAACACCAGCACATCATTCTGCTAAAAGCGGTAAAGTCTCCGTCTTACAATACCTGATTGATAAAGGTTTGGATCCATGGGGAAGAACAGCTACACAAGAAACCTTGCTCCATCGGTCATGCCTTGCAGGTAGTTTAGAAATCACCAAGTACTTGGTTGAGAAATATCCTTATATGATCAACGAAGTTGACAATGGTACTGAAACACCAGCTCATAAATCTGCTTGAGGGGGTAACGTCTCCGTCTTACAATACCTGATTGATGAAAGTTTGAATCCATGGGGTAGAACAGTTACAGAAGAAACCTTGCTCCATCGGTCATGCCTTTCAGGTAGGTTAGAAATCATCAAGTACTTGGTTGACAAATATCCTGATATGATCAGTGAATTTGATAATTGTAAAGGAACACCAGCTCATAACGCTGCTTCAGGCGGTAACGTCTTTGTCATACAATACCTGATTGATAAAGGTTTGGATCCATGGTGTAGAACAGCTACACAAGAAACCTTGCTCCATCGGTCATGCCTTACAGGTAGGTTAGAAATCGCCAAGTACTTGATTGAGAAATATCCTGATATGATCAATAAAGTTGACAATTGTAAACGAACACCAGCTCATGCAGCTGCGTCAGGCGGTAACGTCTCCGTCTTACAATACCTGATTGATAAGGGTTTGGATCCATGGTGTGGAACAACTACACAAGAAACCTTGCTTCATCGGTCATGCCTTGCAGGTAGGTTAGAAATCACCAAATACTTCGTTGAGAAATATCCTGCTATGATCAATGAAGTTGACAATTTTAATGAAACACCAGTTCACAAAGCTGTTTCAGGCGGTAACGTCTTTGTCTTACAATACCTGATTGATAAGGGTTTGGATCCATGGTGTGGAACAACTACACAAGAAACCTTGCTTCATCGGTCATGCCTTGCAGGTAGGTTAGAAATCACCAAGTACTTGGTTGAGAAATATCCTGATATGATCAATGAAGTTGACAATTGTAATGGAACACCAGTTCATAATGCTGCTAATGGCGGTAACTTCTCCGTCTTACAATATCTGATTGATCAAGGCATGGATCCATGGTGTAAAATAGCGATTGAAATAATTTATTTTAGCGTGCCATCTAACATTGTATTGAAAGCACATTTCTTTAATTTTATGTTTTTGAAGGACTAATGATTTTTTTTCCCTAACATACCTTGCCAAGATCACTAATAACTAATATATTATATATAATATAATATAACTAATGACTCATTTGTTCCGTTATTAGTTTGTCAAAAGTTGTGTTATTCATACGTGGTATATTTAAGACCAATGATCATCGATGGTTTGAGATGTAGGAAGCATTGCCTGCACAGTTTTTTAAATTGGGATGAAACATTAATTTGTATATTCGCGATGTAATCAATTATTGATTGATTCAAAAATTAATTAAAAAAGAAACACAACTGTATGTACCAGTTATTTCAAAAGAACCACAGCAAGGAAAGAAAAGAACAAACGATAGACCTTGTTTTTGACTGTGTACTTTAATCAAATGTTGCTCCTTCGTATTACGTAAGATAAATTCAAGGTCATTCAAAATCTCAAAATTGCTTTTCTTTATAGCGATTGACATAGCAAATATGTCGGTCTCAATTTCACTAAGAAGAAAACAACATGGCAAGACAGAGACACGTATTTTGTAGTAAATGCAAATGAACAGCCTCCGTACCAGTCTTTTCGGCACCATGTAAACATGACATCAATTCTAGCTACGCTATTTTGTCACATCGTAAAGAATTAAGTATGAATGAAATTCATTTATTGAGAGTCTCATCTTCATTATTAAAGATTCTGACACGTTATCCTATACAGGTTAATATATAGGAACCTTGGCTACAAAGATGTGTGATTCTCAGATGGACAAGGTCAGTATAATGTTAGTTACATGAGACGAGCAATACCAGTTTTAGGTTTTAGCATTACGTTTCGGTTTTAAATTTAATGTCGGTGTACAGAAAGCGTTCATTGCTCATGTCTATATTTGTTAAATAACGTCATTGAATTTTACTGAAAATATGTATGTGGACTCGTTTTGGCAACCGACAAAAGAGAATATTTTTTATCCAACATATTGATGCTGAAGAAGGTCATCTTATTGCTGAAATTAGCAAGTCAACTGTATGACTTAAGACTAATTTTGCTTAAGAGAAGCATTTCTTCCAGAAACACAAACCTGAGGATAATACAGGTCGCGATGTGTTAGATTGTAGAAGACATTTTTCATGAGATGACAATGCTAGCAATGTAATTATAGAGGACAGCAGTTTATATGTGGGAATATGTTTAGCCTTTTACTGCAGAGCACCACAAGCAAACTATATTGTGCCGATGCCACAGTTGCTTGCGGCGCTGCAATAGTCGGATATTCAAATTCATATTTCATATGTGTTTGTATATTAATGTAAGAATTTTAGGTGTGATATTGGTCTTTGGTTTTTGGATCTTATATAAAGTTATCTTCATCAGAAACTTAGTTCGAGTCTGACAAAAACACGTGATATTTGTATATATGTCATGTATGCGTATTGAATCATAAAATCTTATATACGTAGTCATTTGTAACTTAATAGATATAACAAGTATGTATTGTTATTTACTATTTCATACGTATTTTGTTGATTTTTTTTATAATTTTCATTTTGCGCGTTATAGCTATTCTTTACACATCAACGCTTTCAATAAAAATTAATTATATTAAAAAGTAATATGCAAATGTATTAAGAACTGTAATATATAAATATATATTTTAGCTCATTGCAATCTACTTTCATGGATCAAATGTTAAAGATAAAATATAGCTATTCATACAACAAAGTTGTATAACTTGATAAATGTAGATAAGATTTACATTGGTCAGAATATAACCATGTGATCAAACCCAATTGCATTTATTTCTTTATAAAGTGTACAGAGAACTACTATTTAATAAGTTTCATAAATAGAGTCGCGTGCAAAGTAACCAAAGTAAACATTGAACTGGAAGAATTGTTCATTGTAAAAGGAAATAAAAATGGCAGGTATTACATTTTATTTAGAAAAGTGAATAAATTGATTTTGACAGAATCATATAACACATTTTTGCATTTTTTTCTGAATATATATAGTTCTGTATTTATATTAGGATAGAATGTTTAGTTAAAGTAGTAAGATTGACAGTTTCTCTAAATTATATTAAAGTCAATTTTTCACTAATATATATTGAATTAATTTTCTACTAAAATATATTAAGATTAATTTCATTTATTTCTATTTCACAACAATATACTATTTTAATAAAGTTTCGCCCTTACAAGCAAAGGCAAAATTCGCTTGCATTGTAAATTGCTCTTGTATTGCAAGTCAGCAAGAATAATATGCTCGATTATCTATAAGATTGCGGACTATGCACTCATGGAATTCCAATTAGGTGCGTGGTTTCAATTAAGTGATTGGGCTGCTGTTGCTTCAAACATTCTGGTATTCATAGAATATCAATTAGGTGAGTGGTTTCAATTAGCTGTACTTCTAGAATCCCAATTTGGTGAGTGAATTCAATTAGGTCAGTGAGCTGTTGATGCAGCAAACTTTCAGGCACTCCTAGAATTTCAATTAGGTGAGTGGTTATAATTAGGTAAGTGGGCTGCTAATGCAGCAACCTTTTTGTCGAATGACGTAAATAATCATGGGCGACCCTGTAGTAGGGATGAGAGCCTCTTTCTGGCTATAGTGAATTGAACATCAGCATGTGTTGCATGACTATATTTGGTCATGTGGTTCTTTCTGATTAGAGTAAATTGATCATCAGATTGTGACGCATGAGCATAATTGGCCACGTGGTTGCGTCCGGATTGCGTATAAAAGAAGTTCGGATCGTGCCCAAATCAGTTCTTTCATTCTGAAGCCAGAAAGACTCGCCTCTCTCATTGCAGGGAAGTTCCGTCTGTGTTCATGAACTTCTTTAAAGAATAGGCACTTTTAATGTTTGAGATTTTAATGGTAAAGTTCATATGTTTGGAACATGTTTTTACTGCATTCTTTTTTAAAATAATATATTGTAATGGAATGTTTAATTGTTTTAAAAGAATTTATAATCATTTATTTTTATGATAATTTTTATTGTGAAAGACGAATTCGCTACCAACTAATTGCTTAGATTCAATGTTGAAATAAAGAATTCAAGTAACAGACATTAATATTTAGTAACCAATTCCAAATCAGTATTATATTTTAAATGAGTAAAATACATTTCTTCGAAATGATTGTGCATTAATCGCAGCTATTACATTTTATACTCTTTAGCTCTCATGACATTAATTGAGATTTAACTATTTGCATTGTATTCTAAAATGCAGAAATTATACAAATGAATGAAGTTGATAAAGTCTAAAATAAAGTGTAATTGTATATGTGTTTCGTGTGTTTAAAATATTAAGCTTTATAGATGTATTTCTGGAATGTATAATATATGTTTATGAATTATTTAAATATAGTTCTTTCATTCTGAAGCCAGAAAGACTCGCCTCTCTCATTACAGTTCCAGTACCTCATTCCCCAGACTAAGCTGTGTTTTTATCATCGTAATGATACCTCCTGTAAGGAGCCTATTCATCTTCTTTCTCTCTTTTGTTCTGGCATTCGAAAATCAGCACGACTAAGAGTTTATGAAAAACATTCTCATTCAATATGCATAGATTTGACCCCCCCCCCTCCCCAAAAAAAAAAAAACAAAAAAAAAACAATCTCAACCCCACAGGGAAACTAAAAAGTCACGTGGAACATTTGTACAACAGAAATGTCACTGTGGCTAGTTGCAAATGAATTTTAAACTTTAGGCAAACGAAGTTAGGGATTGGGATGAGAGAGTTTAAAGATTGGCATTGTAATAATTAGACTCCCTGTCCTACAATGTGAGACGCTGACCATGATAGTTACGATGTGAGATTGGATGGGAAATATATCTGCTACTCCCTATCACAACTATCAGGGTCAATGTCTTGCACAATTTGACTATTGAACCCCCATCACAATAACTATTTGCCAATATTCTTAATTTCATTAGTAGGTAACCCCTGTAGGTAGCTTAAACTGATAAAAATCTTGAAGATAAATTTAAAGAAATGATAATTGCTTACATCACTGAACAATATTGATTCATCCAAGTCACAATTAACTCATGAAATCATCAGATCCAAGCATCCTTTATTTCTCAAACAAAACGCCACATCCTTTGGTTTGAATATTGAACTTTCACACGTATCACATATGCCTGTTTAGATCAGATATTATGATCATGCTGTGGAATGTTCAAAACCTTAGATCGCCTACCATTGGTAGAATTTGTTCGATGCTGATGTAGATATTACGTTAAAGATGGAGAATCCCCTCTTATATAAATAGCTATGTAGCAAATGCCTCAACAAGAATTCACAAGACTCAAGAATAAACATGAAATATCTTTAAAAACAAAATAAATAAATAAAATTATAAAGAATTGCAATTATAAGAGTTTTATGAGTTTTTACTGAGTTTATCATGATATAAACTGTCAGGTGCAGACTAGCACAAGACTTAGGGTATTATTCACTGTGTAATTCAGGAACTGACAATTTATACCACGATAAACTCAGAAAACACAACATTACGCTCTTAAATAATCACTATATATATATCAGTAGAAACAAATGTTCGTCAAAATTTTCAAAGCTTATTCTCATTGCATTGCTCAGTCCAGAATCATTTATCACAAACTAATATCATTCTTCCACAATAAAGTTTTATAAAGAGTAATGATTTACATGTTTTACTTCTCAGTACATCTTTATTTCCAACATAATTGATCATTTATAATCTCTATCGGTCATAATTGTTAGGTTTACATTTATTGTAGTTGATGCATGTGGCTTTGAAAGGTCTCTGTCTTACATTCAGTCTAGACTGGTAGATTATTTACCTGATAAAATCAGTCTCTGTCTTACATTCAGTCTAGACTGGTAGATTATTTACCTGATAAAATCTGTCTCTGTCTTATATTCAGTCTAGACTGGTGGTTTATTTACCTGATAAAATCTGTATATGTCTTACATTCAGTCTAGACTGGTAGATAATTTTCCTGATAAAAACTTGTCGCTTATAGAAAAGACAAATGCAGTAAATGATAGGTATCATCTATGAATGTTGTTTTGTTTTCAGGTGAAGTTTTTTATATTTGTTTGCTGCTTTTAATAATTTCTTAAAAGTTATTTTGGAAATGTAATGGAAAGTAAAAGAAAATTGAATCAGTACAATAAGCACATGAATGAAATTTAATTTTTTGAAACAAATGCTTCAAAGTATCTCCTGATGCAGAAGAGAACATACATTTTTACATGTGGATATACTTGCATTTGCGTGTAGAGATATAGCTAGGCATGTGTCTTATGTAGGCAGTCATTGCACAAAGGCTATGATAAAATATAATTTTAATTTTAAAAAACATTAAGTTTTACACAAGTTAGCCAAAAATGTAAATTTAGCACTTTGATTTGTTTTCTACATTGCACACATTTCATGTATAGCTAAGCTTGACCATTGATAAGGTATATGCAGGTACAGGTATGAAATTGACACCTGCAGTGGTGTTGTTGATGGCAATGGGGTGTTCCATTTGTTTTCTTAGTGTGTCAACTATCACAGTTCAATAAAGACAGCAAAGGGTACTATAAAACACTACAGCAGTATCAAAAGTCACGAGTGGATCCCAATCAGACCCAGCAGACAACCAACACTACTTAACCCCTAACATCCATGTCAATTAATGGTCAGTCTAAATTCTTTCAGGTCTGTATAATTTAGATAATTGCCCTCTAGTTCTTATAGTTTAAATACTTTCTTCCATTAACTTTGTATTTTGTGTAACCTGAATATATTTTTAAAGCCTAGAAATATGTAGAATATAATTTACTATTATGTATTGTTACTACTCTCTGGTCTTAAACTAAGTACGAGAAAGGAACATGGACAGACACATTTTGTAAAATTCAAAATATAATTTTTTTTCCTAAAATACAAATTACAAATAACTCACATGATTGTGAATGAAATCCTAACTAGTCCTAAAGCTCTGTGTGCAATTAAAAAAGGACAGATTATTTCAAATGAGTTTAAGTGGTATTCCAAATGATGTTCAGTCTGTTGTGCTGATGTGCCAATAGTCTTTAAATGATATCGCAATATATACAAAACCTCTATTAAATCCTAAAGTTCGAGCAATTTCTAATTCCAATGACTAATTTACATACTTGTCTAAGACTGATGTTTATGCTGGGAATAATACATTTTCAGTAGATCATGCCATATGTAAGACAACTAAGATGCAATTTCAGAAGCAGAATGAGTCTTGAAGAATCATATAAAAACCATTCTGCCTTTGTTGACAAGATCAAGTACAAAAGCAGCTAACTAATCAGGAATTAGATCAACCTGTTTCTGCGAGAAAACTCATGACCTGAACTCATCTCATCTTTATATTCACTTCTATCCTGAAATTACATTGACTCATCTTGAAACACAAACTCTGAACTATTATGAAAATATAATAAAATGCACATATTTTTCTAATTACAACTCATGTAAGTCAGATATAGTTGTATAGCCTTGAACAGAAGCTTGATGGGTATGGTAACCCTTACCTACAGTGCTGCTATGGGAATTACATCATGTTGATTTTGAAGTGTGTGTGTGTGTGTGTGTGTGTGTGTGTGTGTAGATAGATATCACACTGGAAAATTATTAGGTCTTTGCCCAGTAATTATCCTATTTGTCAAGGTCCTATTAGTATCATATTTATCTAGCAAGAAATTTATATTGGTTTCTTTGTACCAAAAGGTGAGTATGATCCTTTCACTGTATTTCCACAGACCTTATCGATTGAAAGATAGGAACAATCTATGACAGAATCATTTGACTACAGTTAATTTTACTCTTAGATTTAATATGGTCTTAATATAAAGAAGTAATTACTGACCAATGACAGTAATTTCATGGTTTTTAAAAGAGTTGTTGCGAATTGTGAGTTGTGCTTGCAGAAAACTCGTCTCACATTTATTCGTAATTGAGAATGTACAATTGACTAATTGCCATCATGTTGTTAAAGTAGTATATGGCATAGGCAGGGCTATATTCATGTCAGCAAATTACAATTCATCTTGCTACCAGTTGATTAGATGAGGAGTTATGAATGTCTTCTTCAAAGTCCATAACCACTTTTTTCTTGGATTCAAATACAAATGTCACAACAATTTTGCCTATTGCTCTTGCCTTTGTCTTTGTATCTGTGATACTAAATCTTTTATGGAATCTCATATTATGAAGTGGAATTTAATTGAATCACTGCAAATATCTGAATGTAATTAATTTAATTTTGAATATTAGTTTTCTATGCAATAAAGTTCTTTGTTAGTGAAAAGTACATAACAACATCCGCTCAAGTAATTCTTATCCACCTCTACGCACTGATTATCAAATTATTAAATGCCATTTTGAAATCTCTTTTGGTATGTTGTTTATGCATTGAAAGGTTGTTCTTTTAGCTGTATTTTGGCTTTCAGGTCATCTACCTCTCAGTAAATCTTTGATAACAGGATTAAGCCAAAAATCGCTTGAAGCTAAATCAAGGCTGTATAGATGAAGTGGCAAAGTATGGATGCTGTGCTCTTACAGATAGGATGCCATGGCGATGAATCTATGCACCGGTGAATTATATTATGGATTAGATGGATACTCGAGGTTTCGTTTTGTTGATAGGCCGTTTGGTAGTGTTACACAACGTTTGGAATCACTTTGGAGGAATAAAAATGTTCATTTACTCTAGCAGAGTTAGGCACATGTAGATGGTTGACTGAGACTATTTACGGAATAAAATAATGCAGATAAAGCTATCATAAAGTCTTACTACGTCAATTGAATTGTGGTTAATGCTGGTCTTTCCTTGTCCAAACAAGTCAGGTGAAAATAATGGTTTTACACTCTTTTATCTTTGATGAGTAGATGGCAGAGTCTGTTTTTGACTTACCATCAACAAAAGCATATGTCATTTTGCCCAAATTTTTCTATGTTTGAAATTATTCGTCAGTATATTTTTAATAGCTGATGAATAGATGCCTGAGATCTTACAGATATCTCCATAGCATATGGAGCATCTTCAGTTGCCTTCACAACAGCCACTTTCCACTCACCAATGGGGCCCAGAGTGGCTTTAAATCGCTCTTTGTTACGGATCACTGCCATCTCACCTCTGCGTGGATTCGAGTCTTAGATTCGGCCAATGTGGGTATGCGAGAAAGCTTGCCAGTAGCTTCTGGTGCGTATGTGGCTTTTTCGGGGGGGGGGGGTCCCGTATTCTTCGTCCACCATAATTACTGGCCGCCATGTATAGAATATCGTGTGTTGAAAAATTGTGTTACACCCTACAACATTTCCGCTCACCAATGACAGAAAATGGTTCTCAAGAACGTGGATCAACTTTTAAATGATGAAAGCACCTCAAAATTGTAGGATGTGATAGAGTATTTCATTTGTAAACTTATAGTTGTCCACCATATCAGTGGGAAACAACTCTTAGAAGACTTTATAGCCTGCTCAGTAGCAAATTCTTCTCCGGTAACATTATCATTACCTATGTTACATCATACTCATAGATATACATGTGTCTGGTTTACTGTACATACAGTTTCAGGTAATTTTAAAGAATGCTATTCTTCTATCAATCAGTGTTACATTTATTGATGGATTCAAAGAAACAAAAAGGCTATAACAAAACCTTTTCAGTATTGCTGGTATATTTGTACGGTACATGTTTAATGAAAATGTCACATTATATGTCATATTGTCCCAGGTTTGTTGAATTACTTCATAATTTGGGGATTGTTTGTCCAACTTGCTGTAAATCTAAGTCGAGCCTGCAAAGGCTGCCATTGCTGAACCATGCTTTCTATTCAATATCCAGGAAACGCTGAAAACTATTGAAAGAAATAGTAAACGTATAATCGAGCATGATGTGTGCAACTTTTACCACAAGCAATATTAATTGCCTGGTCAGAAGGTTCTAACATAGTGATTGTTTCGAAAGAAATTTCTGTTTTACTGAGATATTGAAAGGTAGGGATTTAGAAATTGGAATGTCCGTATAATTGTGTTAAATAGGATGATTAAATCTGAAAGTAGCTCATAAGAAAAGCATACTGTGTTATTGCGTTTGATATTTATTAAAGACCAAAAATACTACATATAAATCTAAAATAACTTGCAAGTAACACAATTTAATATACAAAATGACAGTATTTATTGGAGGCAATATAAAAACAACAAATGGTTCAGTCATTTAAATATATGAATACAACTGAAAGGTGCTTAGTGGTTTGTATGTTTTGCTGGGCAATGCTAATATAGAAAATAAAATGAAAAAACCATGTGCACAATCATTACCTACCTGGATTTTAAGCACATCACAGCAAATTCATTTCCCGCATTGTAAATAAATTATATTGTAAGCCTAAGTTCAACTTTGCTTTAATTTTATGTTCTTTTTTAAATACACATTTTTCAGCTTAAATTTATATATTAAGTTTGATAATCGAAATAACATATTCAACTGAAATCGATGAATTATGTACTTTATTTTCTTCAAACGTTGGGGAAAAAATTCAAAGTGAAAGACCGCTCATTACAATCCCCAAACATGTTATTTTCAATAGAGTTGGTCATAGATTAACTCCCTAAGCAACAGCATGAAAACTGCTGTTTTTGCATTCACAATGAAAACATGGCCAGTGAAGCAAATTACTCTGCCTCAATTAAAATGCGTCTAATTCGCTCATTATCTAACCTATCCAAGGTCTTAATGATGTAAAACCATATTGCAAATCTGTTAAAAACTGGCTTAAAAATATAGTTTCTAGATTTTAACAAGTTCATCTGATGAGATGCAAGAATACCTCATTAATATCCATGGAATTTACACATTATTGAACCCATCCATGATGTTGTTGATATTAATCATTATTTCAAGGCTGATAAACAAACATCTGATCAGAAATATGACTTCATAGCAAGGTCGTCACTCATATCTAAGAGTATTCAGCTGATGTGATTATATCTCGCACGTTTTCAAAACAACCGAATCTTGAGGATATAAGCCCATGTGCCAAGTTTGATCCAAATCGGGTTAGAAAATGGATTCATGAAGGGTAACAAGCTCAATCAGATCCAATATCACCTAAGCAGTATTCATGGATTTTGCTCATTACTAAACTCGTCCAAGATCATAATGATAATAACATATATTGCTGGTTTCATCAAAACTGAATATGAAATACAACCTTGAACAAGTTTGGGTATTCATTTGTATTGTCACCTCTTTAACACGCGTAGACCTATCTATCTCTCTTCGCAAAATCAACTGTAGATTGTTGGGTTTTGTTTAGTTATTTGTTGTTTTTTTTTTTTGTTTTTGTTTCTTGCTTTCTTGTGAATGTGGTCATGTGTAAAATCTGTAAATAGTAAAAGAAATATAATAAAGATGAGAACATAGTAACGAATTTATTGATTAGTTAATAATGATAGATTGCACTGTTTATAGAAAAAATTCTAAAACATTCCGAATTGAAATATTTTCGAACTATACATCAATAATTAAGAAGTTGCATTGGCATTTCGTGATTTCTTCTGGATTACTTAAGAATTTCTGCCTTATGGTTCATGCTATCATGGTGGATGGACGATTCACACTCATTCATTTAGGAAAGATAGGATTTATCAAGAATATCTTGAATGACATTTAATAAAATGATCGTTTTTGCATATCCAACCACCCAGCAGATTCGTTGTCAACATTGCCCGTTAAATATATGTAATGGATTTCATCTCTGTCATTTCTTTAATACTAAAGTGATACATTTTAAAATGACAGTGAATGGAAAGTGTTTTTTTATGGATTGCAACCTTTATAAGCGGTTAACAAGTGCAGACGTTGCTGTCTTATATTCAAGGAAATAAAAATGAGAAAAGCACAAAACTTAGTAATTTCGTTCATTAAAAACAATTTCTAACCACTGATTCTTGTCATAAAGGCCCTAACTCTGTTGAGCTGTTTGTGATTCAGACCTAATGGGAGTTTCTTTACTAACATGGTATCCACATTCACATGGTTATGTCTGTTTTTATTTCTTTCTTCTTCACGCAACAGGAGTGATGTGATGAATCATCTCCCATAATCTCTAAATAGTTGTGTAAATTTCAATAACTTTGGGAGTAATGCCCCTTTGAACCATATACATAAAGAGTTTGAACCTGAGGAGACTTCACTGAAAATAGACTTTTCCGGGAATCGGTAAAATGACCCTGAGCAGGTTCATTGTTTACACATAAAAGTCTTGTTTGGCGTGAACAAGATCACGTTAGGGGTATTAATAATAATAATAATAATAATAATAATAATAATAATAATAATAATAATGAGGACTTTGTATAGCGCCTAATCTTTAGTAGCTCTAAGCGCTTTACAACATCTATAATGATATGACTACACAATCAACCCCCACTCCCCATGAAATTAGAAAACATAAAATGAGGCTGAAAATATTTAAGGTTGGAAACATTAATAGGTCTTTAAGTTTGTTCTTACAGTTGAAATATATGAGTTTTAAGAGCACTCTTGAAAGGGGTCACTGTCTTTGTCTAATTTCAATGGTCAATTCGTTCCACCTTGCTGGGCCCTGGTATGCCAGAATATTGTCCATATGACTTCGATTTCATAAAGGGAATAATGAGTATACGATTGTCAGAAAAGGAGCTTAAGTATCTTGCTGGTGTGTACACAAGGGTTAGGCCATATAGGTATGACGGACTGGAATCCGTCAGTGAAACGTAGCACAGAAAACAAATTTTGTGTTTGATTCTGGATTGAGTGGATAGCAAGTGCAGGGAACAAAGCAGAGGTGAGGTGTGCTCTGATCGGGGTACTCTAAGAATGATCCGAGCAGCTGTATTTTGAACTTTTTAAAGTTTCTGGAGTAGATATTGAGACGAACAAAACATAATTGACTTGCATTAGTCCAGTCTTTAAAATACTAATGAACATACAAGAGTTTTTTTTGGCATCAACTGAAAGATATTTGCGAATGGAGTCAATGTCTCAGCTCAAGATATACAGCACTGCATATGTTATTGACATGTTGGTGCAATGTGAGAATACTGTCCAGAATAACACCTAGGTTTATACTATGTGAATTTAATGTTGGTGTAGCTGATATTTATTGTTTGAGATAAAGGATGTCAATGAGAAAGTCTTCGTGTTGTGATTAGAATTGCCTGAGGACAGACAATTTAATTCTAGGGCTGATTGGCCTGTGATTTTATTGAAAACTTAAATTTATAGCACCCACCCCAAATTTTTTAAAAACTCAAATCTATAGCACCCACCCAAAATTAAATGTTCAGTGTGCCATACTAGATTAACCACGTGCATTGCTCAGTTTTAGTTGCCTGACCCGAGTAGTGAGGTAAATTCTTGTTGTACCTTAAAAGTTATATTATAAATTGCACAGCTTTAGTTGACTTAACTTCAGTAGCTGGCTCCGCCCCAATTATCTTAAAAAAAAATTATATACTCCTGTCCTAATCTGAGGAAAAATAACTTTATATGAGAGAGAGAGAGAGAGAGAGAGAGAGAGAGAGAGAGAGAGAGAGAGAAGAAAACAAAATCTAAAGGATTAAATGATCTAACCGTGCGTTAAGCTGACTAACCCCATTAGTACTTTAGACGATTGCTGACTAATCTCATACATGGAATGTCCTTAGCGTTTGCTGACTAATCTCATACCTGACATATCCTTAGCTGATAGCTGACTAATCTCATACATGGCATGTTCTTAGCTGATTAATTTCATACCTGGCATATCCTAATCTGATAGCTGACTAATCTCTTACCCTGCATATCCTTAGCTGATAACTAACTAATCTCATACATGGCATGTCCTTAGCTAACTAATCTCATACCTGGCATATCCTTATCTGATAGCTGAATAATATCATACCTGGCATATCCTTAGCTGATTGCTGATTAATCTCATACCGGGCATATTCTTAGCTTATAGCTGACTAATTTCATACCTGGCATATCCTAATCATGTCCTTAACTGACTATTGTCATACATAGCATATCCTTATCTGATAGCTGACTATTCTCTTACCTTGCATATCCTTAGATGATCGCTAACTAATCTCATACATGGCATGTCCTTAGCTAACTAATCTCATACCTGACATATCCATATCTGATAGCTGACTAATATCATATATGGCATATCCTTAGCTGATTGCTGATTAATATCATACCTGGAATATTCTCAGCTTATAGCTGACTAATCACGAACCTGGCATATCCTGTGGTGATAGCTGACTAATCTCATACCAGGCATATCCTGAGCTGATAGCTAACTAATCTCATACCTGGCATGTCCTTAGCTGACTAATCTCATACCTGGCATATCCTTAGCTGATAGCTGACTAATCTCATACCTGGCATATCCTTAGCTGATGACTGACTAATCTCATACCGGGCATATCCTGAGCTGATAGCTAACTAATTTCATACCTGGCATGTGCTTAGATGACTAATCTCATACCTGGCATAGCCTTATCTAATAGCTGACTAATCTCATACCTGGCATAGCCTTATCTAATAGCTGACTAATCTCATACCTGGCATATCCTTAGCTGATGATTAATCTCATGCCTGGCATGTCCTGAGCTGGTAGTTGACTAATCCATTAGCTGCATGTATTTAGCTGAGAGCTGACTAATCTTGTATATGACATGGCATTTTCCAACCAAGCTCCTGTTTACTACTAACAAGAAAATATACAGGCCTCTCAATCAAGCCAACACACATGATGATTGTCTTTTCCCTGTAATACACTCATTGTAAGATTATAGCGAAGTTTAGGAACACCTAAAATGCATGTAAATATTCAAATATTTGACACTATGTTATTAATATATGAAACAGAGACAAAGGTTCACTATCAATATTTAATAATAATTCAATTTTGTTTTAACTTTTCTCTCATACAAGTAAAGCCAATGCAATAACAATAACAAGAGAAAAAAAAGCTGCAGACGAGCACAAGAATTAAATAAACTTTTGAACAGAATTAAAAAAAAAAAAAAACATGTTACTACATTTACATATTAGACTGAAGTAGTTATTTTATTGAATCTAATCAACATAACTTCTCAATACACCTCATTGCAGAAACAGCAACCATCTTCAGCCACCTGCAGTTGTCTCCCTTAGCATGGCGGTAGTAAATATACAGAGAGTTATGTGAAGTTTAATTTAGTTTGAGTTTGAGAGATTTGAAAATCATGAAAATTTATTAGACAGTATAGTCGACAGTTTTCTACAGTGCTCTATATTTACCTACTTAAGTTCAGCTCCTAATATGATGCTATTTCAAAATGTGCTAATACAATGAATGGAGTCGGAAAAATGTGACAATTATGATATTCAAAAATAAACAAATTGGAATGAAGAATTACAAGCTATGTGTCTGTGATCTGAATTTTTAGTGTAGTTTTAACAATTTTTCGCTCATATCGCTACGATGTCTGTAGTGTGGCTGTTCATAGTGATGTCTAGCACTGGGGCATCATGCCGCAGACATGTCGCATAATGTCATACCCAGTCACATTATCCTGACACCAGGCCGACCGGTCCTAACACTAACCTCTTAATGCTGAACGCCAAGTGAGGCAGCTGTTAGAACCATTTGTAGAAGTTTTTGGTATAATTTGGCCGAAGATCGAACCCACGACCTGCCACATCAGAGACAGAAGCTCTAACCGCTAGTCCACTGGTGCAGTCAAATACAAGCTACATATGATTTTGAGATTGCAAATTTAAAAGCAGCTTGATAGGGGTAAGTGCAAGAAACATCAAAATGAAATATTTGACCTTAACAACTGCTACATTTATTTAGTATGAGAAATGTTTCCTTGTCTGCTTTAATTTCTCTAGAATGTGAACTTTAATACTGTAAAATCTTCAATACTTTAAACTTTGACCTTTACAATCATGATAGTTGATTAGACATTACAGACACACAAATGTACATGCACACACTGGCACTGAGATTATCACTTTGTCAAGATTTCAGGAAAGTAGATATGACACCAATTATTCTTCTTACTATCATAAATTTACCAAACATTTTGTCATTTAGTTTTTCCAATGGAATCAACATTAATGTTGGAAACAAGCTACATGAATCTAGTGGATAGAAAGAGAATCCAACTGCAGATAACAATTTTGTGATATTTGATGAATGTTTCTTTTTATAATCTTGTCTGATGGCACTTTGAACACTCTGCCTAAAATGTTCAACTCACACAGCAAAGTTAATTTTGTCATCAGAAGTTAATTAGATACCATCATGAATGATCTGATATAGATATTTCAGCCATGCTTTCCAGTGTCTGAGCAGAATAAAAATGCTTTCCTAAATTGAAGAGTAACTAACTGCACCAAGGTGTATTGAGTGATTTAAATAAACAGTACAAGCTTCAAAACAGCTTACATTTTATAGAATACAAATAAATCAATTCTTAAATATGAAATTATTCATATAAACCACCTTCAATTTCATTTGATTATTCAAATCAATTACTTTTTTAATATTTGTAAGCATGTGATTTATGGATAAATAAAATTGATCAATAACTTCAATGTCAAGGAAATATATACAGCAGAAATACAAATGTAAACAATTGACAAGATGTTCAAAAGATATTATGCTCTTTCATGATGGTTCAGGAACCACACTATTATGTAAACCATTCTTTTATTTCACAATTTTGTAAAAATACTTTTCATTCTTTTTCAGGTATACAAATAATTATGGGTAAAGAAACTAGACTTAAATTTTCTAAAACATGGATTCCCTTACTACAGTCCAAAAAGTACATGAATACAAAATGTGAAAAATAGAAAAAGTTCTTGTTAGTAAATGCAAATCTAGTCATGCATATATTGCATATATGTACGGATAAAAATAAATTTCAAAATAATTCAACTATGTCAAGTAGTTTTTGTGTAATCATGCTAACAAAGTAACATCAACACGTATGTGCCCAACAATCCAACAAGCTCAAAACTTTATAACTAGGGAAATACTTCTTTACAAATCAAATCAGGTTTTCTCTATCTGCATGCAAACATGACTACCAAATTTCACTTCTTTATGTCCAGATGGTTTTGTGCAGTTATCCTAACAAAGTTGTCACTAAAACAGCACAGGTCCAACAAGATTGGAAAATTGATACAGCCAGGAAAATACATTTTGCTATAAGTGTATTTTTTGTGTGCATGTATCAGTGTTTTGGCATTTCTTGCCTATATCCAAATAGAACCATTACTAATCAAGACCTCATAAAAACCACAATCTCTATAATTTGAGAGGCAGGGCCTTAACAAATATTATGTTGAAATCCAAAATATTTAAGAAGACGGATATTCAGGGATACGATTCTTGAAAGTGATAACATTGAATCCCGTAAATGCATTACATTACAAAGTATTACCAATATAAAGATACATAATAACTGTGGATGAAATCCAATATGCCTTAGCAAAGCAATGTTAGCTGGACAATCAAGAGCTCATCAATGCTATCATGCCAGATGTTGCTGAAATGCAACAAAGCTTATTTAACTTTTGCTGCAGATACCAAAGCCATGAAACATGCAAGCAGTGGCCATAATTATTGTAAATAATTTTATGTAATTATGGAAATCAAATTCATTCATGGCTTAACCAGTTTGAAGCCACGTGACAAATTTGGTTTGAAATGCAAGACATTTAAGTGAAGTTATCTAACAAAACCCTAAGTAAGGAGGAAACACAATTGGACCATAGCACTTATAAATAAGACTAAACTCCTATAAAACACATGTAAGCCAACAATCATACCAAACTGTATCAGAAGACGCTGAAAAGGCTCAAAGCTATGATGTTACAAACAAAATGTATCTGAAGCTGACATTGTCCAAGGCCATATTGAAAATGGAGTTAATGAGACAAAACATCAAAATGGGACATTTAGGTCTATGAGACAATTTACACACCAAACTGTACCTGCAATGCTGAAGATTGCTAAGTTAAAATGGTGACAAGGACCTGCTCTGAAAGAGATATGACACTCATGAAAAAAGGGCAAAAGCTCCACCTCAGTTCAATGTAAAAAGCCAAAAGCTTTTAAAGGCATATTTATTTCCAAAAGGCATTTCACCAGCCAATTTATGTGCAAGGTTGCAGAGTTGAGTAGATTATATGTAAAAGTCTCAATAATGATATGAAGTTAATTATCAGGGACCCATACTCTGTTAGAAAGGAGCTGACTTGACAGAACCCATCAAAGATGCATCAACCATTATGAGACAAATGTACATACCAAATTGCATCAAATATGATGACTGGTTCCCAACTTGTTACAAGTTTCAGCTGAAGTGTGTTAAATATGTTAATGTTTGACATTATGCACCTCCCATACAATATGTCAACATTTTACATCATGCACCACACATGTGATATGCTCTACAAAGTAATTGTATAAGTTTACATATACTATCTGCATCCTTCTAACAATATGGCTCTAATCTGATGTTAGTGGCAGTTAAAACGATTTTCCTTAATTTGTAAAAAAAGAGTCTTATAATGTTTATCCATTCATATTATCAAAGAATAAAACCCAACTATGAAAAACATTATTTGATCTTCCATGCAAGATCAACTCTTTGACAAAATGTATGAACGCTTATAAAAATATTAAAAAAAACTATTTAACAAAATGTATGACCTTTTACCACACCATAAACAAAACTGTTTGACAAAATGTATGACCTTTTATCACACCATAAACAAAACTGTTATAGATGTATGACCTCTTAGCACAGCATAAACAAAACTGTTTGACAAAATGTATGACCTCTTAGAACAGCATAAACAAAACTGTTTGACAAAATGTATGACCTTTTACCACACCATTAAAAAACTGTTTGACAAAATGTATGACCTCTTAGCACAACATAAACAAAACTGTTTAACAAAATGTATGACCTCTTAGCACAACATAAACAAAGCTGTTTGACAAAATGTATGACCTCTTAGCACAGCATAAACCATAAACAAAACTGTTTGACAAAATGTACGACCTCTTAGCACAGCATAAACAAAACTGTTTGACAAAATGTATGACCTTTTACCACACCATTAAAAAACTGTTTGACAAAATGTATGACCTCTTTGCACAACATAAACAAAACTGTTTGACAAAATGTATGACCTCTTAGCACAGCATAAACCATAAACAAAACTGTTTGACAAAATGTACGACCTCTTAGCACAGCATAAACAAAACTGTTTGACAAAATGTATGACCTCTTGGCACATCATAAACAAACTGTTACAGATAAGAAAACAAATATGCAACAAGCAAGCAGTTTTCGAGTATCTGTCCTCTTCTTTTTAAAATCTTCACACAGCTTTGGCAATTTTTGGACTGCTCAACATATTCATCATTACTAACATACAGATTGCTACACTTGTAAGTACGTATACCACAAAAAGAAAACCATGGAAATAAATTAAAATGCATCATGTTTCTTACATTTTCTATGTACAAAGTTTCAGTCTATTTTATTTTGTTAAACAACATTAATGTTCACATAAATAACACCTGCTCATATACAACAACTACATGGGTTACTTTTCATTTACATACTGATCATTTTTTATAACCTTTAAACAGAACCAATCCATATGAGAAAAATACATGTAGGAATTACTTTTTTTATACTGATTACCATTTTACCCTCTATATAAAAAACACTTGTACAAATTAAACAAATATGTGCATGGGTTCCATTTCTATACTGTTGACAATTTTAGCCACTATATAAATATCACATGTCCATATGGAACAAATGTATTGGTTAATTTTTTATTCCAATTAACCTATGTAAAGAGCATCTGTCCATATGGGAGAAACACATATATGGGTTGAGTTTCTCATACTAATGATTTTACCCTCTACATAAACATCACCTGTCCATATGGAACAAATGCTTGTATAAGTTCCTTTTCATATCCTAATGATTATTTTAACCTCTATATAAACAACACCTATCCACATGGGACAAATACATATACAGGTTTATTTTTCATTTTTTATTATTTTAACCTCTATATAAACAGTGCCTTTCCATATGGGACATATTCATGCATAAGGTTTCTTATACTGATGATTATATTACCCTCTACACAGAGAACACCTGTCCATATTGGACAAATACATGCAAAAGGAAAATGGTGACATTGGAGGGAGACAATCCAACTCACTCTACAGCACTTAAAATTGGCAATGAGCAATAATCCTATCTTTGGCTTCTTTGGCAGAAATGAAGCAATCTTCTGAATAAAGCTCTAGCACCACTATGAACCAAACAAGGAAGTTATGGTAACTGAAAGAGAAAATCTGAAGATAATTATCCATATCTGGGACAGCACTGGTGCAAATGAAAATTCATAACTGTCACTTAGCTAGCCATAGCCCATGCCTTTTGAAAATTATATATGCATACAATTTCAGCTTAGTTCATCCCATTAATAAATATAGCCAATGTATAATCAATAATTATAGAACTCACATACAAGAAACTTTTTAAGTCTCAATAACAATACATCATTTCTAACCAAGGTTGATAATTGCTTTACTCCGTTACCACCCATGGCTGCCTGTGCTGTTATTTCTTCATTTTTCATTAGTAAGCATAAACAAAAAGAAGTTAACAACAATATAATGTACAAATCTAATACCAATTAATGAAAGTACCCATTTTATTGATCAATATGTAATTTTGAAGAGAAACTTTGATTGGCTTATTCAAACAGCATGAAAAGTCACATTGGGTCACAAAAATGAGAAATATTTGTGTTTGCAATGATAGGTTAAGCAGAATTGTGCATGTTCATAAAAATCCAAGGAAATCTCTGCATAAGTGTGTGTGTGAATTCGATTCTTAATGCAGCTTTAACAATTTTTCGGTCTGCAGTATGGCAGTTAATAGTGATGTCTAGCACTGGGCCATCATGCAGCAGACATGTAGCATCACATTATCTGATGCCAGGCCGACCAGTCCTAACACTAACCTGTTAATTCTGACAGCCAAGTGATGTAGCTGCTATTACCATTTTTATTAGTCTTTGGTATGAATTGGTTAGGGTTTGATCCCATGACCATCTGTTAAAGGAGCATAGCAGATTATCACCCACGGAATGATACATTTGTAGCAATAGTAAACAATAACTATCATGCACAAACTAGATTCTGACTCAAGTGATTTCGACAAGAAAATCATTCAAGGACATAAAAACATAAAACAATAAAAGAGAACATTATGTTCTATTCAGTGATTTCTCCAGGATAACAACTACATAATATACGAAAGCATCTCTCTGAATGATTACAACAAATCACATGGCAGATGATTACAACAAATCACATGGCAAATGATTACAACAAATCACATGGCAAATGTTTGATTATGGCCATGGATATAAAAGTCAAGTGTTAATATGTCCAAATTGTGTACTCTTAGTATTAATTGATGTTACAGGTTTAATGTCCTCACATCAATGGGACTGAATGTGATTTTAGTTTGCTGATCTAATTATTAAGAGGTAATCATTACATTCAGATGGAATTTGTGTTATTGCATGTCCTGGAGAAAACAAGATATTAAAATATAGGCATTATGATCAGCTAATATAAACATGGTAAATAATTTTGTTGTTCTTGCTTTTCAAAAATCACTTGATCAAAATCGGCTTCAAAATCTCTTATCACTGTCCACCCCTAAAAGTCATACTTTGCTGGGAGTATAACTATTATTAAAAGCACAATACATGCATTAGAATTACCCTGATTAGCCACTACAGCTGGGGGCTTGCACAAGGTACATGCAGCCCATTTATGTAATTCCTATACTTATTCATATGTTCAATACATAATTAACCTAGCGAGGGTAACCCATTGCAATAGACACTGCATAGTCATTTAAATAGAAAGTTTACTATTGAATATACAAATTTATTTCAACATCCAAAGGCCCTGGTCTGAATGGAACTTCTATGTAGAAACTTCGGTCATGAGACACATACAATGCTAAAAATAATGAATGAAATGTAGCAACGCTGTACATACTGCTATACAGTCACTGATAATTACACCGGGGTGAATACATTGGCACTCCACTACTTGTATAGGTAAGCTAAAATTAAACAGTCCTTTTAAAAGTTAATGTTTATGCAAAACTGTACATGGCTGGCCTCACCTTTTATTTTTCTGTAGGTTGTTGAGAGCAAACCTTGAATACACGATATGCACCACTGCCTAACAGTGCCTATGCACTAGAGCATAACTCTTTAAATAGCAATATATACATGCACAGTATACAATCTATTAAGCTTGTGAAATGTATGCTGATATTAACACATTTGAATATGCTAGTGACATGGATATGCTTGGGAAATGCATACTGATACTATATGAATATGCCAGAAAAAGGTATATTAACAAATGGATATGCTAGTTAAAAATATAATAACACATGGATATGTGAGTGAAATATATAATGGCACATGGATATACTAGTAAAATGTATGCTGACACACAGGGACATAATAAAGGTATACTGACATGGATATACTAGTAAATTGTATGCTGACACATAGGAACATGATAAAGGTATACTGACATGAATATGCTAGTTAAATGTATACTAACACAAATGGATATGTTAGTGAAATGTATGCTACCACATATGGCTATGCTAAGTAAACTATTCCAGGTGATAATTAATGATCCAATTAACAGATCAAAAGTATCACTGTGAAATGTTAACAATATGCAAATGAAAGAATTATACAGAGCATGAATTAAATAAGTAGGCCTTGAAATGGGTAATCTGACCAAATTGACATTTCACTTCTAATTTCATCCACTGTTGTGTCATTCGTGTTTTTTCATTGTCTGAAGTGCTGTAAGATTTAACAATGATCATTTTCATTCACTGTCTCCTCTTAATTTTCACTAGTTTGGAAGCAATTTGAAAATCATTTGCTTAATCTGGGTGTTCAGATTTCAAACAGGGGAGAGAACTATGGCTTAATATGAATTGCAGACAGCACAAAATTTACAAATTATAATCACAACTGGAGTAAGTTTAAAAATACTGTTGTAGAGCATCATCTGTTACTACAATTTCTTTTTATAGTTTTATTAAAAGATAATTTAACAATTACAACCACCAGTGATGATGTCATCACATTTATGACAGTTGTTTTTTGTCTTGCTGCAAAAAGCAAAATGTCTCTGCATTTAGAGATTATTTCATTTCATCTGCATTCATTTTCAATCTATTTGCATTTCATTTGCTTGTTACTGGTAAAATTACTCATTTCATGGTCTGTACATGAATTCATGGATGTCAATTAATCCACCACACAGCAGATCATCTCATCGCTATAGGAACCAAAGTATTTCATATTCTAAAATATGTACTCAACTTAAACCTAACATGCAGTACAAGTTCACTTCAAACTCTTCAAGCTCCTCTCATGTACTTCTTACTGATTTCCATATGTAAATATCTCTTTGTACTTCACTGTCTTCAACAAACCTCCTCCATTATACTAAAAATGTTCCATCCCATTCTAAAGGATTTCAGAAAACACACGATTAAAAGTAATGAAATGAAAAGTCCATGCTTATTTATTTATTTTTTTAATTATTTTTATTGGTTTTCATTCAAAGATTATTCAATATACAAACAAAAAAATGGATTGATATTTACTAATTATGTAGCATAGTCACATGTCAGGGAGATCAAACCAAGAAAGATCAGTAATGACTAAATGAACAACTGTCCAATTGAAAAAGTCAAAGCCAATAATGTTTCAAAACCAAAAACTAAGCAAAACATAATTAGAAAACAACAACAAATCATCTTATTTACAGTATTAAAACACTATTCCAATGTATCATTACTAACCTAAAACTTACTGGTGTGTTACATGTGACTTCATATTCTAATATCTCCATACTACCGAAAGACTTGCTGGTGTGTTACATGTGACTTCACATTCCAGCATCTCCATACTACAATAAGACTTACTGGTGCCTTATGTATGGATTCAGAAAAGAATGTCTGCATTATAATGCTAGTTTTACACCTCATTTCACTCTTATTGTGTTACATGTGACTTCATATTCCAATGTCTCTATCCTACACTAAGACTTACTGGTGTGTTACATATAAAATCACATCCCAATGTCTCTATCCTATCCAAAGACTTGCTATTGTGTTACATGTGACTTCACATTCCAATATCTCCATTCTACCACAAGACTTGCTATCATGTTACATATGACTTGCGTTCCAGTGTCTCCATACCACAAAAAGACTTACTGGTGCATTATGTATGGCTTCATAAAAGAACATCTGCGTTATAATGCCAGTTTTAATCCTCATTTCACTCTTTGTTTAACATTTCATAACAAAAGAAAGTACACACGAAAATGATGTACTTTATCAGAATGAAACATTGCGTTTCAACAGTTTTCCACAAAGGCATTAACTCTGTAACTGCAGGAAATCTTTAATTTGCCACCATATCTAATGCAATTAACTAACTCTGTAACTGTAAGAAATCTTATGTTATTGCTGTACATGTACCATGTACATGCAACAATACATTACTGGCTGGCATCTTAATCATCTTAGCAACCTCTCCAATTAAATTATAATTTCTCGTGTTTATAAAGAGCATTTGCTGGAGATCTTTCCAGCACTGATCATTTCCACCAATTCCTCAAACTTCAAGATATCGATAGTTTCAGATACTGTATACACAATGGTTATTAATCAATCAATGATTTTGATTGGTCTATTAAATGATTAAAATAACACATTTTCAAACAATAGCATCAATGATGATTGAATTTCAAGTGTTTTTTGAAACAAACTATTATTTAATCATTTAAAATTAATTGGCTACTCAAGTAAGCATTTAACAATGAAGTTTTAAATTTGCAAAGCCTCAAAGCAAACAAAAAATGAACAAATGGTACGTCACAAAAATTAATGAATTTTTGCTTTCAGTATAGAATTGGTACCAAAAGATTGAAGTTTAATGATGAATCCTACACACTACTAAGCATAATTTACAATGCATATGTGACTCATTTTTCCACTGAATAATTTAAAAAATCTGTTGCAATTTGAATCTATACTATCTCTTTATTTGTTTACAGTGTCAGACCATATAATACTATATATACCGACTTAAGTCCAGCTGCAAACTACACAGATCCAGATCTGTGAACATGTAGTGCATCAGAAAATCTGGGTCTCTGCAATCTGTAGTAGTAAGTAGAACAAATAAATACAGACCCTGATCTGCTAGCACAATATACAGTAACAGGGCCAACTTTGTTTGCTTTCGAACTTAATACTACAATGAAGCATTTCTAAAGCCCAGAAAATACAGGCAACAATCTAAGATCCTCAAATGTCCTTTATTGCATACAACAAAGTTTTCTAAAGAAGAAATAATATTTGAACACATTAATCCCTGGAGGTTTTTGTTGTTTTCACATGAAATGTGAGTACGAAACACATTTTGGGGACTATTTCCTAATACATCAACTTCCAAGCAATTTTCCATTAGCCCAATGCCTAGTTGTGTTAAAAACAATGCTTACCATTGGTTATTTTGCTCACGCATGAGCAAAAGGTGAAACGTTGGAGTTTTATTTTGTTTTCATTTTTTTGCCTAGCGGACCCATTAAAAATGCCCACCTTATCCTACTTTTTGCACAGGTCCACCTGTCTGTGTGCAGTTCAGACTGGTCTGCCATAGATCTGAGGCCAAAAAGTTTAAAATCTGGACACAAAATCAAATTCCATCCACATGCGAATTCTGGGTGAAAAAACAAACGGATCTAAAAAATTAGGCTTTTCCCTCTGTATTTTGTAGCGCAACTAAAACATCCAGATTATTTGGTATCATTGTAGAGCTAAATCTGTCTACTTTTCTATAATACCACCCACTTTAGTGTATCATACATGATATTGACGCTACAGAGATTGACAGTAAGCTACTCCCTCCTGCCCTGTTAATGCGACGCCCGGGGTTAATCTGCTAATCTGTTAATATTTGCTGGTCAATTCTAAATCTATTATCAATGCAGCTAAGTTCAATATAAAATATATCAGATTATAACGAAGCATTTTTCAAACACCCAAAAGCAGAGTCACTAAAAAAATAAAAACAGGGCATACTGTATACAGTAAGTTTCTTGTTAAACAGAATGATCTCTGACAGAGTACCCTGCCTGATTAACTCTGCCCTCGATATCATCTACTCCATGGCCACTGTCTCTGACCACTAGAGTTATCAGATGACTGAAGATACAATTCAATAGATGATTAATGCAACTAACACAAGCTGACAATCAAATATGACGTATTCTACTGAAATATTTGTAAACCCCAGTCAGCAATCTAAACAAACCCCAGGGCCATAACACCATTACTGTAGACAACAATTTTCTTGTTTAGTCGGTGGATTTCTGAAAAAGTGCCTTGCCTGGTTAGCTTTTTCCTCAACATCGTCTACTCCTTGGCCTGATCTTTGGTATAAGATCTGGCTGCCGGTAGTATCAGACGACCTACGAGGGGACAGAGGAGGAGAGTAAGATGGAGCAGAAACGGGACGAGAACTTATATTGTCAGAGAAACTACGGGTAGATGGTATGGACCTATGATGGGATGTCTCTGCTAATGAGGAACTTTTGTGGATACCTAATGTAGGTTGAACTGATGCATTCTGCAAAGTGGAGGGCTGAATCTGGGCTTTGGGATATGGTGTGACATTTTTGTTTGGTCTGACATGGGTTTCCTCGCTTACAGATAACTCTTCAACCTTTTTATAGCAGACAAGATATTCTGGATAACATTGCTTCAAATCAAAGACCACAAATATGGCAGGATTGTTTACATTGTCAACACACGAGTCAAACAGCTGGTGTGCTGTAGCTCCTGGTTTATCTGGAGGCCGTGTATAGGTAGAAGAACCAGTAGTATACTCCCCTACCAAGACCTTAGCCAAAAACATGTACCTATCAGTTGAAGTACTATTTGTGTAGCTGTGACTGTACTTCGCATCTCGAGCAAAATAAGCCCCCTTCCCATACACTGTACCATGTTTGCCGCATACACGAAAGTCAAAACTGTTGGTGCAGATTCCTCGCACCGTGTTCAGAGAGTCGGTGCCATGGAAGAGACTCCTTTCATCTACTTCTTTGGTTTGACCAGCTCTCTCCAAGCTGATCTTCATGCTCTGTTTCTGCCTGAAATACAGTTAAAGTACATCCAACATTTATTACATGTACCTTGAACACCTTGTCAAGATATCAAAGAAAAAAAAATTTAAAAATGAATTTTGCATAGTTATTTTGAAATTTATTTCTCATTAACCATAATATACAAATGAAGTGATTATAACATGAATAGCAATTAATGTTCAACATTGTATCAGATGTGAAGTATTGTAATAAAAACTTCAATGATTAAAACAATAGTGTCCAGAAAATTACAAAGATCTGCAAATCTCGCAAGATATCTCCCATGCACATTTTCATAGAAAAACAGTGATATGAAGGTGTGAAAGACAGGTTTGGATGGTGATTTGTGGTTTTAATGTCATTTTTCAGTAATAGGCTATATATTGTAATAGGCCAGTATATTAGGTGGAAGATGAACATGGGAAAACTCCAGGAAGAATCCTGTTCCACCATCAGGAAGCTACTGGCAAGTTTTCTAATTTACCTTTATATCAGATAAGCCAAGACTGAAACCCCAGCTGACAAAAGTGAGATATCATTCATCTGTAATGGTGAGTGCCTTATAAGACTCAGTAACCTGGGACCCCGACTGGGTTTTGAAACCAGTCAGTTTGGCCTCTATTGGTATAATGTGAGGCCTGGTTTTCAAAACAAAGAGGCATATAAGTAATCAGTCAGGTAACTATTCAGAAGTCTTTTTAAGCCAGCAACAAAAAAATATGCTTAATTCAGACGACCGGCTGTTCTATTCGAATGTCTAAGACAATGCCAAGTTTTTCAACTTGGAATCTGTGACTTATGATTGGAAATTCCATGGAAGATGATATGTGTTCTTGAGAACCATTTTCTATCATTAGTGAGTGGAAATGTTGTAGGGTTAAACACCACTTTTCAGCACATGATAGTCTATACATGGTGGCCAGTATTAATAGTCAAGGAAGAACCCAGGAAAACCCCCAGAAAGAACCACAGACCCATCAGAAGCTACTGGCAAGCTTTCTCACATTCCCACATTGCCGAATCTGAGACAAGAACCCATGCATAGGTGAGATGGCAGTGATCCGTAATGGAGAGCACTTTAAACCACTTAGCCACTTGGACCCCCCATCGGTGAGTGAAAAGTGGCTGTTGTGAAGGCAACTGAAGATGCCCCATCATACACTATGGATATATCTGTACTATGTCAGGCATTAATTCATCAGCTATTTAAATTTACTGAAGAGACATTTGAAACTCAGAAAAATTTGGGCAAAATGGGTTGTGCATGTTTATGGCACGTCAAAAACAGACTGCTGAAATTGCCAAATATGAAAGAGTGAAAACTATTTTTTTACCTGACTTGTTTGGACAGGGAAAGACCAGCAGAAACCACAATTCAACTGACATAGTAAGGCTTCATGATAGTTTTACCTGCATTATTATTTTATGTAAAAGTCTAGGGGTCCCGAGTGGCCGAGTGGTCTAAGGCGCTCTCCGTTACAGATCACTGCCATCTCACCTCTGTCTGTGTGGGTTCGAGTCTAAGATTCAGCTAAATTATAAATGTAGTTATGTGAGAAAGCTTGCCAGTAGCTTCTCATGGGTTGGTGGTTCTTTCCATGGTTTTTCCCGGGTTCTTCCTCCACCAATAATATTGGCCGCCATGCATAGCCTATCGTGTGCTAAAAAATGGCGTTAAACCCAACAACAACAACTATAAATGATCAATTATGTTAGAAATAAAGATGTACTGAGATGTAAAAAATGTAATGTTTCTAATTTCTAAAACTTTATTGAGGAAGAATAATGCCACTTCATGAATTGTTTTTTGTTTTTGTTTCTTTATCAACTGATTTTAAAAATGATTCTGGTTAGTGGAGAAGATCCTACTTTTGATGCTGAGTTTCAAATCTTTCTTGTTTAGAATTAATTTTGGAAAATAAACATTAGTTTCTGAATGAAAATGTTCTTTGTTGTCAGAGGTTAAGCTTTGATATTTTTTTTAACGAACATTGGTTTCTAGTGATATATATAAAGCAAAGCATTTAAAATTAATGTTAATTTTCTGCATGAATGCATAGTGTAAAAGATAGCAAAAGTCTTCTTCAACTGGATAAAGCTATGATATGTTTAAGAAAAGTGCTACACAATATCCAGTTTCTTTATTTAAAAAGTCTGTAATGCAAATTTACATCTGGAAAATTTAGTCTTTTATCATTTTTCAGAAAAGAGAGAGAGAGAGAGAGAGAGAGAGAGTGCATGTTGGTTGTTTGCAGATCATACAAAACAACCTCACAAAACTCAAAGTTATAGAACAGATAGAAATACATCATACTTCTTTGACTTTGACAAAGCAAGTTCACAAAATTCCGTTGGATAATTTGCGAGATTTAGAATGGGACATTGAAGATTCTTGAGATTGAATTGTCAGAAGAGGATGCTGATAGCAAAAATGAAAGAGTTTCTGCCGATGTAGCAGATTGGAGTGACCATCTTCTGCCTGTCCAAATCAATGATTTTAGTGGACCGAATCATGGAGCTACAACAAACATTGACAAATTGACAAGGAAAAAAGAGAAATCTAGGTTTTTCAATTATTATTATTTCCGGAGAAACTGTACACGGACATCACAAATAAAACCAATCCATATACCCAAAAATGCATATTGTATCATTGGTATCACTGAAAAAAATGTGGTATCCAACCTGCAAAATGTTTTTATTGAACAAAGTTCTATCTGAACTAAAAACTGGATGTGAACATTGCCAAGTACATTTATGTACAAATTGTTTCAAACCATATCACATATTAAATTTCCTGGTTTATTTTAATGTTATTAAGTGCTGATGATGTGATATTCCATTTTGTTCGGTGATACCAATATTACACAAGCAAATAATTTTGTAAAAAGTACAAATAAATTGTGAAAGACTTATACAAATAGGAAAAAAATATATCACTGTGAAGACATATTCATTTGGATTAATTGGTGAAAATTTCATGGATTAATATTGGATACAAGAAGAGAAGTTAAAGTAAGTATGAAGGCATGTGCATGATTTTTAGAAAATATTCCAAACAGGTAAAACACTCTGGGGAACAAGCAGCTAGACACAGCTTAGTGTGGCTAGGGCACTGTATCAGTGTTGCTGATAAGTTTGTTGGGGCTGAATGAGCTAAGCATATGAATTCTTTCTGAGGGCATCTGCTACATAGCTATTTATAGAAGAGGGGATTATCCATCTGTAACGTAATATCTACGTCAGCATCAAACAAATTCTACCAATGGTAGGCAATCTAAGATTCTGAACATTCCACAGCATGATCATAATATCTGATCTAAATAGGCATATGTGATATGTGTGAAAGTTCAATATTCAAACCAAAGGATGTGGTGTTTTGTTGACAAATAAAGGACTCTTGGATCTGATGATTTCATGAGTTAATTGTGACTTGGACGAATCAATATTGTTCAGAGATGTAACCAATTATCATTTCTTTAAATCTATCTTCATGCTTTTTAACAGTTTAAGCTACCTACAGGGGTTACTTACTAATGAAATTAAGAATATTGGCAAATGGTTATAGTGATGGGGGTTCAATAGTCAAACTGTGCAAGACATTGACCCTGATAGTTATGATAGGGGAGTAGCAGATCTATCTCCCATCCAATCCCAATTCCTACATAGTCCAATTATTATAATGTTAGTATTTATACCCCTATTCTACCCAATCCATATATCCTTTTACATATAGTTTTTAATTCATTGGTAATGAGCTGCCGTGACAGTGCTGTTGCCCCAATGTCTTCTTGGCAGATTATTAGTTTCCCTGTGGGTTTTTTGGTCAAATCTAGTCAAATATAGAAGTATTTATATTCTGAAAAAAATGCAAAGATGTGTTATCTGATTCTGTCAAATCAATTTATTCACTTTTCTAAATAAAATGTAAAACCGCTGTTTTTATTTCATTTTACAGTGAACAATCCTTCCAGTTCAATGTTTACGTTAATTTAGTTCCTATGCACGTGACTCTATTTATAGAACTTCACAAATAGTAGTTCTCTGTAGTTTTTATACAGAAATAAAATGCAACTGGGTGTGATCAAATGGTTATATTCTGACCAATGTTAATCTTACCTACATTTATCAAGTTATACAACTGTGTTGTATCTATAGTTATATTGTATCTTTAACATTTGGTCCATGAATGTAAGCTAAAATGGATTATCTATTTGTTTTTGTGTTCTATATAATGAACCTGTTGACAAGTTTGGGGTAATTTCACACTGGATGATTAAGTCATGTGGATTAGGTTGTGTTTAAGCCTGACAGGTTTTGTTGTGATACAAGTCACATGGGATGACTTGTGACTCGGAGCTGTAATTGAGTCATAATTGATTCGTGGATAGATAACATGCAAATAGATCATAAGAGCGAGTGTGATTTTGGATTCTTAACATAGCTCTAACAATTTTTTAGTCATATAACTATGATGTCTTCAATGTGATAGTACATAGTGATGTCTAGTACTGGGGCATCATGCTGCAGACATGTTGCATTATTTCACACCCAGTCACGTTATCCAGACACCAGACCGATCAGTCCTAGCATTAACCTCTTATTGCTACGTGCCAAGCAAGGCAGCTGCTAGTACCATTTTTCTAAGTCTTTGGTATGACTCTGCTGGGGTTTGAACCTGTAGCCTCCTGCATCCGAGGCAAATGCTTTAACAACTAGACCACTGGAGCAGTGAGATCATAAGAAACTTTTGTGACTGAGTTAATGTTTGGCGAAATTCAACATTTACACAGGAATATAAACAGATGAACGTATTATCTGTGGTCAAAAATGATATGAAACAGGATTCCGATTCCAAGTTTGCTATGATACTTAAATTATTCACTGGTATAACATCGAGCTCATTGACTCTGGACTAAAGTAACATTTTGTGATTATTGTACATGCATTCAAAGAAGCTTTTGACAACACCATTGAAACATCAAGACTGTTAGCACTTTAGAATTTTCAAGGATATTGGTACACCAGCACATCTGAGACATGCAATTCATTTAGAACTCTATTCTTTAGGACTTGTGATAGAACATTCAGGATTGTTTTAGATTTAATTCATAATACTTTCAGTTCCTGTTCAATTTTCATTTTAAAATTAAATCATTTATTAAATTTTACAAAACATTTTGGTTATTCACCTTTTCAGTTTAAGACCATAGTCATAGGAGTCTAATGTACATCTGATGGTGATGACGATAATCTTTACCAAGTCTTACAATAATCCATGACAATAATCTTTACCACGTCTTACAATAATCCACCAACATGTGACTCACTTGGCTTATATAGCACAATATATACACAAGTTAGATGATTCTGGCCTGATCAGTGCTTTAGACTGAACCATAGTTATTGCCCCCTATCCTTCATACAAATATTTCCTATAAAAGTGAATGATACTAACTCATCATAGGCCCTCCATAGTTTCATATTCTGTACTCTACAGATATAGCTGATACGAAACTCCTGGGGTTGAAGAGTGCTGAAGAACATGCTCTCCACCTTTTTCAATTCTACCGAGTCTTGTTTCAGCTCCACCAGTTCAAAGTCGTGTGCTTGATCCCATGGAACCCACTCTTTCGGTAAAGGTATGGCAACTCCTGTCGGGGTGGAAATCTTCTCTGGGCTATAAAAAAAAACCCAATATCATTATGGATACAGCAAGTGTTTTTAATTTTATTACTAAAGCAGCATGTTCCCACAGTATATTTCCGGACTAATCAGATTCCAAAGGATTCCCTAAAAGCATACGCTGAATTTCTGGCATCACTCATTCAATGAACTGTTTAGAGTATACGTTATGCATAAAAAACAAATGACAATATTTTATTAAACATGTTTATCTATCCTTATATAAATCTGTACATCAGCCCGATCTTTCATTTCTATTTACCACAAATTTTTAGTGAAACTACAGGACTGGTGTAACAATTTTTAAAAAAATGGGGAAGGGGGTAGCTCAAATTTTTTAAAATCTTTATTGTAATGTCTATGGTTCCAATTCATTTAAAAGCTTACCTTTTGTTATTAAATATTTTAATCTTATCAATAGTACAAGTCACATGGGTCATATATGCACATTTACTCATTTTAAATTAAATCAAAATTGCTCTTTTGAATTGTAATACTAATTTTTCTTGAGCCAAAATCTATTTAGTTCTGATTTTTTAATGATCTGCCCCTTAAATGTCATCAAGAAATGTCCCAATGAAAATTATAGATATCTACGGGCCTTTACAAAATAAGAGCAAGTCGAGTTGAATTGTCACAATTGAGGGTTACACAAATTTGTTTATCAATATGTGTAGCTTTCATTGTGACATCACAGCACACAAAATTGAATCCAGATTATACTGGATCACATCGTAAGGTTCATTTTGTCCAATAATGTCTATGTACTTTAACATTAATATTGCCATATGCACCACTCAAGGCATCTAATTATTGACCTTCCAAATGAATATGGATGCATATGAATCCAAAATCAATTGCCACTTAAAGGTATGCAGAATCAAATTCTAAAAAATGACACAAATTACTGAAATAATCGGTGTTGAATGCCTATAGGACCAGTGTAACTTTTACTATAGTATACACTTTTAACTTCATGGAGAGTCTTTATATTAAAGCAGAAAAAATGTAGACAATTAGAAGTGATGATAGTAGGAGATGTGTGAGCAGCACTATTTTCATTCGGGACCAAAACAGACACTGGATAATGTATACATAATGTTTCATGGCAACCCTCATAGTAGTGAAGGAAGAGTAGCAGTTAAAAAAACTGTGTTAATGGATGACTGGACAATGGGCAACAAGTCATCTCATAAGCTGTCCTGGTCCATGGCCAGTACAGATAAAGAAACAACAAACCTAAAAATGTTTTCTCAATAACTGCTCAAAAGAATTTGTGGAAATTTGACAGAGAACATTATGACATAGTCTTTCAATCTTGTTCAATATTGTCCAATCAAAAACAAATAAGGCTGCCTTTACTAAATTTGGCAGAAAGCATTCTGGCAGTAGATCTTTTGTAAAAATGATGCTGATCCATTATCCATAAAGCAAATGTTACTAAAAACAGACAAACCTAAGAGAACTATTCTCAAAAACTCTTGAACAGATGGGACATCAACCAGGTTTTTGAGTGAAAGAAAAAGACTGTAGGAACTTTTCTTTAAACTGAAAAATATAGGTAAGATATTGAATTTCTGTCATAAAATAAAGGATTTAAAACCTTATCAACAATGATAAATTTTCTGAATTCAACTGCAAACACTTAAACACTCATCAACAATTATACATGCAAACAGCAAAGCCATTGGAAAACTTCTTGAAGAACTACAATGGATAAAATGAAACTTGTGTGTCTATTGATAGAATATAAGTCCAGCTTCTCCCCTTGCTGCAGTAATGATGGTCTACTTTCACTGTTCATTATGCACTAAATTTAATGTTAGTATACAGTCAGAAAATTGGAGACAAGACTTGTCAAATACAGTCAGCAAATATGAGACAAGATGTGTCAAATACAGTCATGAAATAGGAGACAAAATTTGTCAAATACAGTCAGAAAATAGGAGACAAGACTTATCAAATACAGTCAGCAAATAGGAAACAAGACTTGTCAAATACAGTCAGCAAATAGGAGACAAGACTTGTCAAAGACAGTCAGCAAATAGGAGACAATACTTGTCAAGTACAGTCAGCAAATAGTAGACAAGACTTATCAAATACAGTCAGCAAATAGGTGACAAGACTTGTCAAGTACCGTCAGCAAATAGGAGACAAGACTTGTCAGATACAGTCAGCAAGTAGGAGACAAGACTTGTCAAGTACCATCAGCAAATAGGAGACAAGACTTGTCAAATACAGTCAGCAAATAGGAGACAAGTCTTGTCAAGTACAGTCAGTAAATAGGAGACAAGACTTATCAAATACAGTCAGCAAATAGGAGACAAGACTTGTCAAATACAGTCAGCAAATAGGAGACAAGACTTGTCAAATACAGTCAGCAAATAGGAGACAAGATTTGTCAAGTACAGTCTGCAAATAGGAGACAAGACTTGTCAAGTACAGTCATCAAATTATCTCTAATTTCTGAATGATAAAAAGTTTGCACTAAAAATATTGACTAAAAGTATTTCCAAAGCAACTAAGTAAACTTGCAAACATATGTATTTCATAGAATTCATGAGAGAAAAAATGCCTGATAGGAAATTCACATCATTGGATGGAAGTAATTCTGAACAATGCATTATTGGACCTTATCAAACTGGAAATAAGATCTTTCCGTTCTATCACAAATTCACACTAACTTTTGAATGATGCATAACTGGCACTTGTCAAACTGGAAAACTGCAAGCTGCCTGGTCATCTCTTGGATCACATATACATTCTGACATTTGTTTCTCTTCATGGATTAAGACACTCTAATGGTGTTAGTATTTGGTTTTCAAATGGAAATTTTGTCAGTATATGCTTGGCAAATTCGGAAAGAAAAGCTCTAATTAACAAAAGGTCATCTGCTGTCCTGGTTTTAACTTTAAGTTAAAATAGATTTTTAAAATCAAGTATTTGCTGGGTTAATTATGTAGCATGTGATCAACAAGATGACACAAATACTAATTTATGACTATTCTAATATAATGTGCAAAGATTATATGCTCAAAAAGAATTCTTGATGCCTGCAGCCAAGTGAATAATTGACAATAGACAAGAAGAAAGAAACCCAAATCCACTGGTATACTTGCATACAAAAGAAACAATGAAATGTTTCAAGCTGTACAATATGCATGTTTGAACTAAAACGTTTAATTCAAATTATACAATTTATCAAAATAAATTAAACATTTTAACATTTGCTATTTTCACAATTGAAAAACATATGACTTTACAAGATTTCTGTACAAAATAGGAAAAATATTTTCAGGAATCTTAAAAATGCATGTTCTTGTATTAACTAAGTGCTGAAGCAGTACGTCTACTTTCACCCATATAGTCCGAGAAATCATGACTTTAAATTTACAAGTACCTAATTTAGTCATTCATTCAGAATGTGATACTGGATATAATGACAATAATATTAATAAAAAGTCAACCCAACTTACTAATGTTTAGATTCTACATCCTCTGCAGACACAAACAATGGACGTCGCATAAGTTTCCGTTCCTTCCCCGTTTCCATATTTATCTGCTTCATGCTTTTGAAGTCAATGCGGTATTTGAATCGATAGTTTTCACGGCAAAATAGATGCGTGTCCTGGCATTTGCTTGTAAACTTTTGCTCCAATGTGAACTGCAGAAATTCCTTGAAAAGAAACAATCAGTTACTTCCATGTATGCATTGATGAAAGAAAAAAGAACAAATTACAACCTTCTTTCTGAGACAAAATAGTTCCAAGTTTATTTTCCTTATTAATTTTTGGTAATGATGTCACAACTGTACGGTCTTCTTGTCAGGATGTCCAATTTGGTCCAATTACATTGCTTTTTCTTTAGGAGAACTAATTATATTACATAGAGGTTCTTCTATTTTTCAGTAATCAAGGCCATAGTTGAAGGCAGATGAAAATGCCTGTCATGAAAAAGTGCTTTCTGTAAAATTTGGATCAAAAGTTGTTAAGAAAATGTGTTTGAATTTTTAAATTTGTGTTATTTATTTAAATGGTATCATTTATTGGCTTTTCTTCATGATCATACAGTATGTACATATGTATTCTGTACCTGACATTGTCCAAAATCAAGTTCAAGATGTACCTGACAAGTAACATTTAATAGGTAAACAACATAATACATAACTAAAATTTTCTTGATAATTGTGGATTAAATATTCAGATTATTATCAATGCTAATCATGTTTATAGTCTTAATCCATAATGTTAACAGTATTTTCAGAAAATGATAACTGCAACCTAGGTCAAGTAGAAGGTTATATAATCTTGCTGATCTAAGAATTACTCATTCTTGCCAAAACAATCCAGAGAAGAAGCATTCTTTTTGTGTTCAGTTTGAAATTCTGGTTGATTTTTGTTTCTTAAAATTATTATTCACTTTAATTACAAAGTGCTCAATAATACATTTGGGAAACACCAATTTAAATGAGATTCCTCAAGACAGCAGATCTATGCATATTTGAATTTTCTGAACTCTTAAAGTATTTCACCTTGTTTAAAATATGTAAGATTTTGTCAAAACTTTTAAAAAGTTACGATCTTGAAATTTTTGTCTCTTTAATTAACAGTTTTGATGAGATAGGTCTAGTTGTATTATTTCCTGACTGAAATCTCATCACTTCCAATTTCACACCATACATGACACCACATTCAAGATTTGAAACCATCATTGTCATCTATTCACCCTAGTGAGACATACCACTAAAAATATGATAACCCCTCCCAAAATTTACAATGAAAATGTGACCACCGACAACCAAACCTTGCATCTGGAATCCAAAGGCTTCACTGTCATCTATTCATCCTAGTAAATAACATACCAAATATGATCATCCACCGTAAAGTAGTGTATACAGGAATTCATGTTACAATGTTACGATATGATCGCCAATCTGAATTGATGCAGTTGGAGTTCTAGTTACAAGGAATAAATACCAATGGACAGATAACTTGTATATTTATGTGCAAGTCCAATTTAAAACAACCATTCTTGTCTGCCACCTAAAATGTGTGGGCATATCAGAGTCGATGTTGTTTGTTTTACTTTTCATAATCCGTAAATACACAGATTAACTGTCACATAAAGTAGTAGCAGATCTGAATCTGTATATATATAGTTTATTGTATTATAACAAATTACATCCACAATAAAATTCACATTTAATAGGTCTACAACTAAAATATTAATTTTGCATGCTGAGGTCATGAAAAATGAAAATAATGACATCATTACCATGGTTCATGTTAAAAACGTGAATATTCATCAATATGTTGAATACAATCGACTCCGGAAAACTGCACACCCTCGGGCCTGTCACGAGACTGTGCAGTTAACCGGAGAGTGTAGTTAGTACAGTACAGCTTTAAATCAGCACAGCACGAACATGTTTAGAATAAACAATGATTAGAACCCGCTCTTTCAACTTTTACCTAAATGTTAAGCTTGTTTTCCTTCTTCCAAACACAACTTCACTGATTCAACCAATGGATCAAGGAATTATAGTGAATTTCAAGAATATCTATAGATCGCTTGTTATTCGAAATCTGCTGTCAGACATTGATGGATCATCTCCCACAGTAAAAGCTTTCAGCTCCAAAGTCGTCTGCATCCTGTTTCTTTGCCATGTTGTAGTTTAAATTTAATTCTGTTGCGCATTTTCCATCTTTCCAGCCATCCATTTGTTGGTTTGAAAGCATTCAAACTTGAACAGTTTAGAGTAATGTTTCCCTGTACATGTACTATGACTTTTCCCACGCTATTGCTAGAGAGTGGGCATGGATATACATGTATATACCACCTAAGGCGTCCTTTACATGTCAATCATTTACAAAGTCGCATTTACCGGCTTAATTGTCAACTTATTTGAAGCGCAACAGCAGTGGACTGGCAATAACTGATCATGATTATACATTGTGCAGTTAACCAGAGTAAAATTGTATTGAATAATGTGCCACGGGCAGAAATTTATCGTGCTATTATCCGGAGTGTGCATTTAAGCAAAGTGCAGTTATCCGAAGTTTTTTCCCATTCAAAAGCATTGGGAAAGATGCGTACAGTTATCCAGAGTGTGCAGTTAACCAATGTACAGTTAAGTGGAGTCAACTGTATTCCTCATGCCATCCTAAATCATATAAAAATGGGATACCATACAGTCAAGCGAAAAGATTTATCCTTTTATCCTATTTTTTTGTTATAGCTAATTCTGGGATGGAATGTCTGCTAAAGGAAACCTATTGGATTAACCGTCTGTGTGTGTGTGTGTATATATATATATCTACACACACACACACACACACACACACAGCTTGATGTCCAGATGAAACTTACTGGTTCCAACAATTCCCAGATCCCAAAATCAGTTGTGAAGAACCATCTCCACTGAGTCTTGAAGCTGTCCTCAGAAGATGGTTTGGTGCCCTCTGCATAAGACCTCGTGGACAACCGTCTCACAACAGTCTCAATTTTAAAACTGGATTTCCCACCATCACTTACTACTGATGCACTCAAAGATTCTGGTGTATGAAAATCAAGGGTTGCTATGTAATTGCTGCCACCATAAAAGACCTGAAAATCATACAATGTGCATTGAACAAATTACATAATCTGTACCTGAAAATCATACAATGTGTATTTAACATATTACATAATCTGTACATTAAAATCATACAATGTGTATTGAACATATTACATAATCTGTACCTGAAAATAATACAATGTGTATTGAACATATTACATAATCTGTACCTGAAAATCATACAATGTGAATTGAACATATTACATAATCTGTACCTGAAAATCATACAATGTGTATTGAACATATTACATAATCTGTATGCAAGGTATCAAAGGTACATAAGTATGGAATATTCAAAAAAAGCAAATTTGTTTAAATTAAATTGTATGAGTTGTTTCCCTTAACTGTGCTTTGTACACTGAGCTTTACAAATTTATTTAACCCATCTCATGCATTGTATGTAAGTTTATCATACTTTATCCTCTGAAGGCACGCATAAAACCCATCCAAACAACAGTCTGATATTTTCACCAAAATGCCATTAGGTATATAAAAAAATGATCAAGGCATTTAACACTGTAAATGTAAATTTAGTATACTTTATCCTCTTAAAGCATTCACATGAAAAACATTGAAAAACCAGTCTGAAATTTTCACCGAAATGCCAATCAGCATCATTATACATATCTGACAGTATATTGTCAAATACTGACAAATAGTCTTCTCTTTGTTGTCCCTAAAATTAGGACAATGACAAAAATTTGCCCCAAAAAACTAACAAAAGAACCAGTTTTCATTTCTGAATATGGCAGGTGAAATTAAATCCTATGTATCAACTGTGTTTTACAAATTTATTTATTTAAACTATTGTTATTGATAATACAGTAAAACCTGTTTTGAAAGACCAATGCTATGTGAGACCACCTGTCTTGAGAGAACAATGTCTCAATGCACAAAATTAATGATTATATAGTGTCTTGACGTGTTACAAGAGACCAACTGTCTTGACAGACCATACATTTATGACAGATGGGGTGGTCTCTCAAGACAGGTTTTACTGTACCAGCAACAGCAGTGAAATTGTAGATGTCAGTACTACTGCATATTAAATTGTAGATGTCAGTACTACTGCATATTAAATTGTAGATGTCAGTACTACTGCATACTAAATTGTAGATGTCAGTACTACTGCATATTAAATTGTAGATGTCAGTATTACTGCATATTAAATTGAAGATGTCAGTACTACTGCATATTATCATTTCAGAGATCATAATGTTCCAGCACAAAACCTGCCCGCCAAAAACCAATGATACCTTTATTCCAAAATGGAGTCAACTATCTTAAAATCTCATGATTTTCTATATTTTACTCAGTGGTATTAGGAATAAAAGTTCATGCATACCTACTTTATCAATTTATCCTTTTCTTTTTAGAAAATACTGTGCTATTTCTACATTTAATCTTGTTAAAATGGAACCAGTGTTATTAGAATTGATTCACATTTCTCATTAATCATGTATACTGATTGATAATAACTTGTAAATTAATGTAATGAAATGCTAGTAACATTCAGCTGAGTGTATCGACAGAGAGCATGGTAATGACAGATTAGAATTATGTCATATTTTTGCCATTTGTATTTCTTTAAGACATCAATAATAAGTCTTTGCCAGAACACATCAAATGTTAGAAAAATAACTGATATGGAGAACATTGCCTTTACACAAGTTTTTTCAAATATGCATTTGAATAAAAGAATAAACAGATTTAAGATTCCCAACATGTCAATTTATTTTACCAACTGTTTTCTGTAACAATAGTTTGAAAGTTTAACTCTTGTCAAAAGTAATATCTAAGTGTTCAAGTCTGGATATTGTCTCATTGTTGTGTTTATGTCATAGGTAATGTTCAAGTCTGGATATTGTATCATTGTTGTGTTTAAATCATAGGCAAGTATTCAAGTCTGGATATTGTCTCATTGTTGTGTTTAAGTCATAGGTAAGTGTTCAAGTCTGGATATTGTATCATTGTTGTGTTTAAGTCATAGGTAATGTTCAAGTCTGGATATTGTCTCTTTGTTGTGTTTAAGTCATAGCTAAGTATTCAAGTCTGGATATTGTCTCATTGTTGTGTTTAAGTCATAGGCAAGCATTCAAGTCTGGATATTGTCTCATCATTGTGTTTAAGTCATAGGTAAGTGTTCAAGTCTCGATATTGTCCCATTGTTCTGTTTAAGTCATAGGTAATGTTCAAGTCTGGATATTGTCTCATCATTGTGTTTAAGTCATAGGTAAGTGTTCAAGTCTGGATATTGTATCATTGTTGTGTTTAAGTCATAGGTAATGTTCAAGTCTGGATATTGTCTCTTTGTTGTGTTTAAGTCATAGGTAAGTATTCAAGTCTGGATATTGTCTCATTGTTGTGTTTAAGTCATAGGTAAGTGTTCAAGTCTGGATATTGTCTCATTGTTGTGTTTAAGTCATAGGTAAGTGTTCAAGGTTGGATATTGTCTCATTGTTGTGTTTAAGTCATAGGTAAGTGTTCAAGGTTGGATATTGTCTCATTGTTTAAGTCATTGCTTTGTGTCAAGTTAGACTTCTTTGTTGTAGAACATTGAAGCATTCAGTTGGTCTTGCAAGTGTGAAAATGTAGTTCTTTGGCATTCATCCAATTGTAAATACTGGCAAGCACAGACTGCAATACTGATTTTATTTTCTTTTTTTATTATCAAAGTAAAAAAAAGTATCATTTGTAAAAAAATTGTTTCAGCTTTATTAAATGAAATATTAATTTACACAACACAAAAAAGTCACAGGATGGATCTTTGTGGAACACCTTTGCTGATATGCTTCATTAAAAAATATTATCATTAATTACAGCATATTTCTTCCTTATATATATATATATATATATATATATATATATATATATATATATATATATATATATATATATATATATATATATATATTGATACTCAAAACATATCACATGAATGCTCACCACTGCCTGACAGGTGCTCGCCTTGTTACAGTAAGCTCTTTCCACTTCAATCATCTGCAGCTTGTCTAAAGTCAGCCATGACTGAAACATCTGAATCTGCCATATGTATGGCAACTTGATGCTTTCAACATGATGAAATTTACAGCTATTTATCTTACACTTGTAGGCAAGATAGCAGTCACAGATTGGACTGGACTGAGCTGCATCTGTCTCCAGGACTGAAAATATACAATACTGAAATAACAAGTACAATCAGGCCCTTTGGAGAGTATTGCAATAATGTCATTATACTGGTAACCATCCATACAGAAAGATCCATAAGAATTTCAGGATGGTTGCCTTAAAGTTAGATCTAGTGATAGAGTCAACTGCCAGCATGTTATGTACATTCCAATACCACCTCAAAAAAGTGTGAAACATATAACTTTTTAAGTTAAGCAAATTGAAAAAGTGGACACACCAACTTAAAAAGAACCCATAAAATTACCCCATGCCAAACTAGTCCCATGATGGCTTGACTAAGCACACTGGAGATTGGGGATTTTTTCAATTAAGATAGGGGGATTTCCCCAAAGAAAAGTTTGCATGAAATGTAAGGTTGCAGGTCTGAATTAACAACTTTATATCATTGGGTAAAATTCACTGGATGTCTTTCATGTCTTTTCCACATTGCTAAACTTTGGTTTCACTGTACTTAGTTATGAATGGGTGATATCAGTGGGATGGCACACAAATTCAAGGGCACTATTACAATTATATTACTTTTGTTTTTGTAACAGTAGCAGTACTATAGTTGTGACAGCTGTTGTTTTTGTTACTTTTCAGAACATGTAACAAGAAAAATTTCATGAATAAAAAATTTCCATTTTACCCACAAGTTGCTCTTGTATCTACATTATTATACTCAGATCAAAGAAACATAAATTAGTCATAAAACATTAACTCAGATCAAAGAAACATAAATTAGTCATAAAACATTAACTCAGATCAAAGAAACATAAATTAGTCATAAAACATTAACTCAGATCAAAGAAACATAAATTAGTCATAAAACATTAACTCAGATCAAAGAAACATAAATTAGTCATAAAACATTAACTCAGATCAAAGAAACATAAATTAGTCATAAAACATTAACTCAGATCAAAGAAACATAAATTAGTCATAAAACATTAACTCAGATCAAAGAAACATAAATTAGTCATAAAACATTAACTTCAGTGGGTGTGGACCTATGAATTTCTCTTTTATGTCTCTCCAAGAAAAGAAGCAATTATTATCGTCCGATTTTACATGTCTTTTACACCTATACATTAAAAATGTTGGATTATTCCTTCATTCATATATGAAATATTTATTTAACATAACCAGCTAGTTTGCAGTTTGAATGTACTTTTGTATTTCATTAATATTTAACTTCTCACTTTTATGATGATAGCAGGCTTTTTTAAGAACATATGTTGCTACATTGTGATTATCTTGAAGCTATCAAAACTGTCTAGGGAGATCAGTATAAGGTGAATGAAATTTAAAATTAATTTGTCTTTATAAAAGTTCAGTTCTGTGCATTTAATAATATTGCTGTATGGATGTCTCATAAATACCAAATTATTTCTTATCTGAGTGTATGACAAAGAAATATGGAATGAACATATGTACAAAACACCAGATCAATCATGCTAGATTAAATTGATATGCAATGAATTTCACTACCCATTCCGGGTTTGACACTAAAATGTTTAGGTACGAGGCCCGCAGGACATCCAGCTTTTGAAAACTGGTGGTTCTTCTGACTGAGTAACTAACAGAAGGTCCTTCATGTTTACAATTATACATATCTTAAAAAAATGTAATCTATACAATAAAATAAAACATGCATACAAGTTATTTTATTTGTTGACATTAAATTTGTTTACATGCTTTGTTTTGTAATGCTGGCAATCTTGTGTTTGGTATTTTTTATCATCAGCATTATCATCTTCATCATCAGCAGCATCAACACCACTGATGCACCATTACACCTGATTGCAACAATTTTGTTTCATCCATTTATTCCCAGAATATTCTGACGTATAAGGCCCACTATAGCACAACTGATGGTTTCACAGTGACTACTTTGGGTACATTTTCTACACCAATATATATGAAGTGAGTTTAAACCAAACATGAAGTACTCAGTTATTAATATGAAGAACGAATCTAAGTTAAATTGGTGGTTTAAAAGTTTTACAATATTATAAATGGAATGGATCTTTTTTTAGCTTGCTGGCTTGATAGTTTAAATTAATGCTTTAATGGTTAAATTCAATGGTATAAAATGAAAGTTTACAATTTTCTGCCTCTTTTTTTTTTTTTTTTAGACCTATCAGCACAGCCATGTTTAATAACTGAGAAAAACTGACTGGAGGAAATGATACATACATGTCTACCCCCAACCGCCAATATAAACATAATACATATTATTGCTATTATAAGTGGCAAAATGCACAATTTGGGCATAAAAAGTGTAATCTGGGTTTTCTGTCATATACCATCCAAAACTCACTGTAAATGTTTTACATCTGGAGCCATTTCTTTTTAAAAACCCAGACTGGATCACCAACTAACTACATGATTATTAAAATGCATCTTTTAGGCAAAATTCACTTATGAAGAAACCAGTATGTTTTCTTCGCAATGGGTCATATACAGTTGTTATAAATAGCAAATAAAGCAAATATGCTTATGCTGTTCTTTTAATAATATTCTCAACTTTATATGAGTGGCATTAAAGACTGATATACTAATAAAATGACAAAGCAATTTTATAGCATTATTATTTTAAAATTTTTAATGTAGCAAAAAAGAATAATCTAAGGTCTTGCAAAAAATATAATTTGTTTTTAAAAAGCATATTGATTCAACCATACCAAACCACATAACAAAATTACCAAAACACTTGATGCTCTTTATGATTAACAAAGTAAGCATCCAAATGACAATTTATAGTGAGCATCCAACCAACAACGATAATTTGGATTAAATGGTGTAAGCATGATCTTTTTAGTTTTAACTTTGCTTCACTTTTGATTTTTGCCATGTTTGTCATATTTATAATTAAAAGACTGATTTATACAGTCCTATAAACATGGGATAAACATATTATTAAAAAAATCCACAATTTAAAATCAAGGGCCTGACAGCTTGAGTAAAGTGGTGGTCCTTCTGAAAAAGAATCTGGTGGCCTTGGGCCAGCGGACCTGTGTTATGTTGAAGCCTGCCATTATGCAGGTGTAACAATAAAAAGAAATTTAAGAATGCCACCATTGTGCTTAAGCGTATTTCAAATTAGCATCAATTTCAAATTGGCAACATTCTGATTTGGGTTAAATAACATTCAATAGAAACACTTGTAGTGAAAACCTCACTACAACATAATCAGCCACTCAGAAGAACATCAGAGGCAGCAATAAGATTTTTAAGCTGAACCTCATGGAGGTTACTTCAGGATTGGCATGATAACCAGACATCCAGGAGAGGTAGCAATAAGATTTTTAAGCTGAACATCATGGAGGTTACATCAGATAACAGATCAGCACTATAACCAGACATCAATGAGAAGTAGCAATAAGATTTTTAAGCTAAACCTCATGTAGATCAAGCTAGATGTTAGATAGGTACCATTTTCAGCTATGATCATCTAACAGGTATAGCAAGTCTATTAGCGAAAATCCCATCTTAGTATATCATACACTATTGTGATGAGTAGCAGTAACATGACTTTAATGATTCCCACCACGGTTGCCGTATAGGATGTTCAAGGGTACATTTTTATTTTTAGACCAACATATCAGGATGAATTGAACAAGTTTTACAACCTTCCTCCATGTACATGGAGTTGAGGAGCAGCGGTGATAACAAATAAATATTAATGGATTATGGACAGAAAACAGATGATGGCCCATAGCATAAGTGCTGCCGCTCTTCAACCATACACATGGACTGGTATGGAGGATTATTATGTCATCTAAATAAGATGGTAACATACAGGAACTACTGGTATGAATGAGTAATGCATCATTTGAATAAGATGGCAACATACAGGAACTACTGGTATGAATGAGTAATGCATCATTTGAATAAGATGGCAACATACAGACTGGTATGAATGAGTAATGCATCATTTGAATAAGATGGCAACATACAGACTGGTATGAATGAGTAATGCATCATTTGAATAAGATGGCAACATACAGACTGGTATGAATGAGTAATGCATCATTTGAATAAGATGGCAACATACAGACTGGTATGAATGAGTAATGCATCATTTGAATAAGATGGCAACATACAGACTGGTATGAATGAGTAATGCATCATTTGAATAAGATGGCAACATACAGACTGGTATGAATGAGTAATGCATCATTTGAATAAGATGGCAACATACAGACTGGTATGAATGAGTAATGCATCATTTGAATAAGATGGCAACATATAGACTGGTATGAATGAGTAATGCATCATTTGAATAAGATGGCAACATACAGACTGGTATGAATGAGTAATGCATCATTTGAATAAGATGGCAACATACAGACTGGTATGAATGAGTAATGCATCATTTGAATAAGATGGCAACATACAGACTGGTATGAATGAGTAATGCATCATTTGAATAAGATGGCAACATACAGACTGGTATGAATGAATAATGCATCATTTGAATAAGATGGCAACATATAGACTGGTATGAATGAGTAATGCAGATTCATTTGAATAAGATGGCAACATACAGACTGGTATGGAGGATTAATGTCATTTAATTAATATGGCAATATACTAACTGGTATCAAGAATTAATTAGTCATTTGAATAAGATGGCAATACACTGGTATGGAGAATTAATAGGTTATTTGAAGATGAGGGCAACATACAGACTGGTATGGAGGATTAATGTCATTTGAATAAGATGGCAACATACAGACTGGTATAGACGATTAATGTCATTTGAGTAAGATGGCAACATACAGACTGGTATAGATGATTAATGTCATTTGAATAAGATGGCAACAGACAGATTTGTTTAGATGATTAATGTCATTTGAATAAGATAGCAACATCCAGACTGATTGAACATGGCACAGAAACTGACTAAACTCTTCCATTCAATGTGAACTCAGAGAACTATATTCCAGGAGAACAAGGATGCATACATTGTCCACCTGTATTAGCTGAATGGCAATAGGCAATCCCATGACAACCATTGGGGTTTTTGACTGTTGTGAATAGCCAGTAATATGGCAATATACTAACTGGTATCAAGAATTAATTAGTCATTTGAATAAGATGGCAATATACAGACTGGTATCAAGAATAAATTAGTCATTTGAATAAGATGTCAATACACAGACTGCTTAATCACCTTTTGCATCACATTGATCAAGCACTCCTGCCTGAGAGTCAGTGTGGTTTCAGGAAAGAATAAGGGATCACAGACTTGGTCTTTGTAGTTTGTACTCCAGAAGAAATTATACCAGTAATACAGTTTAAGATGTTACAGGAAGTAACTCTTCTTGATCTCTCCTATTTTCTGATTACTGTTTCCTAAATGCCAAATGTAACAGAGTATGGATCATTACTCTTCACAATTTTGGCTTCACAATCGGTATCAAACTGACAGACAATGAACCACCCTATATTAATGAAAGTCTTATATAGAGCCCACCATCACAATAAATGGCCAAACCCTCATGGCAGTGGACAAGTTCACCTATCTCAGCAGCACAATGTCATATACAGTCCACATCAAACATGAAACCAATGCCAGAATTGCTAAAACAAGTTACCTTTGGCAGACTATGCACAAATGTGTGGGAGGCTAGAGGCATCGTTCTACAAACAACACTTAAGGTCTGCAAAGTCGCTGTGTTTTCAACCATGCTGTAGGCTTACAAACCTAGTTGTTGTACAGACGCCATGCCAACAAGCTGAATCATCTTCATATGGGTTACTGGAGGAAACTGATGAGAATAAAATGGCATGAGAGGGTCCCATACAATGAGAATCTCACATGGTCAAGAATCCACACTCAGCTGATGAAATCAATGTTGAGATAGGTAGTCAATGAAACTAGTTTGTCAGAAGAACTAGTACAAAAGAAGATCTTCTACAGCGAGCCGAAGGAGGGAAAGTGATCTCAGAAACACTTCACCTGGTGCAATCTCATCGATACTGGAGTTACACACTTTGTTTGAATGGATGAGAATTGCATATGCAATGCACATACATAAGCAGCATCAATCTCAGAAATGCAGCACATTCTCTTTCAATCAAGCAAACCAAAGTGTCATCTTGTGTCCACACACATAGATCTTCAGAACACACATTAGCCTTCATCAGCCACTCATATACTCACTGAATAATAGTGATGTCATGGTCATCTTCAAAACTCAAAGGCATTACAACAAATCATTGCCTTACCTACAAAATTTTTCCAGGCAAATCTCATGAATGCAATTAGACCATGCTTGACACTGGTTGTGCTGTCATGAATGGAGCCTGGTAACTCTCAACAGCCACTAGTGGACTGACAAGATTCAGGTCTCTCCTTTGCAAGGCCAAAAGGAGCTGGAGAAAGTAGACTTGGCATGCAAGCCAAATGGCTCTAAAATGACTCAAAACAAAACATTATATTCAATGTCCTGACTAGACTTTGATGAATCATACATGATCATGTTAGAGTTCAGAGGACACTAATCTAAATAGCCATTTTGGCCAGTGATTGTGAGTTTATGTCTTGCTTTCCTGTGTTAGTCTGTAAAAAGAACCTCAGATGGACACTGCAGATGTGTCTGTATCAATGGTATCTGAGAGCTGCAAATCTTGTCCTGCATATTCACCTTACTCAGTGAGCTGATCAAAGGAAGGTGAAAAAAAGGAAGCGATGCAAATGAGCCATCACTAGTGTATTTTAAATCCAGGGACAAGAAAAGCAGCTCACTTAGACTGCATGCTGAAGACACTGCTGTCAGAAAACAAGTCTTGTATAATAAAATTGTCTCTGAGGCCAAAAACATGTGCTGAAATGTCAAGGAGGTAAGCCACATGAAGACCTATAAGAAGTTACATTTGAAGAAGAAAGCACACAAGATAGACCTGAATAGGCTGAAATGTCAGGGAGGAAAGTCACATGAAGACCACGAAGAGGTTCAATTTGGAGAAGAAAGCTAGCAAGATAGACAGTCATACAATTTGTTGGGGCTAATATCTTATCTATGCCTGGATGCATCTCAAGTCAAGGAACAATGGTATTTGCTATGTAATTTGCAGACTTATCAGGACTGCAAAGTTTGACTGTAATGATGCAAGACCAGTTTCAACGGCACTAAGGTAATGCACAGGCAGGGGTGAAATTTTGACCAGTGGGCTACCAAAATGGGGTAAACCCAAGTTTCATTCAAGTCACTTGCTGACATCCTTGAGAACAGAGCTTACTGTATGAGATGTAGCTCCTGAGATTTCAACAGAGTATGTGTAGACTCGCCTGACACAATTTCCATGATTGATGTTGGTACAATTCTGGAAATCATCACTGGGAGTGAGACAGCAGATCTGCATCACCAAAAATGCTCACCATTGATTCTCAAATTTGATAATACTCAACAGATCCTGTTCAGATGAGTTAGAATGTGTCCTCTTATCTTGGCCTATCAGTTGCCAAAGCTGTATGACACCATACCATACATCTTCATCCCATGATGAACAAACAAACACACACACACACAAACACACTTCATGGGTGTGACAATGCACATTTAGAAAATGCAAGACACATCTCATGTTTACCTTCTGTGACTCTCCATTTCTTGCACTTGTTCAACTTTACTGAAATTACTGAGAGATAAAAAGTAAGTCCATAAACAAACATACAATTTAAATACAATTAGGCAAACTTGCATCACTGAGACAATCTGAAAAATGCTTAATAAACAGTTTAACAGCCCAACATAAAAAAGCTGTGGTAGAATTGCATGCAAGTCATATCAATATATAACAGATCAACTATAACAGAAGACAGAAATATGAATAAATTCACTGAAAACAACACAAATTGTGTATAGATTAGGTATATCAACCATCTAAATCCTAAACCATTGAGAAATCTGGCTGGATGGTCTAAGGGTATGAAAAAGATCCACAATTAACAGTCTTACAGTGAATCTTCAGTTGGTAAGTATCAGAGATATAGATGGCCACCTTTTGGGGACAACGGATGGTAATCTGTAAGAGTTACATCCCTTTTGCTTGTAAGATGTATGGACAAAAATGCATTTTTTGTACCTTTCAGTGAAGACTAAATTTTGAGGTAGTGGAGGTCACTTCCAAATGTATTCTATGGCAAAAAAACAAACATTAGTTAATCATGAAAATAAAAATGACAAGATTTTAGATTTAAACCCATCTAGCAATATCATTAGCATAAATGAAAATGGGTCTCTCAATATAATGAGAGTAAAACTAGAATCTAAAGCTACAAAAAAGCACCACAAGTCTAAATACAGTCTAAATAAAGACAGTCCTTTTAACGATTTCTACTAACTGCATGCAAAATACAATTCAATGGATGGACACACCGTTGTGAGAGCTGGAAATAAACCAAGACCTCCATTATGGTATTAATCCACTTTAGAAAGACAACATGGTGTTAATCCACTTTAGAAAGACAACATGGTGTTAATCCACTTTTAGCAGACATTATGGTACTATGGGCAGACATATTATTAATCCACTTTAGGCAGACAACATGGTAGTAATCCACTTTGGGCAGACATTATGAATCCACTTTATTCAGACAACATGGCAGTAATCCACTTTGGACAAACATGTATTAATCCACTTTAGGCAGACAACATGGTAGTAATCCACTTTGAGCAGAAATGTTTTTAATCAACTTTATTCAGACAACATGGCAGTAATCCACTTTAGGCAAACATTTATTGCCACTTACAATCACAGAAATTATATCAAACCTACAAGCAACCAATTTTACTCAGAGGTATGAAAATGGCAATTCAAGCTGGAAAGATAATCCCTTTAATCATATAAACCCATCAGCTGTTCAAGTGAATGGATAGACTGCCAAAATCAGCTGTAACTAAGAAAGACTGCTGTTTGTTACAACATTACAAATTATATCAAGCACAAGTGACCTGTTATGTCAGCCAGGCACAAAAAGTGGCAACCTGTAGCCTAAAACATGGCAAGTTTTTAGAAAATAGGTCTAATCTGATGGGGAAAAAATGGCCAGGCATCGAAAACTAAGAAATAAAATCAGCATGGCATAATACCATCCCAGAATGGCCTGTGCAAAACATTACACAGGTGATGAGAAAAATCACATATATTCCAGATCCAACAGAGATTCCATATCTGTACTAGCTAACTAAATTAATACCTCCATTCTGGAGCCATACAGCAAGATTACTAACAATTCTGTACAACATATAGCTTCAATGAAGAAAATCTTGGTTGTAGGTCTTACTGAAACTAGGAACCTAATGGAACTCACCTATGTTTCACAGACAATTTTAACTTGATAAATCTATGCTAGTGATGTTTCAAGTTTTCATGTTTCTGGTTGTTACTCATTTTTGTCCAGTTGGTGTTTATGAAATAAGCAAAAACATTGAAAACCAGATGCCTCTGCATCAAACTTCAGTAAAGATATGCCTAATAAAGATTCACTTTAAAATATACAAACCTATGGACATTTTGTTTTCTTCATGGCTACTCCCATGTCTTGAATTGGGTCCCTTTAGTTTTGCATCTCCAACATCTGTGTCTGGACTCACAGACTGGTTTCGGAGAGCCTACTCTTCTAGATGGTGGCACATATTTGACAGATTCATCTTCCCTTTCTTTTCTCTCCTGCGAGAAGTCTCTTTTCCCATATGAATCTTTTGCTACCTCATCTGTGTCATTATTTGTCTTGTCCTTGTTAAAACTTCCATTTCTTCCAGCACTGTGTTTCCCAAATCTTTCAGGAGAAGGAGAGGATGATGATCTTGTGTAACCTTTCCTGCAATCAGTGGATGTATTTACATCCACTGTCAGGTTTACTTTCCTGTTCCTTCTGAAAGCTGCATCTGCTCTCTGCTGTTCTATTTAACATATTTTGGGACATGTTACTTTTTTCTGGAATAGATTCTTTTGAGCCATAAGGTGAATTGAAGTATAAATGAAAATCACCTTCCTGAGTAAAAGCTCATTCCAATGAGACAGGTGGTAAGCTTTAAGAACATGTTTATTCTGTTCTGTTTCAAAACTGTAACTCAATATGCAATTGGATTCTTTCTCACATCTGCCCCACAAACTTCTTTTACAAATGTGTATGCAAGCACAAACTGGACGACGGCAAATGTGGTTTAATTTGTAACTGCCACTTACATTTGGAAATTTCTGGCTATAGATCAGGCGAATCTCTTTATTGCTGAAGATGTCCAGACCAAGCTGGGAAATCAAACCAGCATTATTTCTATCATTAAAGCTGTGTGAAAATCAACACTTCTGTCCTTCCTTGCAAGAACCACCAATGAAATCCTTGCAAACATGTGCATGTGGGCAATTAGACTTTTCACATTTTATAAACCTGCCAAGACCATTATAGTCCAAGCAAAATGTTGCTTCTTTGTAAAAGGGAACAATGAAGTGAATTTTCTCATCTGTTTTAAGCAAAATAAATCGCCTTTGATGACTCAGAAACCATTCTGTAATGTCAAAATCTTTTGGGAACAGGTTCTTGTCAGCTATATTTCTGAGAGATGTAGGACCTCTCACCTCTTTGATGAAATATTCAAAGACTTTATTTTCATTTGGTGCACCTGCTGATTCTTCACACTCAGACGCATTACTTTCTTCTTGTGTACTCTTCCTTCTATATCTATTCTCCTTCGTCAGAGAATCTGTTGAGGTTCTAAATCCTGGACTTCTTGCTTTAGATCCTTTATTGGTATCAGACGAATCCAAAATAAATCAAATTTACTGACCTTCAAATCAGCAACCTTTTCTCCAAGATCCTAAATTTTTGACAGAAGATCATCAACAACTGTCTTGATCTTGCCATTGTTCAGATCAGAATCAGAAAATGAAGATGCCGAGTTGTCCAAAACATTGACAGTTGGATCTTGTACTGGATGTGAAGATTCTGCTGCATCATTTTTATAATCTGAATTTTTTCCTTCGTCTCCTTTTTTGTGATTTCCTTTCTCGTCTTTCTACAAATTGTGCCTCAGTATTTGTATTAGATGATCTTGACTTTATTTCAGCATCAATCTGTTTAATAGCACTTTCAACAAATTCTATCTTTTCCAAAGCCTTCGCATTATTGCTCTTGCTACTGGCTTCAGTCCTCAGTGCATCTAGTTTTGCTTTATATCTTCTCAATCTATTGCATAGTGTTGAATCTAAGGGTATTGATGCCTTCTGCTCCTGCAATTGTATTGTATTTACTGGAGCTGTCTGTGCCTGACTGTTCAAAATCAGAACCTTCTTCTTCAGTTTCATCATCATCATCATCATCACTCCCACACTGTGACCCAACTTCAGTCGTACATTCACCACCAACAGCCCCAACATTTCCCCCTCTTCTTCTATCTTGCCCTCATTTTCCCAAACAACCTCGGCCTCTTCTCTTTACCCTGTCTTTGGTTCTGTCTAGATTTGTTACCTCTCTCTCCAGACATACCGGTAGATGGTGGCCTACTAGCACTTGGGTCTTGTATCTGTCGTGCTCCATACATTTTTCTTGTCTGTAGTTAGCTGCATTTGCTGACCCTATCCCTGTCCCCCTTCCCCTTGGTTGGTTTGGATTAAAGTTAAGATTACTTGGTAACACTAGACCTAATGTCAGGTGGCAACCCAAGTATTGAATTCATGCTTCCACGATGTGCATCATAATGACTACCCACATTTCCTCCCCTACTGACCAAGTTGTCTTCACCTCTTGTGCCATGGTGACCACCTCTTCTTTGACCCTGACTGCGGCCACCTCTATTTCCTTGGAAACTTTGAGGCTGTGCACCACCAAATGGTTGGAGAGGAGTTCTTGCTTGTCCAGCTGCAAATACAAGTCTGTAAGACAGACAAAAGTATGGATGAATATACATGTATAAACAATGTAAATGAGATTGATACAACAGCAATGTATAAACAGTCAAAGCTCAGCTAAACATATCATTTGGGGAAAACAGCTGATATAGAGTCAATTAAGGCAGTCAGATTTAAGCATCTACTTAATTGCTTAACAATAGCAAGGGTGTTAAACCATGTCAATTTAAGAGGCCATTTAGCTAGTTTGCTAACATAAGTGACATATATGTAGAATAAAATGTACTTTTTATGTAGAATAAAAACACATCTGAAGTACATCAAAGACACATGCTAAAGAGCTGATGTTACTGAAGTATTATCAATATTTGTGGGGGATCAATTTTTGTGGTTTTCATTGTTGTCATGAGCCACACATTTAAATCCCCAATGAAAAATGAGCCACTCAACAATGGTAGAACAACAGTGACATACAATGTGAGATTCATCACAGAGACTTGTGTCACAAAAAATGTTTTACATTATTCATGGCCTTATGAAATTATTCATGACATGTAATTTTCATAAAAATTAGCCCACAATCCAATGATCACATTGGGTCAAACTTTTTAGGTAATGCATAATTATCATAATGAATATTTAGGAGGTAATTCGGGAACTAATTATTAATATGGGGGACTCCGGGCAACCTTAAAGATGTAATAACTCTGGCCAAAGAAATACTTGTTATTTTTAGTAATCAATACAGCATTTTAAGGTGTTAACAGACTTTAATTAATTTTCTTCAAACTGTGCACACACAAAAACGTTATATATGAACAGAAAATGTATGTAATGTAAGTCAGTTATTATACATATTTTTATTTATAATTTTATCTGCAAACTTCCACAAAATTATTATTCTTTGTATCTGACAGTAAAACTTAATCCACTGACTTGACATATTTCCAAGTTCCATAACCTAGATGTAGGTAGTGGTTTTGTTGCTCCTGTAAGACGATCTCCTGTTCTATCCAATGGCATCTAAGAAGTAGTGCAAGTAAGCTGGTACAATCAGGTACACTGTACTAGTATGACATTATTGCTGGTACAATCAGGTACACTGTACTAGTATGACATTAATGCTGGTACAATCAGGTACACTGTACTAGTGTGACATTGCTGGTACAATCAGGTACACTGATTATTTGCTATTTTCTTTTGCAAACAGGTAAGTTTCGCGGCACAATAAATATGTTCTAATGACTATCTAAAATGAGGCAATGCTTTTATTTGAATTTGTTGCTGACTTTCTTTGAGTAAAGGTCGTCGGCTTGCTTTGATGATGGTGCATTTGTTATTGAAGGCACCACTAAAGGCTCCAGTTGAAGGACCTAACAAATACCTGTTTGTTAATGCTGCAGCAACATCAGATAATTGTAGAACATTGAGGCATGTTTGTTATATTTGTTTAGTATATATCTGTGATTCAAAGGTTAACAGTTTGTTTGAAGTGTCAGCAAAACTATTTTTTTTCTTTCCATCTGGATTTTTTTAAATTAGCGTCATCTGGTTGACTGTACTCCTTTCACGTTTCCGCCTTCAGAGGTGTTGGATTTTAACTAGTCAGTTGCATGGTTATTTTAATTATAATACAGCATACAGTAATACGGCCAGCATAAGCGGATTATAACACTGCATTGTTATATCCAAGATCGCTGTTTTCTGTCATGGTGCCTTTGATTTTCTCTACTCCAAACGCAAGACTGTATATAGTTTTTATCAGCCAAAATTGGTGTTGCCACAAATATCGCAAGATAGTATATTTTGTCACCAAAACGGAAAACAGAATCACAATTTGCTACACTGGCAAAGCCCCGTGATCCTGTAATTGATTTAATTTCCGATTGTAGCTTTATAAATATTGCATGCGAACTCGAAACCAAGACACACCAAGATTTGGACAAAATGCCATTTGCAAACTTGGACAAGTATTTTGGGGTTAAACGAAAACATTTAAATGAGATTCAGAACTGTGCTTAAGTTGCTAGAACTGATATAGTGGACTATTCTGCGCACGGCTTTTAAAAGATGTAATGTTTATGCATCAGACTATGAAAATGAAATACATTACTTTGGGAGTCCTGGACTCCTGGTTTTAAAATCCTAGCGAGACCTCTGGACTGCTTAATCAGTTTTAATTGATAAATGAAATGAAACTGTTTGCTAAATTCTGTTCTAACTTTACTCATGCTTACAAAATATGCAATCTTGCTTTGTGTTAAGTTCAGGTAAATGCTAAATGTGTTGGTTAGCAAAAAATTCAACTATTATTAGTGGTGATGAAAAAAAATACCCAATGTGTTTCTGAGCAAATTCGGCAGTGATACCTGATATGTCCTTGAGACTTTAAAGTCTTTTGGGTTTTATTTCTGGAGGGGATGGGTTCTGGGCCAATGTCTTCTCTAAGGGTGCAATAATAAGAGCCGAAAATCCTCTTGGTTTAAGAACTGAAGATTAAGTAAAAAGGTTGGGGTCTCTGATGCACCAGTTAGCATCAAGGGAAACACTGACTTTTTTTAATGAAGTAAAGGAAAATTTTGTTGTTGGTATTGTCAGTTTAATGCTCCATTTTTCAGCACATGATAGGCTATACATGGCTCAGCCAAGACGACTACCATGGTGTGTCCTCAGACAACGCACTTTACCCAACTGCCTTGGAACCTAATAATTTGTCACAGTAGTTATAAAACAGGAGCTCTAGCATATTAACAAATTCAACAAGTCCAATTTGCTACTGATGGTTTTCTTATATCAAGCCATCGTAATAATACAAGTTTCATATTTAGTAAAATAAAAATAAACAAAATGAATGTGTAAGATACATGTCTCAATTTCAATGTACTCCTCTACTCTTAAAATTGTGTCTAATGATTAGCAAAACCTGATTCCTTGAATATCTCATACAATATTATCTTTCAATTATATTTCAACTAAGAACTTTTTTTCCCCTCCAGAACCTGCTTATTTTGGGATCTTTTTTAAAAGACATTTTCAAATCTTACTGATTTATAATATTTTAATTTTAAATAGTTTATAGACACTTATAATAAAAATTTCATTTAATGTGAAAAAATTTCTCATACTGCAGACAATCTTGCCAGATACTCTCTTATGAAGGATGCCAGTGCAGAAGTTGAACTGCGGATGAGCAGAAGGTTCTATTTTGATGATGGTGGAGCATGTGTGCTCCAACTGGGCCACATCATGGTTGTCACGGAGATCTTGGTGGACCAGGCACAGAATCTGCTCAACATCAACAGCTTCAAAATAAATGTGATGCTAGTTAAAATGTTGCATTATATAGACCCATCATGAATAACAAAGTATCAAATCATCTAAATAATCAAGATAAGTAAAAACATCAAAAACATAATCTAAACAATGTAAAAACAGCCATAGCCATTATAAACAAGGATTCTGTAGCATGCTATCTCATCTATCAAATTTTCACACATATTGAAAGTGTAGAGAAGGAAAAGACTTGCGCAGACAGTTGCATGATTGTCTATTACTGTATTTGCCAGCTTATAAGTCAATACTTTTTTTAAAACCAGAAAATCTGTACTTCATTTTATACTCTAAATTGACTTGTATATTGATTATGTCATTCAAATCGCTGTATCGTATGTCATATGCTTTTTGTGCCAAAAAAAATTCTCCAAAAGTAGGTGTAAAAATAGTTATCACTTTGGGAAAATATATCACGTATGAAACAAATACAGGACCTGACACTGAGAAGTATTTTTAAATATCTACACAGTCATCAGTATTAAATTCAAATACATCCAATGTAACTGTGCTAAAGCAACATGTACTAGTAATATACATCATTTAAATTTCATTACATATACGTGTATTAAAATATACAAGTTATCAAATGAATAACCATGACAAAGATCAACATAATTTGTGCATATCATAATCAAATAAAATATGTCCAGATATTAGAGGGTGGTGGTGGTTTTCAGGATGAGAGTAATCTGTGTATAGTTTAGTTAACCTGATGATTGTGATCTTACTCATGTACAAGGGCAATACTATATTCCATTATCAATTAATACCACTGAGTAAACAATTCCTTCTATTTTTAGTTAGCATATCCATTCTTCCATAAAATTTACAATGTGTGGAACAAACTACAGTGAAAAGATGAAGGCAATGCAATGAAATGGTCTCATCTTGTAACGGCATCAACTTATAGATGAATGATGAATGGAAAATTTACAAATTCAACAAATAATCTGCATTGATTTATAGGTTGGCAAATATGGTACTGTTGGTACCGTTTGCCTTCTTTTCTAGACCACATATATTGGTTCACTCTCTTGGCATAAGAAGAACAAGTTATTTATACAACCAGTATGGTCCACTGGATCTCTCCCTGTCCCTGGTAACCTGATCTCAATTTATAAATTGTTTATAGTATTTACAAGTGGAGTTAGTAGCCAGCATTTATTCCTAGGTCTGACTTTATCCCACCCGGATTACTTTTTCCTGGATCAATCTGGATCCACACAAAGATTTTGCTCATAATTATACTCATCTGAGATCTTGATTCTTGATGATGATACAAGCTTTAACATCAAGTCTGATAAAAAAAATCTGTTCAGACATATGGTCTCTAGAATGTTCAAAAACTCAGCCAATCAGATGCAGAATCACCTTATTAACATGCACAGATGCACTAATAATACAATTTATCTGAGATCTTGATGGTACCGTATATACTCGATTATAAGTCGACTCGACTATAAGTCGACCCCCCCCCCCCCACTTGTCATGGCTTCAAAAAGCCAATTCTGCTATGACCCTCCTATAAGTCGAGGTGTTTTTTGCAAATTAAATCCGTCTGCAAGGGGTGACATGTCATCACTGAGTCAGAGCTGCACTTAGGAAAAATAAATGAGACAAACTGGATAGATAGATAGACATATAGATAAATAGGACAAATAAAAACAAAAACCAATGTAGAATAAATACAACTGTATTATTGAGTTGAATATGTACAAATAAATTTACAGCTTACATTTTGTCCATCTTTGTGTAATGAAATCCATATAGCTTAACATTTTTAATCCATTTATATGATAAATCCATGAATTGGATTATAGGTCACATACAGGTATAAAACTGGTATCCTATAAATGTCACTGTCTAATGTCCTCTGGTTCAAAGCCCAAGAATTCATCCTCATCATCAGAGTAATCAAATAAAGTTCTGAATTCCTCCAATGTCGTCCCGTCATCGTAAACATCGTCCGACTCTGATTCCTCTTCCGACTCCGATTCTTTGTCTTTACTGTCATCTGCGGGTACTTTGGTGTTAGTCTTGTCACAAATTAAATCACTGAAGAGTTCGTCGTCCTCCGTCTCATCGATTGCATTTGAAATACCACATTTCTTAAATGATTTCACAACCATCTCATTTGGAATTTCCTCCCATGCATTACACACCCACTGAGTTACTAACTCAATCCCTGGACGCTTCAGATTTCCTGCTTTTGTTTTTTCTTTGGGCCCATCTACAATCCACTTGTGCCACTGTTTACACATATTTGCCTTAAATGGCTTGTTTAGACAAACATCCGATGGTTGCAGTACAGACGTGGTTCCACCAGGGATCACAGCTTGGTATGTTCTATGTCGCCGCAACTTCTGTTTCACAGACTGCATCAAATGCGCCCGAAACATGTCCCACACAAGCAATGCCTTATGTTTCAACAATGCGCCTGGTCTAGCATTCCATACTTTTTCGATCCACACCAAACAAATTGCCTCGTCTACCCACCCCTTAGGGTTAACAGTTACAACCACTCCACTTGGCATTTTTTCTTTTGGCATCGTCTTACGTTTAAACACAAGTAGAGGCTTCAGTTTTGTACTATTTGCTAAACAACTTAATACTACTGTGAAATGTTGTTTCTCATTTCCCAAAGTCCTTATAGTAACTGTTTGTCTCCACCTGGGTGTACAGTTGAATTTCCCGGCATATAAAAAACATAGGAGTTTCGTCCATATTTCCTATGTGCGCCATATCAAAATCAGTCCGTTTCCTCTAGTTGATAACAAATTTTAAAAAACTCCACTTTCTCCTCAACATCAACAGGCAATTTCTGGGCTATGTGAGTACGTTGTCGAATTGAAAGTCCATGCCATCGCATAAATCGCATACACCATCCAGCTGAAGCCTTAAAATATTCATCGCCGTTATCCTTGGCAGTAGAAAGGGCCTTCAGTCTAATCGCGTTTCTAGTGACTGCATGCCCATTTTGACGCTGCTCTAGAACCCACTCGTTTAAACTAAACTCCCAGTTTGCATAAGGGCTTTCCATTACTCGAATTTTCTTCAGATGCCTGGCACTATCACCTTTAACTGGCTTTTTCTTGCGCCAGTCATGCACCTGTTTCTCCGACACACCAAATTCACGTTCTGCGGCGCTATTGTTATTTTTCTCTGCAAAGTCTATAACTTTTAGCTTAAATGTTCCATCGTACGCATTACGTTTTCTTTTAGTTTAGCTATTCACGCTGTATGATATCTAAGTGACAAAGTACACAGTAACTGACAGAACACTAACAATTCATAAACTTGGACCATTATTTATGTAGAGACTCTGTGAGAGCATTTGACTATACGGTCTTTGATATCTCATGAAAGAGTCTCCGCAACTGAGCAGGTGCGGTATGATCAAAGGGACTCAACATGACATTGAACAAGTATCAAATGTGCGGCAAGATCAAATGATTGTCCACTGGGGAAAACAAAGCAGTGCTACTTTTACAATCTAAGGGATTAAGGTCATAATTGTCAAATTAGTATCTCGATCAAAAGATTGTGAACTTGGAGAAAAAGAAAGCATGTTTGCCTTTATAAGCTGAGGGATTAGGGTCTGATTAAAAAAATATTTGTATGTTGCACTTAGAAGACCGTCATGAAATGGATAAACACAGTGCATACCATATATGCATTACTGCATAGGAATAGTGGCTTGAAAACAAAAATATATGAATTGACAGTATTTTTATGTACTGCGAACATCTAGAGTTTCCAACATTACCCCAAGATTTTTTTATTTTTTTAATGTCTCGCTTATAAGACGACCCCTACACTGTATGAGTCAAATTCTAAGTAAAAAAAACCTTGACTTATAAGCGAGTATATACGGTACTTGGGTCTTCTAAATATCTAATCAGTAATATAGTCTCGAGTTTTCAGTCTAACAGATGAAAGATCACCTCATTAATATGCAACAATGACACCTGATTAATATGCAACAATGTCACCTCATTTTTAATATGCAACAAAATGTCACCTCATTAATATGCATAAATATCTATCATAATCAAACTCATCCTAGATCCTGATGATACAAGCATCAAATTAAAATAAAGTCTGATAAAACTACAAATGGTTAAATTCATGAACATGAAATGCTATACTTACTATGTATCTGTCTGGCAAGTCTTGCTATAATCTGACATGTATAGGGTGCTCGTCTATGAAGTAGCAATGGATTGACTGAATTGATCTCTATGGCAACCACTTGGTTAGCAAGATGACCTGGTAAATTTTCTAAATATTTCACCAGATCTGTATTTACATTTATGGAAGAAGAGTCCAACCATCCACCAATATCCTGAAAACCATCATGGACTTCAATTCTAAACAGAAAACAAAATGGTGTGTGTGAGCATGGTACATTGAAAAAGGGTTCTTGTTTAACACTTTCAACAAAAGTACGAGTTATATGATATTATATGCATATCCTTCAATGACCTTGACAATTCTCTCTACCCCTTCCTCGGCAGATGCTCTAACGACTAAGCCACCGGAGCGGTTACATTCTAATGATTCAGAACTAGTCAGCTACAAGTAAGAACCAGTGATTCTCAGGGCTATAAAAGACGCATGAGAAAAGTTAAATCGAGTGGAGGGTTGTGGTCATGCTTGCACTCCTTGTGGTCATTTATATTACCGATAAGGTAATTTCATGTTGTCCAAGATTTTGCCATACTTTATTGATAAAACGTCAGACTCCTGTGGTCCGAGTATGAAGAGACGAAAACACACACTTTTTCTGTGTTTCCTATCATTACTCTTCTGACTGTCCTATCACTTTTGTCTTTACTTTATCTCTGGCCACATAACGCCCGCTGCTTAACAGTCAAGTGCGGCTGTGTCAATGTATTTATAGATAGTTACAGTTAGAATCGCATCACAATTAATACTTCCAGTTCAGTACCCACGAATGTAGTTCTAGTCTATTTTTAGAGCATTTTTTCCACTCTCATTTTGGTGGTGATAGAAGAGTTATATTGATACATGTTTGGTATGGATTTAAAGGTAATTGTTTATTCTTCAGAATAGGATCTCTGATAGTGGTTGTCTGTATTTCGGCGCCAGCGCACAGTGTGTGCTTAGGCCTTAGTGATGATCCAGAAGTGAAATCTGTGTTCTGTTTACATGCTGCTCAGTTTACAGTGCAGCCACTCAAAAAAATGCCGATCAACCCATGACAAGAATTTCACAGTGAAGTCATCTTTGGTGGTATTTTAGATTAACATATGATTTGTATTGATTGTCACACTGTGGAAAGGTCAGTGCTGAGAAATATATGTAGAGAACATATAGTAAAATTAATTGTGGTGTAAGGCATGTCAGGCAGCATTGATGAAACTAATATGCTATAAACTTTTTATTAATGATGATAGACAGCTGAAATTTTGACACCATGTGTATATTTACTGTAGAAATTGGAAATTAAAAAAAAAATTAATTAAAATCTTTTTCAATTAACTTTTAAATTTTAAAAAAAAAAGTAAGTTTTACCCCATAAATGTACAGAAATGGCATCAGATGGAGAGATAAATCAGAAGTATTAGCAGCAATGTATTCCTACACCAAATACAAGTTGCAATGGAGGCTTTTTTCAAAACTTGTCAGCCAAAATGTCTTTAAATTCTGTCCAAGCACATAATAGTGATTGTCGAAAATGGGCTGGAAATGTAACTTCCAATAGATTATATGGCCTATTATCATATAGGGACCCTGAGACCAAGACATGGAAGAAAAAGCATGTCCACAGACTGGCATTAATGGTCAAGTTGAGAAGTCTGACTATTTCAAAGGAGCTTGATGCATCCCATTTATGCCATAATAGTTGGTGTGTGAATGCGGATCATCTAAATCTAGAACCGCATTCCATCAATAATTATAGGCAGTGCTGCAAAGGTTATGGGTATTGCATTGGCCATGGTGACTTTCCAGACTGCATGATGAAGCTGAAATTATAACAATGAATAATACAGGTATCATGATATATCCTATACACCCACCCACATCAATTTGAGTTATGCCTGGCATTGAAGGATGGATGGATGGATGTATTGAGTAAGGAGGAGAAAAGAGAGTGTAGTCTTTATTTTAGTATGTCATTCATGCTGGTATAAAAGTGCTGTTTTAGATTCCTTCCTTCCTTCATGCATTCATTCATTCATTCAGCAGGTAAGTCATGGTATATTATTTATATTTTATGTTAGAAATTTGTTACAGATTTATTTATTTTGCTTTTTAATTTCTTTATTTGTGTCTTCATATTCAGAAAAACTGTTTCAACCCCTCCATAGGTCTCATCAGGTGGTAGTAAGTAACACAACTGCACATAACATGCGTTGTGTTACCTACGGATTTCCCCACTACAGTTTTCCCTTCTGTACCATGTGTTCTTTTTTCTATCTTTTAACAACATTCATGTTGCACATGGAATTAAAACAATCTTTTCTCTCTGCAGTGTCCATTGGCTAAACCTGTGCATAGGAGTGATCATCTTTGGTGTCTAGAAGTCCTTTGCATTAGTCAGACTTTCTATTGCCTTGCTTAGTCCTGTACCTCAGATGAGCCTGGATCATTTTTCCTCATCTTGCTAGGAGACGTCACCTAGTTTGTGGATGCTTTTGATACAACTGATGGTAAGTGCAGCGTTTATCCATTGTATCCAGTGATCGCAAAGTCCTTGATGACAGTTTACCTTTCAAGTGTGTCACCTTGGCTTTCAGTGATGATCCCAAGCTATTATTGAGTCTGTGTATTGTTGAATGCAATCTTGCCTCAAAGTTTCTGGAATAGTTCACATTTTTGGGTAAGGAAACACTGATTGATCTGTTCACAGCCTCATAATTCTGTGTTTGTATTGAGTCACAGTCTTTGTACAGCATCAGAGAAGAGTTTCATTTTGAGTACTTCTAACAGGATTGTCTTATCATTTTCTGCCATGTTAAGATGAGTCACTTTATGAGGGCCTAGGTATGATGATTGCATCAAACAGTTGTTAGTACTTCCTCCCCCACAAACCTTGGAATAATGCCGGCATTTTGAGCACTCCCCTGAATAACGGCGCAGAGTGGCATCCAGTACTTGTGGAAGTTGACCTTTAATTTTTATAACATCACCTCTGTTATTATCCATCAGTTGCTTGAAGATCAAACTGCACTGAGCTTTGATGTCTTGACTGATAATTTTCTGTTTGAGCCTTTTTCCTTCTCTTGTTATTATTCCTGTAAACATTTGGCACTAAATACTGCAGAGTTGCACCGTTTGAACTGTAAACGACCCAGATGGATGGGGTCTGACAGTCTTTCTACTTCCCACATTAGATGCAGAATGTTGTATGCAGCTTGGAAGCCAGCAGCACCCTGTGCATCTCCATCTGTAGTTACTTGTTTAATGAGAATCTCTTGCAGCACAAATTTGTTTCCAATTTCTCTTGCCATCTCATACTCTGAATGTGGTGCAACTGGTGACAGATTTGATGTGCAGTCAACATGGCCTCCTGGACATTGCACATCAAAACCTTTCCCCTTCAACCATGCTCCAGTCCAGCAGAGCTTGTTTTCTACTGTACAACCCACAATGTACTGCTTCTCTGTTACAGTTTCACAGGCAATTCCAACAGCTTGTGATGAACTTTGGCCGGGTTTCTTTTCATGTCCAAAGCTGAAGGCATTATATCTGGCATCAAAAGCAACATTTATTTGTTCAGGATGCTGAACACCATGCATGACATTAACCTGTCTGACTAGTTTAAGTTTGTTTGTCATATCAATTTCATTGAGCTCAATGGTTGCTTTGCCTACAATGTTGGATGCTCTTTGCATAGATGATGTGCTAGGTAGTGGAATGTCAGTGGCTGCAAGCATGTATCTAGCTCTGGTGTTACCCATAGGGGTATCTTGTAGTCCAGCTTGAAACATCAGATTAACAGCAGCAGGATTTGACCCAGGTTTATGTTTTTATCTCCTCATATAACTTATACTCTGGTGACTTAAAACTGCAGTTTATACACATCATAGTCTGCGTCCAAGCAAGTCCCCATTTTCTTTCATTAGCAATTTGGAACTAGGGCCTGTCACACATGTTGAATTGATTCCCATGGCGATGAATGATATCATTCCACATTTCAACATTTTTCTTCATGCATATGATTCGTGTTCCATCGTGCTCATTTAATTCTATCTTTTTCAGGTCCAGTTTTGATTTGGATGATGGTTGTAGAGTTTTTGCAGACCCCGGTTTGGCATTAGAATCTGGAACCTGAGCAGATGAAAGAGACCCATTTGTCAGCTTTGTCACTGCAATGAGAGAGAACTTGTCTGCTTCCATTCTTCTGGTCACTGGGACTGATGCAGCACTGGAAATTGGTAGAGTATCATCCGTCAGATATCTGACTCCTTTGTTATGTGGAATAATTCCAGGTTTAAAAAAAAATTCTGCCTCTTCTTGTACCGCTTCATGGTTTCCGTTACAATAACTGTATGTAAATGACATGAATTATCCTCTTTCCCTCAGTTTTATAACTAGGAAAAGGCAAGCTTGCTAGGTTTTAGAGTTCTGCACCAACTCTTCAATCTGACTGGAAGCCTACCATAAGGGTTCCTCCCCTTCATGGCTGTAAATATTGTCATATACATGTTAAGTACCCCTAGCTACCTTTGTTTTGATGATTTCAGATTTCAGGGTGTTACATTTGACTGACAGACCCTGGTTTTATTGCATCACAACTGATAAGGAAAAACCTTGATGTTTATAATAAAGGAATGAAGAGACTTTGCCATAGAAGAAACTTTGTCAACTTTTGGCTTCAAATTTTTATTAAAATTTAAATTAAATTAAAATTTTCTTAAAAAAATATGTATCTTTTTTTTTTAATTACATTTTCTAAGAAAGTTTCACAGTGAAGTTTAATTTCTAGTAATTTCCAGATTGTTGTTAGAACTAGAAACTAATTACAGTTTATTTGAAGTGATTATCTTGATTAAAAAACTCACAATTAAACTTTTAAGTTTTGAGCATTTTTGCCATGCGGCCATTTGGAATGGGCTGGTTTTTGTGTTAGTGGTGTCAGCTAAAAGCCTGTAACTGTTCTATTCATTGATGAAATTCCTTCCAACTTTGCAGAAGTATTTCAGACATATTGATTTGATCACGGATGGAAGTTTTGTCCATTGAGGTGAAACTGTCTAACCCTGTCAGGAATTGCATCACAATTATGTAGTTCTAGTCTATTTTTAGAACATTTTTTCGCTCTCATTTTGGTGGTGATAGAAGAGCTATATTGATACATATTTGGTATGGATTTAAAGGTAATTGTTTATTCTTGAGAATAGGATCTCTGATATTGGTTGTCTGTGTATATTTCGGCGCCAGTGCACAGTGTGTACTTAGGCCTTAGTGATGATCCGGAAGTGAAATCTGTTCTGTTTACATGCTGCTCGGTTTACAGTGCAGCCACTCAAAAAAATGCCGATCATCCCATGACAAGAAATTCACCGTGAAGTCATCTTTGGTGGTATTTTAGATTTTCATATGATTTGTATTGATTGTCACACTGTGGATAGGTCAGTGCTGAGAAATATATGTAGAGAACATGTAGTAAAATTAATTGTGGTGTATGGCCAGTTAATGACAATAAACGGTGGGGGGGGGGGGGAACTCACCTTGAAATCATATAACTTATGATTACCTTCTATTCATACTAGTTCAGACTTTTCACGTCCGCTAACAATGTCATCTGTCATCCTTTGTAAACTGTAAGAAAAATTATAAAATACAGCAGAATATTGCATAAACATTACTCTGTTGCTCAGCCTGTTATATCTTGTTTGTGCATGTGCTAATATTGGGCTCCAACTTAGAATACGCCATTTCTCGAGAAATAGCGCGCAACAACTTGGCATTTCTAACTGTTGCGCTCTTTCTCGAGAAATCGCATGGTCGTTGGCGCCAACTTGGAATAGCCATTTCTCGAGAAATTGCGCGCAACAACTTGGAATTACACATAAATCGGCGTCTTTACTTTTGTAAATTCTAAGCACTATTAGTTTTCAAAGATTTATATATTTATTTAAAATCTTTATATTTATTTATTCTGATTTTCGTTTTCATGGCACTTTTTATGTCTTACAAAATATTTGTATTTAAATGTTTCTAAACAAAATTGTGCTTAAAATATGTTTGTAAAAATATTTAATAAAATAATAATATATTTAAACTTAGATGCATTTTGTATTCTTTGTTTCTTTCCGACTTCAGCTATTTTTTATTTAAAAAAATTAAAATACTTTTGTAAATCTATGAAAGGTCTTGAAACATATTAAACATCTCAAGGGACTACTACTACTGTCCCACTGCACCTATTTGAGTTATTCCAAGTTGTTGCATGATGATTGTATGCAACATTTTGGAATTTAGTCCTGGAAATATGGATATAAAGATAGGAAAGGTATCAGATGGAGATGTTCCACAAAATTAACATTTGGAACATATTAAACATCTCAAGAGACTATTACTGTTGCCCAATAGGGTAATATTTCACAGCCTAGGGTGTTTATTCTAAGTTGTTGCATCATGCCAGCATACGTTGTTTTTTAAATAAAAAAAGTTTTGTTCCATAACAGACTATTTTCAAAGTAGGAGATACCTAGAGGGGAGATGTTGCATAACATTAATAGTAGGGGATACTAAATGTCCAACATATCTATTAGAAATAAATATTTGGAACATATTAAAGATCTAAGGATCTTGTTATTGTACTCTCTCTCTCTCTCTCTCTCTCTCTCTCTCTCTCTCTCTCTCTCTCTCTCTCTCTCTCTCTCTCTCTCGTTTCCAATAGGGTTAATCAATAATTCCCAAGTGTTATTTACAGGTTATTGTTTATAATTTGGAGAAGAGAAAAAAACAAAGCAGTTCAAATCTTGGGTAAGTACAATAGTCTGTTTTTAACGCTTATGTGAAGATTATAATAATAATAATAATAATAATATAATATATATAATAATAATAATATTATGATAATAATGATATTATAAGTAAAGATAATTTACTAGGAAGAAAAAAAAACTAGATGAGATAGACTATAACTGTAATTGTAAAGATCATTGTAGGAAGCTTAGAAGATCATTTTTTGTTTGTTGTTTTTGTGGGGTTTTTAAGTCGTCAAAGATATAATTAATATGTAATGTATAAATTTTACCCATTTTATTTGGGATATGTTTGTGAATTATTCCCTAGTTCTGCGTAATTTACGAAAGATCATGATAAAATGGATATAGTTTTAAATATGTATCGGATAATAAATAAACTAACATACAGAAATAAAGGTAGATTTTAATAACATGCCTATTTATTAGAAACAATTTATATAAAAAGCACACACACATATTAAAAGGAAATAAAGTTAATGAACTTTTTAAATTGATATTGTGTGAAATTTGATTGTCATTTTGTATCAGATAATACACAAGAAAGAAAAATGTGTCTCTTTATACTTTTGATTTTTATAATCATAAGGACCTACAATAAATCACTCATACATGTAAATCATGGGGAAAATGGGATTTGAGTTTTACTGATTTTGGCAGTATCTTTTCGAGAGATGTGGGTGATCCTAAAAAGGACCACTATGTGTGTTTGTTCTGTTGTTTATTGGGGTAGGGGGTTATTTAAAAAAAAACCTCAGCAACAGGAGGTAAAAGGCGCTTAAACTGCCTTATCCCTTTTGGCACGGCCAAGACTTACTTCTGGACCTGCATTAGCTGCGATGTCGTAGCCTTAACTTGATTTGTTGTAGTTGAGGCTTTGAACTGATCCCATATCATGTAATGGAACAAATAAAATCATCACTAAGGTCAGAAAAACAAATAGTGTAGCATTATACTACATAAGTATAATCATGCTGTGAAATAAGCTTTTCTTATTTTGAATTTATTGAGCTCTTACACAATAAAATATATTGGTATGTTTACGCTAACCTCACCATGTTCGCCAATTGACAGATAATGCAAGACTCTTGCCATGACTCCTTTTCTAAATAAGGCTTGCCTGATCATATTTAGATACTCAAAAAATTCCCTAACACCAAATAATAAAGTTCATTTCTTTTGTATATTTTCACAGTACAATAAAATGAACAGGTAGAGTTGGAGTTACATAACTTGATCTGCATGTCCCTACCACTTCATGTGGCCCAGTGGATAGAGCACCCGCCTAAGAAGTGTAATGGTATTGGGTTTGAACACCGACCAAGTCATACCAAAGATGTTAATAATCCTAATAGGACACATGCACACACACATATTTGCATGTCCCAGCTCATACCTCTATTATTATTCATAATATATTCCATAAATAATTCATTTAATACAAATATGTTTGAAAAGTAAGGCAATAAATATATACCATGAAAACGTTCAAGACAGATTTTACTCTGTGTGTATATATATATATATATATATATATATATATATATATATATATATATATATATATATATATATATATATATATATATATATATATATATATATATATATATATATACTTTTATGCTGAGTTCATTTATCAGTTGTGTATTGGGTAGGAATCAATAATTGATATACATGTATATAGAAATCGAATATTCCTTACTGACCAATGGTCATTCCATATATATTTTAATTTATATGTATGTGTCAATATATTTCTTTCTCCTTTTTGGGTAGTATATAACATTGTACAGTATGGATGTCACCAAAGTCCAGGTTATGAGCACAATGAATATTAGAGATATTGTCATCTTATTTACAAAGGTTTCAGACTACAAAACATTACACATTTTATTTCCTCACACCTAGCTTTGCTTATGTCCCTCCCTACCTTTTTTGTGCAAGAGAAAAACCATAATTTTAAACTGAATATTTGGATGACCTAAATTATGTATTTTGGAATAATGTGTGCCTTAAATGTCAGTAGGATAGATAGGTTAACATCTAACTGCACACAGGCACAGTCTGTTTAGCATCATTTAATTTCCATCTTAATGGTCAAAATTACAATGATGAAAAGTGTATAATACTCTGAAATATATTAAAATATACATAACACATTGTTCATTTACACCTCTATATTGACTTTAATACTTTAGTTGTCATTTTATATTTAGATATCCAACCAAGAAGCAGAAGTTGGCAAAGCTCTACATTGCATATGAAGACGACAATATCTTCAAGGTGTTACATTATTAATGAAAACAAGAATTGGATTTAAGAAAGCTGTCAATACAGTGTTGCAGAAAATGGTGCAAGAAGAAGTAAAAAATATGGTAAAAAACATTTCATCTTGTTTGAAAGAAAGAAAATCTTTAGAAGATTTTAGTAAATTTGACTGGATGTTAGATTTGAAGAAATCTCTCAGCACTATCCTCTTCTTACCAACATCTTGATTGGCACATTAACAGTTAGAGAATCATCAACATACCTGGGATTGGCTTCTTGTACGAGGATATCAATCAAGACAATTATAGGCACCTTAATGTCTTTAAATCTATACCAGAGGATAGTCATGTTTGACTTTCATAAAATGAACTCCATGCAGATGTGGCTTGCAGGTTGCAAAAGACAGGCTAGATTTTTTGTACATTAGTTGATATTCGGTATTTATATAAATTCTTATTGTGGTCAGTATTCATAAATCATTATGTTAATTATTGCACTGTTCCTTATAAATGATGTTTGTCTATCTACGACATGGCAATATTTTCAGACTATTACATCATATTTCGAATGTAAATATTTTGACATTTTTTCATGGGCTTTTTGGGTCTGTATTACTGCAATTGGTCATTTGTGTTTTATAATGCTTTGGTTTTTGTTTTGGTTTTATTAATTTGTTTTAAATTTGCAATTATGATTGCATTATTGTGAAATGTTGTAAGTTCATTCGTTTTGGAGAATTAACATTTTTCCAAATACAAATAAGGTCAGGGTGACTAAGTGTCAAATTTTTTAATTTTTTTTTTCTTTGCTTTATGTGTTGTCATTATGCACCATCCAAGAGGGTACAATACATGCCACAAAATGATTGTTTATAATTTGCTTACCTTTAGAACAGTAACGTAAATAAATAATATTACTGTACTATGTTTTTGTTTATTGCAGCTGTTTGCACGATTCAATCATTTAGGACTGTGTCTTGGTATTAATGCCACAAGGACAGCATTGGATCATGTAAGGAGAGATCATGATGAAGAAATATTACAATGGACATCAGATGTGAGTGATTTCTTGCTTCTTCCCTCTGAGGCATGCACTTCTGACACCATTCTCTACAGTGAAATTGCATCACAGTCAGAAGCTTCAGTCATCCCAATTGCTAAAGATATTTTACCCATGGAAACAGTGACAGATTTAGCCGACAGTGATATTGGTTCTTCTCTCTCATCAGAGATCATGTCACCAGTAAAGCCTGAGCAACAAGCTCATCAATATGGACATTTATGTGGGCAACAGAGAGACAGTGAACATAGTGGATCAAGACAATCATATCACAATGGTATGACCTGCTATTCCTACTTCGTTGTAAAATATTCCTTCACTATTATGCTGTTAGAAGTGTTCAACTTGTATTAAGTAATGTCAAATATTAAAAGAGCATAGCCCAATTTTCAAACTACTAATACCAAACAAAAAATATTAGCCCTGTCCCTGCCTTTCTAAAATGAGGGACTGCATCATATTGATGGGTTGTTTAGTGAGGGACTGCATTATATTGATGGGTTGTTCAGTGAGGGACTGCATTATATTGATGGGTTGTTGAATGAAGGACCACATTTATTTGAAGATGATATTTTCTTAGTTCGTTTCTGAATTAACGCATAAACTTATCAGTTAATTACTCAAGTACCGACTGCATGTAATTAATCCTGTTCAAGACAGATGTTTTAAAAGAATTGGAAAACGTCCCACGGTGCAAATAAATATAACCTGAGATTAGCTTTTGTTATATTACAGGTTAAAAAGATATTAACATGTGTTTAAAAATCTGTATTAATACACAAATCTTCATTTGTCATCACATCTCTGCCAAATGGTCACCAACCTTGCATCCTGGGAGAACATGGATTGTGTAGCACACATATAGACCTATAATTAAAGCATATCAAGTTTTAATTACTGACATATATTAAGGTATCCAGTGCTAATTCTCTTTACTCTTATTTATACATCAGGCCACCCTTAATTTCTAATTTCACCCCAATATCTGACACTAATGTTCTTTACTCAATCTGACCCACAGGGAATGTAATAATCCCTATATAATATTCCCAGGGAATGTAATAATTCCTATATAACATCCCCCAGAGATACACATGGTTCTTATTTCATTGGTTGCTATGATCAGTTAATTTTTACAGCTTTTTCTCCCTTGTACAGTAACTGTTTAATAACGAGATAACAAAAAATTACACTCCTTCATTCCATGTACTATTATTCCTATATTACTCTCTCATAAGCAGTCATTACACTCAATGTCATCTTTTTCAGGCAAATTTGCATTCCCTTTATGCTTTGATAATGTCAACCAGAAGGTTACAGTATGGCACAAGACAAAAGACAATAAGAATAAGATGTTCAATATGGTACAAGCCTATTCTGCCAGGGAGAGAATTCCAACTGTGCATTTGTCAGATGAAAAAGCATCTCCACATGATATAGTGAACATTCCAGAAATGGATGAAGTAGGTTTGCGATCTGAGATTACAACTATAGTAACAAGAACTTTATGTTTACATTATCCCAGTTTTCCATGAGCTAAAACCAAACATTAATTGGCATATTCAGCACCGATTTGCAAAGCAGTCATCAACCAAAAGCTTATAAGTAACTTTGCAATAAAACCTGTATTCATGATAATGTCACATTTTATGAGGAAATACATTGAACTATAATGCAGCCTAATAAACAATGTAAGGTCACTCTGACATTGTACCACCTAAGATATACTCAACAGCAGTGTCCTGCATCTTTATCATGAAAATGATGTTTATGAAATATAGGGACACTGTATCTAGTGGCAGCCATTCTTCAAATAATCTATCTACTCTGCACTGAGAGCTCTTGCTTAGTCAACATTACAGACTATGTATTTTTATGGGGTGTTACCATCAAGGTTTTCTATGCAAACATTAAGACTTAAGGGTGAAGTATACCAGTCACATTTTATTGCATAGTGAGTCGATATCTTGTACGAAGTGTTACTGTGCAAGATCATGATTATGCCATTGATAAAATGTAAAATGTTATGGTCAATGGGTAGTTATGATTATGCCATTGATAAAATGTAAAATGTTATGGTCAATGGGTAGTTATGATTATGCCATTGATAAAATGTAAAATGTTATGGTCAATGGGTAGTTATGATTATGCCATTGATAAAATGTAAAATGTTATGGTCAATGGGAAGTTATGATTATGCCATTGATAAAATGTAAAATGTTATGGTCAATGGGTAGTTGGATATGCTGGCAAAATGTGCCACTCTCAAACTGTTCAAGTTGTAATATATATTTTTAAGGAATTATTATTGAGATAGGTTAACATGGGATCTACATACATCTTATTAATATTTTGTTTGAGGGGGAAATAACTCAAGCAGAAGTTGATTAATCCTTTTGCAAGTTTCATTTCAATGTATATAACAGATTTGATTCATTTTGTTTTTATATTTTTAAATTGCACAGGTCCCCATTGGTGTCATTGAAAAAGATGAAAGTAAGGTTGCAGATATGCTAGACATCATGGAAGAATACCAGAAGTATGTGCCACTCAAACCAAATGGAGATCCTTTCACCATTCCACTGCATGCAGATGACAATAGTTGTGAGAGAGGGCATGATGCACAAAGTGCAATAATAAATGCAAATTCACCATGGCAGCAATTGCAGAGACTGGAGATGACCATCATGACAAGAATGGCATAAGTTGCAGGTATTGTTTCCTATGTCGATAAACTGTACTAAACACTTTCATTAAGTACATTACTATTCCGTGGACACAGCTAATCAGGAAAGTCAGTGTTTTCTGTCTTTGCCTGGCACTGGTACTTAAGTATGGATAGGGTTATGTAATATTATTGACATGCAGTATGAGTGTTCACATAACAATTAAGTTTCATATTTTCGCTTTTCATGATCCATCACACAATGTATATATTGTATGTTTTTATTATGGAACAACGAAACAATCATGTTCACATCTGAAAGTAAATTTTCTTGGTCTCTTGTCTTAGAATTCATTGTATAAACAGCTAGAACATAGGGACTACAAACATTATTCAGTGAGACCCTCGGTAAATCATGGGTTGAGAAAGGTAATGTTATCAACAGCATTTAGGGATTTGGTGTTTTTTGCAAGGGGCGTTTTTATGTCACCAACTTTTATTTTGTAAGGTAGGTGGCTGGTGTATTTTGTTGATTCATTATGATATTAAACTTATTTATTGAGGAACAAATATTTTGCACCAGGTAACAGTAAACAATGGAACACATAATGGACATGTGTGTGTGTGTGTGTGTTGTTTCATACATAAGTGTTAATGTTAATTATTTTACTTTAAAAGTATCATGTTCACATCTGAAAGTAAATTTTCTTGGTTTCTTGTTAAAAAAATGCCTGCTGCAATCAGCATATAAATAAAAAATAAAGGAAAGGCTTACTTTTATTTCACATTTGGCAGGATGTCTATGATGAACTATACTGATCAAGTTGGAGGTACCGAGGAACATTATATCAATTGAAAAATGATTTCAACAATCAAAATGTTACATCAAATGTTAAAGATTCATTCAACTTCAATGAGGAATTTCTTGATTTTTGTTGTGATGGATATACTGTCCTTGCTGCTATGCACTATATGCAGACAGAACATCTAAATGACACCCCCAGTGACTTTCCCCGAGTCAATTACAGGACAAATTAATTTACTTAGATCGTGTTGCAACCCAGATTGTGGATATGGTATTCTTATCATCTATGCCAACAGTGCAAAAGATTTTAAAAGCAGGATGCAAGAGATGACTCTTATTTGGACTGCTGTATATGTAAGCAGGACATACCTGTCTCAGACATGATTTTTTGTGATAATAGAAATTGTGCTAGAGGAATTGGGTTTCACCTGGAGTGTATCGAGATGGATGTGGAAAATGTACCAGAGGGAAGTTGGTACTTTTGCAGCAATGAGTGCGAAACAACAGTCTTTAAAAAAAAGTCTTTGAAAGAAAGGAAAAAGAAAACCGTGGCTGAGAGTTAAATGAAAATAAAAGTAACTATACCATTTTAGTAATGTAAAAGGGGTTATATCAACAAGTGCGATGGGATGCTGTAAGAGAAAATGATGGTGATAGAATGCTCCTACACTGGAGGTTTGATATGCTTCAATTTTTTTAAAAGCATCACACAAAGTATTTTGTAGTGGGCCTGAGACTTTCATCTGCTGTCAATGGTGCAGTCTCATCCAGACTGCAAATGTCTCTTATTTGGAACAGAACTGGGATGTGATTCCACATGGTGGCCATGGAAGAAACATTGAAATTGACCTACAAATGGAATTCTGTAATAAAGAAAACAAAGGTATGGCTAGCTTGAAAGCTATATTGTTGTATGTCTACAGTCAATGTACCAAGTTTAAAAAAACATTTGAATTTATTAAGTTTTACCACTTCATGCATGTGTGCTACAGTTTTAAAATTATATTACAAGCATCAGTCAGGTATTTATTTCTTTCATACTTGATCAGATTAGTCAGAATTTCTTTGGTAACATAACAAAATAAGTTTCAATAAGGCCTTGTTTAAAAGCTGTAGAAAGATCAGATTTGTTCACAAAACATTTAAATAAGTTGTTAGGGTACAATCTTGTGAAATACTTTTATATGTATTGAATAACAAAAATAATAAAGTTTTGATTGCTTTTTTCAGAAAGTGTGAAGGATTGCTTCAGCATGAAGACCTGTTTACTTTGCACCCTGGTAGGAGTTACACATCATTTCCTGATGTGAATTTGCATTTGTATCCAAGACTAACTCCAAAGGCTTTCTGATCAAGGCTGGAGAAACACAGACATTTGTTAAAGCGAAGGGAAATAATATCACAAATGCAAAGGAACTAATGGGTAGAAACCAAGAAGATTGCACATTTGCGAAACACTCATTGGTTGAGAGAGAGAGAGAGAGAGAGAGAGAGAGAGAGAGAGAGAGAGAGAGAGAGAGAGAGAGAGAGAGAGAGAGAGAGAGAGCATGGTGCAGTTACAACATTATGCATTTGGTGCTATTGATTTCCTTTATGAAAAGTACCATATTATGTGCATAATACTACATAACAAATGTTTGTACAGTAGTCCCCCTCTTGAACGGCAACATAGATCTGATTGGATAAAAAAGAAGCTACACAGAAGTCCAGTCGCAGAACACTTCTCCTTCCCTGGCCACACCTTCAGTGATATAACACTTGTTGATATTGCTCACAACCACAACTGGAGTTCCGAAACCAGGAAAGAAAAGGAATATCTGGATACGATGCCTTCGAATATTGAAACCAAGCGGTTTAAACCAAGAAGACTAGAAAAAGACAGCCATGCACAAATGTAATTATCTTTTCCAGCTGACTCATTTTCTTTTAAATAATTCTCTAAATTTGCTTAATAGCCTCTAACTACTAATATAAAATATCCAGGATATAATTTGCGCGTACATAAATTTACATACAAAAACAGATGTGTGGCTTTGGCTCATCGATTTCTAAGTCAATACAGACATTTTACAGCATCCGCAACAAGTTGAAAGGAACTAGTTGTAACTTAATAAATTTCAAGGTTTAATTCCTGTAGAAACAGGCATGTAAAGTTTTGTAAACACAGTTTTTGTATTTTACTTGTCTGTCTTGTCTATGTTTTGTATTTGCCTTTGATAAAGACTCATTAAGAGTCGAAAGCGCTCAGGCTAGAGTGATACTAGTTTTGCATTGTTGCTTGTCAGTTTTTTTGCATTTATCTTAATCAATCCCTGACACACGTGATCCCTTGCTGGATCCAGTGCATTTGAAAGGACTGTTATATGCCATATGATTTGTATTCTTTATATATATATATATATATATATATATATATATATATATATATATATATATATATATATATATATTATTTTATAATTCCCTGTTACAAATGACAGCTGCCTAAAACATTAATAACAGCATTCTGGATATTTGATACCAGATACTGTCAACAGGCAGGGTTCTGTTTTTTTATCTTACCATGGCCAGCCTGTATGCCTTAGATAAGGCACAAATGTGAAATTAATTGAAATCACTTATCTCTAACCCTTACTAAAACAACAGCAGAGTAGAACAGACAGTTTGCTTGTCAATACAACTTATAAGATGAGTTAAACTGCAAACTGCACAGACCTATATCTGCTATCGGATAATGGGTCTGCGCCATTTGTTAAGAGGGAGTAGTAGAGCAAGCAACATAAATCAAAGATCATGAGCTTCACTGAGTGCTGTTGACTTGACTTATAAGCAGGTATATACGGTAGCTGGGCTTGGTTATGAAAGTAACCTTGGTTTTGGTTTTTGTATATTTTTACTTTTGTTTGAGACAAAGTTGTAGGACACTTGGTGTTTGTGTCATGTAGCACACACACACACACACACACACATATATATATATATATACCTCTTATTGATGTTGATGTTTCTTCTGTTATGGACACTGAATTTATGCCAAGACTCCTCAGAAAATTCACCTGATCAGCCATCAAGGCTTTTAGAGGAGAGACAACCACAGCTGTACGCACCTGTCCAGGATCTAACTGGGGAAAAATAGAATGCTAGTTTATTCACATTATATATATATATATATATATATATATATATATATATATATATATATATATATATATATATATATATATATATATCATTGGCGCCTTAGTCTCGGGAGACCATGCGGATAGCGCCCTTGGGGTGTCGACAGTCTCTGGGTTATTGGCATCGTCTGTTGTGGCTGTGGAGACCTATGCCTGAGTGGCAGTCCCTCTTGCAGTTTGTGCAGACATGCTGGGAAGCCTGAGTTGCTGTGGTTGCTGTCACGTGGCCCTTTCTGACACGTTTCTCAGCTGTCAACTGGCCTCTCCTCGTATCAGCGACTGAGATACCTTTACTTACTGTCTGTCTCCAGGTGCCTCGGTCTTCAGCCAGCACTTCCCAGCCATCATGTGCGATGTTACATGCCTTCAGGTTCCTCTTGCATGCATACTTGAAACGGAGTGAGGGGCGGCCGACTCTTCTTGCGCTAGTGGCCAGCTGTCCGTATAGGGTGTCCTTTGGCAGCCTCCCATCCTCCATGCGTCGGACGTGTCCCAGCCATCGAAGGCGACGTTTGCTCAGCAGGGAGAACATGCTGTGGGTGTTTGCACGCTGCAGGATTTCACTGTTTGGGACACGGTCTTGCCAGCTGATTTTCAAGATGCGTTTAAGGCACCGTATATGGAAGGAGTTGAGCCAGTGCTCTTGGCTCATGTAAGTACTCCAGGTCTCACTTCCATATAGAAGGGTGCTGAGAATGCAGGCTTGGTAAACTTTGACTTTGGTTTGCACTGTCAGCGCGTTGTTTTTCCACAACCTCTTGGTCAGTCATGACATGATGGTGTTTGCCTTTCCAAGCCTTCTGTCGAGCTCCTTATCGAGCGAGAGAGTGTTGCTGATGGTTGACCCCAAGTAGGTAAAGTTGTAGACTGCTCCCAAGGTGATACCATTGATTTTGATTGTAGGGGTAATGGTGGTATCTTGCACGCTGACCTTTGTCTTTTCTAGGCTGATGGCGAGTCCACACTGCATGCAGGCATCAGCAAAAAGGTCTCTCAGTCTCTGAAGGGCTTCCTCAGTGTGTGCCACAAGAGCCGCATCATCTGCAAAAAGCATCTCCCTGATGAGCACAGCCCTCACTTTCGTCTTTGAGCGCAGTCGTGCCAGGTTGAACAGCCTCCCATTTGACCTGGTGTGTATATATATGCCATCAGTGGACTAGTCAAAGGCGTAGGACAGAAGCAAGGAGAAGAAGATCCTGAATAGGGTTGGTGCCAGAATGCAGCCCTGCTTCACACCGCTGTTAACTGGGGAGGAGGTTGAGGAAGATCCATCATACATGACTGTTCCCTTCATATCTGCATGGAAGAGATTATCATGCTGAGAAGTTTTGAAGGGCAATCGATCTTACTGAGAACGTCAAAAAGGCCCTTCCTACTGACTAAGTCAAAGGCCTTGGTGAGGTCGATGAACATCATGTAGAGTGGTTGACCTTGCTCTCTACTCTTCTCTTGGAGTTGTCGTAAAGAGAAGATCATGTCTGTTGTCGACCTGCCTGCTCTGAAGCCGCACTGGGATTCTGGGTACACACGGTCTGCCAGCAACTGCAGCCTGTTTAGTATGATGCAGACATACACTTTACCAACGATGCTCAGAAGCGAGATCCCTCTGTAATTATTGCAGTCACTGCGGTCGCCCTTGTTTTTGTAAAGGGTCACAATTGTGGCATCACGCATGTCTTGGGGGACTGCTCTTTCCTCCCAGCAAAGGCAAAGTAGTTCGTGCAGTGGTTGGAGCAGTGTTGGTTTCCCACATTTGATATCTTCGGGCGGGATGCTGTCACTACCTGGTGCTTTGTCATTTGGGAGGGAGTCAATTGCTTTGCTTAGCTCTTCTAAGGTTGGCACTTCGTCGAGCTCCCTCATGATGGGAAGATTTTTTATGCTGCTGAGGGCTACTTCGGTGACTAACGTTTCACGGGAGTATAGCTCTGAGTAGTGCTCCACCCATATAGCTATCTGTTGCCCACAATCTGTGATCTTCTCTTCCATCAATCATTTCAGTAGAGTGACCCCTTTCACTGTAGGGCCTAGAGCCTTCCTGATGCCATTGTACATACCTTTTACGTTTCCGGTCTCGGCACTTATCTGGATTCCTTCACACAGTTGTTGCCAGTACTCGTTCGCGCACTGTCTAGCGATGCGTTGGGTGTTACTTCGAGCACGTTTAAGAGCAGCATGTGTCCGTTCATTGGGGCATTTTTTGTACACTATAAAGGCTTTTCGTTTCTCCTCTATTAGTGGTTCCATCCTTGTTAGGTGTGCGTTGAACCAGTCCTGACTGGGTCGTTCCTTTTTGCCAAACGTGGACATGGCTGTTTTGTAGATGGCACCCTTCATGTCGTTCCACTTGGCTGTGGCGTCGTACTCTGGCAGGTCCTGAAGAGCCTTGTCCAGGGCGGACACATACTCCTGTACCTTGGAAGTGACCGACATCTGTGCGGTATTTATGCGTGGGTGTCCTTTTGGTTTTGAACGGTATATTGTCTTTGGCTGTAGTCTCACCCTGCTGCCCACGAGGGCATAGTCAGAGTCGCAGTCTGCACTGTGGTAGGTTCTGGTGGAGAGGACGCCGTTAAGGGCAGAGCGCCTAGTGATGACCAAGTCAAGTTGGTGCCAGTCATGGGACCTGGGGTGTTTCCATGACACTTTGTGTTGTGGCTTACCCTTAGAAAAGTGTTTGTTATGCACAGGCCATGGTAGGTGCACAGCTCCAGCAGTCTCTGACAGTTTTCGTTGGTCTTTCCAGTACCATGATATCCGAGGCAGGTAGGCCATGATTCGTGATCCTCACCTACTCTGGCATTGAAGTCGCCGAGGAGAAAAAGCGATTCGTGTTTGGGGCATCCTTTAATCTGTTCATCCAGCTGCCCATAGAACTGATCTTGTGTGTCTTTTGAAGACGAGAGGGTTGGGGGCGTAGACACTAATGTTGTTGACAGGACCTGCAGCAGTGGTGAGGCGGATGGATAAGAGACGCTCAGTGCCCCCTGCGGGAGGTTCAACCAAGCCCAGAAGATTGTTTTTGATGACGAAGCCCACACCGTGCTGATGGGGCTCCTCAGGTTAGCGACCCTTCTAGAAGAAAGTGTAGTTTTCCTCTCTGAGGGAGCCATTAGAGGTCAGTCTAGTTTCCTGGAGGGCAGCTATGCCGATATTTAGCTTGGTGAGTTCTCTGTCGATGATGGCCGTTTTCCTGGTGTCATCCACTTATCTGAGGTCATCGGAGATGCCTGTACACATAGTGCGCACATTCCAGATTGCAAATCGAAGAACTGGAGTCTTCTTTATTCATTTCTTTCTCTTTTTGTCTGGTGTGGAATTTTCGTCTGCTTGTCATGTTAAGCAACATACTGAGATTCAAACACCTACTGGAGCAGGCAGACGATGGCGAGTCAACACCTTATTGACCGGAGGCTGCCCGGCTTGAGGCGGGCGGTGGTTGGCCAGTGGGACACGATGATCCCTCCCACCGTCAAAGCTGACCTGTGGCGCCCCTTCCCTACGCCAATCGGGTGGGACTTATAACCCGTAAACTGTCAGCTTTCGTGTTGTTTCCTCACTTAGTAGCGAGACTGGAGTGACCTCTCCAGGGCGCAAGCCTGGGCATGGAATATGGAGATCCTGGGTTGCCCAGGCTTCATGATCCCCCTCTTGTCCTTGCCGGTTGGGTCCAAAAGAATGCTGAGCATGACATTTGGCACCAGCTTGGATGCAGGAACTGCCGGAAGGAAGTCGTAGTCGACATCCAGCCACCTTGGGAGCTCCACTCCGGATTTTCTGTCTTGGTTTACTCCCGTAGCCTTTCCTTCTCCCGAAGATATCCACAAGGCAGTGGAACCATTGGTTTTCAATCAGAGTTTTCTTCTCCTAGAAAAATTGCCTTGACCAGGCTAACGAGCTTCATCTACCCGGGTTTGGAGTCAGAGTTTCCCTTCTCTTAGACTGGCTGCCTGCCAAGGATAATGAGCCCATTCTGCCCTCCCAGTTATACCGCCGAGCACTCGGTCGCGCCACACAACAGGCTCTGTGAAAACAAGGGGCCCCGCGTGAAGGTGCTGTTGTGGACACACTAGTGTAGGAGAGAGGCTATATGCAAATAACATCCTGTCCGTCAGAGCAAGACAGTGATCCTGCAGCGATCACTACACCAGGAAAGGAGAGGCTATGAGAGACGCTTCACTTCCCTTTGGCAAGCGGGACGTCAGGCCCAGACCTTGCACCCCCCATATATATATATATATATATATATATATATATATATATATATATATATATATATATATATATATATATATATATATATAGAGAGAGAGAGAGAGAGAGAGAGAGATTTTAAATGTTCTCATTTATATCATAAGGATTTTATTTGCATTAATTTTTCATCTTTTTTATATGTAATGTTTTTTACAAACCAGTGACATGATTATTTGTATCCTGACAAATATCACAATGTTTGTAACCAAAACATTAACAAATTAATCTGAATTAATGTAAAACTTCATCTGATGTTGATTTACTTACCTCACCTTAGTCCGAGATTCATCTGACCCTTGCCACCCCATTTTTTGATATTAGGACATTCATGTTGGTGTGTAGGGTCAGAGCGCATTCCTTATCAAACAGTTGGAATTCGCCGACACCATCTGGTTCTGGTGTCGGCATGATGTAGCCGCTTACTTGCCGGGCCGACAAATTTTAACGATCTTTCATCGAGATATTCCTAATTGAAATCGATAGGTATATGATTTATTTTCAAAAAAGGTTTGAACATAGCATTCGTTATATCTTTAATTTGCTGATAGACGAGGCAAAAGTACATCGTTGTTGAAATTTGACCTGGATCTGGCCATTTGTATTATTAGTGATACGTGATATCAACAATACGCCATGCCTAGTGTTCCTGTAGGAAAACAAATCCAACATAAAACTGAGCGTCAGGTAATTTTTGTTTAGAAAAATGAAGAAAAATAAAGTTCCCAAACTATTTATTGCAAAAGCAACGCCGAAAAATGTAAAATCAAATATAAATGTTGCAGCAATTTGAGGAAAACCGATTCATTACGCAGAGAGCACGACAAGGTAAAAGGTGTCACGTGCTACAACAAAAACATCGCTGACACATGCTCGGTGCTTCTTGAAAATAGTTTTCTCCACCCATCTGCGATAACTGGCAGGTTTCTGGTCGTTGTTCACAGAATCAATATGTTTAGAATTAAGTGTGCATTATTTTTTTTAAAAATAAATAAATAAGTGGCTACTTGATACTATGTCCAAATTCTATGTACAACAACTTTGTTTATCGTCGATAGCAGGTGACACTATGACCTCTGATGTCATTGACATGGAGGCTGCGATATTTGTGCAGTCACGTGACTAAAACATTATATATGTAATGAAAAACAGGAAATACATGCTATAATCATACTTCATACCGCTAGTCTACGGAAATGTCTCAAGATGATACATTCCAAACAAGAGATGAACTGGATCAATAGTTTTTAGAATATGTAATGAAGACCAAAGTGTCAAACTTGACCAGATGGTTAAAGTAATAAACCACACACGCAACAGTAGCAGAAAGATTTGCACGTTACCTTTGGTCGTTAAGAGAACGAAATTATACAAAACAATCTTTTTCATGCTTCTTTATTTGCGGCAAGAAATTTAAGCATTGCAAGTATAAATGCTCATTCCAGCAAACTGAACAACAGTGCATGATTTAAAAGTCAAAGAGATGTATAACGATAAGTCAAGAAGTCTCCATAAAAATCAAAAACTTTTGGCATGTCGTCTAGTTCAAGACCATAAACATTTTATTTTAATTTATTTTATGCAAGAAGAATAAACACTTAAGCCTAAGAATATTCACAAAACTTAATATCAGTTTATTTTTTCTATCTCAAAGCTGGCACTGAAAAGACATAAGTCATTGATGCAAAGGTATTAGGTTTATCACGATTGTAAGTACAAAAGCTGTATGCAAGTTCATAAAATTTCAAGCATTGTTGAACAGATAGTTTTCCATTGCTCATGGTAATGATAATTATTGTATTACATGCTGTATGTAGATCCAATATTGGGGCGGATTTTACAAAGCACCAGTACAGTACATATTTCTCAGTCATCAAAAAATAAAACTATTCTATTTTCTTCCATTCAGAATAAAATGTTTTTGAATGGAGTATGTAATGTACTGTGTTTGGTCACAACTAATAGCAGTAAAATGGTCATAACGTCATTCTGCAGCATCACAAGGGCTCACATAAGATGTAAAAACAAAAACAAACAAAACGTCGTAATATTACAGTAAAATAAAATGAAATAATACACAGTATGTATGTATGTATGTATGTATGTATGTATGTATGTATGTATGTATGTATGTATGTACGTGTGTTTGTCTGCATTACAGTCAGAGAGATTGAGAGAGAGATATAGAGAGAGAGAGGTGTACTTACATGATTGCTTATAACCGAGAACAACTTTGTTATAACTGTGCTATCGATTTTCTCCCACTTTCTTGCTAGCATAGTGACCACTGTAATTGGGTTCAGACGCACAAATAAATAAGCTGAGAGGTTACCAGAAAGACGAATTGTTCTTTAAAATGTATTACTGCGCAAGGGATGTAAATTGGCTTTACTTGTGAAATAATAGAGAGTTTTACATGCACACATTTGAACAAAATGTGTACATATACAAATCTCTGTTACTTTAATATGTTGATTCGTCACGTATAAAATGTGTACCTGTACAGATTCATGTTACTTTGATGTTGTATTCTGGAGGCCGCTATCGGCCATTGTATACATCCCAACATGAATGTCCAAATATCAAAAAATGGGGTGGCAAGGGTAAGATGAAACTCGGACTAACTTATTTTCAGTCATGTGTATGACATTTTCAAAAATAAAAGATAAAAAAATACAAAATATGATCTAGATAGAATTAACATAAATTAGCATGTTGCCAAGAGGCTAAACTTTTTTTAACAAGCCTAACAGAAAGTAAAACTCTTACATAATCTACCAATAATAGCTAGTGTTGTTCTTTATTTCTGAACCCTACACCTTAAGCTCCACCCACGTGGACTTGCGCAATTGGTACCGTTATACTATAAGGCGCACAAAATAAACGAGTCTGAGAACGGAGGAAGTAAGTATTTGAACTAATATGGCGGACGATCGAAACGAAAATATCGGATAAGAAAGGTAAACGAGATTTTACATTTTTTTCTACAATGATTTGCGATAATTCCGGTATTAAATAAAAGTACTATTTAATTTATTTCACATTATTCAACGAGCATGTTCATAATTGTTGATATTAGGCTAAAACAAGCGCCGAGTGATAGTCTCATTTTAGTACCTTGTCCACGACGTAAGAGTAAGGGTACTAATATTAGTACTAGACATGCATCTGTTGATTATTTGGTAGAAATCGCTAGTGATCGTATCTCAGGCGTAGTAGGCGTCATACGGGGTTGAAATGTTTGGCTCGGGAAGGTTTGTTTTATCTTGTGTCGTATTAATTGAGTGTGTTACATTTGTTTCAGACTAATTAACTCTGCCAAAATGTTTATGAGTACCGTGACCGGTTGACTTTCAAGGTCCTCTTTTTGATCCTTCACCTTGTTTCTACTCTGCTTCTTATTCTTGTCGTTTTCTTCTTGCTTCTAATTGCGGATACATAAGACATTCAGCAGCAGAGAGGGTGAACAGACCACGTTTTCAAGCAAAAATAATGCTTCCTACGAAACCTTATTTTAACCAAAAAAAATAAGTCTCCATTTAGCAAACGGAGACTTTACGATTTTTTAATCAATTTTGGTCGCAACGATGTGGTCATCCACCCTCTCTGCTGCTGGAACTTTCAGTTCTGGTTAACAAAAATAATAAATGATTTCAACCAAATATTTGATCGAGTCCGATACGATATCGTGTCCGAGGATCATGTAAATTTATTGTTACAAATCCATGCGGGGTTGACTGAGCATGACTAAAGAAATTTTTAAATTGATTGAAGTCCATATCGGAACACCATGTCTGCCAAATATTTCGTAGCGTATGTGTATCAACGCCGTTAAACACAGCAAGAATATTACAGTTATCTCTGATCACTTTTGGAATCTGAGTGTAGCGTTGAGTGACATATATCACATCAGTGTTTTTGTGACGCCCCCGGGAAAATATTCTAGCTGGGTTTTTTTGATTGTCTAACATCACATCGTCGTATACGACTAAATTGTTAATGCTCCCATCAAGGTCATCCACGGATGGCGCCTCGTCAATATCAGTTATAAAATCAATGGTATTCTCACCTTTAATTTCTGATGCATTCTCGTTAAAATCCTTTAACACTTCATAGCATCGTTGATCATCTACGCTAGGAGCAATTAAATACAACTTATCCCACTTCATCCATCTCATTATTAAATTGAGCAACAATTGAGTCTTGCCGGATCCAGATGGCCCGATTATAATTGCACGGATAGAGTTTGGTAGCGCTGCATGATGCTTAACTGGTTCTCTTATTTTAGTCGCTGAAAAATCAATTATATTCATATCTCTATACATAAATTATGGATCTATATTGTGTGAAGTGTAAAACGCGTACTAGCACAAATGATGTGACGACGGTTACAACTAAAAATAACAGATCAGCACTAACTGGTAGATGTGCAACATGTGGTATAAAAAAGTTTAGATTTATTTCTACAAAATCAAAGATTTTACAATCCGGAGATGTTTTAAAAAAAAACGAGGAGGTGATATCGCAGCCAAATTGGCAAAGCTCCCTGGAACCCCATGGGCAAAGTACCCCGGAGAAAAGCACCTTCCAGGATATAGCTACTGTGGTCCCGGAACACGATTAGATATCAGACTTGATGATCAAAATCAACCTCGATCCGGCGAGTATCCGATAAACGCTATTGATAAGGCGTGTCATGCTCATGATGTTGCATATAAAAGAAGCAATCTGCAAAACAGGCATCTCGCGGATGTGAAATTAATTCATGCGTTAAATACTATTCCTGATAAATCTTTTAAAGAAAAGTTGGCTTCGTGGTTGGTAAAATCAGCTATGAAAGGCAAATTGATGATGGGTGCTGGTAATTAATAATATGGAATCAATTTATTATTCCCCAAGAGGATACTGGAGGGGTAAATCAGCAGTCCATAAACTCGCTAGCGCTGCAAAAGTGAAAAAAACTACAGCGGCGGATTGGTTATCCAAACAGGCACTATGGCAAATTTATCTACCACCGCCTAAACAAATTCAATTCTCGCATTTTGATGTGACTGCTCCTAATGAAGTTCATCAGGCTGATATATTATTTTTGCCACATGATCGTGGTTACAAATATGCGTTAACCGTAGTTGATATTGCAAGTCGATACAAAGAAGCAGAACCGTTAAAAACAAAATCAGCCACTGAAGTTGCTTCTGCATTTGAAAGGATTTATCGACGAGGTCCTCTGCACTGGCCATATCTATTGCAGGTTGATCCTGGCAAGGAATTTCAGGGTGCGGTTCTATCTACAATGAAAAATCATAATGTCACCATACGACGAGGGCATACTGCGCTACATCGCGATCAGGCCATTGTCGAACGATTTAATCGGACGATTGCTGAGCGGTTATTTGGATATCAATACGCAAAAGAATTCATTCAAGAAAAGCGATCCCGTGAATGGGTCAAAAGGTTACCAGCTGTGATTACCGCACTGAATAATGAGATCACTAGAACAATCAACATGAAACCTAGCAACGCTATTAAAAGGAAGTCTATACCCGTACAACCACAAAAAGATTTCCCTAGAAACGCTAGCGTTTCCCAACCAATTCTTGGTAGTAATGTCACTGTTAGGTACTTATACGAACCAGGAGAGCTTGAGGGTGGTAAAAAAAGGGCTACTGATCCTATTTGGAGTGTTACTGCACACAAGATATCTAGTATAACACGATCAACTGGTAGACCAGCAATCTATAAACTGGATTCAACTGCTCCTCAGCGAGGATTTACTCGACAACAACTACAGGTAATTCCCGAGGATACTCAATTACCACCGCGGGGTCTTAATTAGCACCCGATGCCAGAGGCATTGTGCTTGCACCCCGGCGTCTGTTGCACTCAAGACAAGTCAACATCACATTGTTTCTGACATGACCGAGACTGTTATTTTTTCTGTCTACGGTAAATTGGCGAGGATCTTTATCCGAATACTGCCAACCCATTATACAATTGCAACTCGCGCAGTGATTATTCTGTTGTTGCTTCAGCGTAGTTATTAATTCAGCATCAATGTCAAATTTTCTATTATTTTTTTTATCCTGTTGTTTATAACCAGAGAGTTTTTTTCTGATTATATCCTTGACGTTGTCGGCGTTGATTGTGGTGTCATCATCGCCACAAATGATTTCATCATCGCCACTGGCTTCGTCAACGACAACTCTTCGAAGCTGATTTATTCTTCGTACTCTGGATACTGCGAGATAGACTAAATTCGACCATTCGATGCGATTATCTACCATCCAAACAATTGTATCCGATATAGTTAATCCCTGTGAAGAATGTATCGTCGCTGCGTATCCTAGCGTCCATGGGGATTTATTAGCACGCAATGCATTTTCGACGACGCTGATATCAACCAGCACAATATCATTTAACACGAGAATCTGCTTTTCACTCTTCCCTGGAATATCAACTTCAATATTCTGCTTTCGTGTATCCGAAGGCCTACAACACAACGGTACTGGAAGTGTTGCAAATTTTTCTTTATGCGTTTCAAATAACTTCATCTGAAGTGTGTCTCTGACTATTTTTCTACTTGCTACTATCAAATCATTTGGTCTCCACGTTTCCCAGAAATCATTCATGGGAGTTTCTGAAATTATTTCACGCGCTATTTCGCATTGGATTTTATCCGGTTGTAATCTAATCAGTGCTTTGAACTCGCGTAATTGTTCATCAAGTGATCTATGGTCGGTATTAATTTCTTCATAATAGTCTACAGAACTCTTTAGCCATTCATGTGGAGATCCACCGACAAATGGTGGTGGTTGGCCGTGATCACCGCACATGACGACTTTTGTGTTTTTGTTTAACAACCACTCGAGAAATGTTTGTAATACTCTCAACGATACCGTGCATATTTCATCCCAAATTATGATTTCAGGAATGAATTTATCACCCATTCGATCAGGGGTCCATTCATCGCCTTTCCATCGAAAGAAACTATGATAAGTACAGGCATTTACCCCTCGCTGTATCATCTCTCTGGCGAGTCTGTGAGTCGGTGTTAACACAATCATGTTTGTGAAATCCGTAGGATTTTTCCGACGATATAATTCAATTGCACGAGTTGTCTTTCCTGACCCACCACAACCGTTTAAATAAACTGTCTTGTATCTACATATTGGATCAGATACCGGTGGTGCATTAGAAAATTCTGATTGAATCTCATCACATTTTAAGTACTTTTCATCCATGGTAACATCTGCCGATTCACAATACTCATGTAGCGTCTCCCTTTTAAATCTCCAACATCCCCACGCTTCCTCCTGGGATGTGAATTTAGCTACATCTGATTTGTATTTATTGTGTATATACATCGAATCAGTAGCTACTCTAACCGCGGTATTAGGAAATCTATTTATCATCGAAAATAAATTGATAGAAGCATAAGCTAGCATAGAACTTCTCAAATGTGTGTACTGGGAATTATATCCATCACAGTAGGTAACAACCGTACCCAATTTCTCACCATTGGATAGAAAAGCATCCTTACGGGATACAAGTTTTCCCTGTTTCGTTAAATCCGTTACAAGAAAATCGTATTCAGCGACGTCTATGATCAACCGCGAGGAAAATTTTGCATTGTCGTATCTTCCACCCTGGGTAAATTTACCGATTATTCTTCGTCCAAAATCCTTTGCTTGTTCTTTTTTAATTTCAAATAACTTCTTAGACCAATTCATGATTTGTTCTTCATTGAAATCAGGGAATTGTTTTCGCAATTCGCTAATTATACGATCTAGATCGGGTTGTGGTAGCCAAACTTCTTTCTGAGCTCGATAGCATATAATAGCTTCGGAAACAATCAACGATATCAGCATGCCACAATCAATCATATATCGTAGTAACACTATTGGCATCCAGGCCTTTTCAGATATATGTCTACCAAGCCAAACATAACTACACGGATGTAACCCTGTAGCGAGTTCAAATGATATCACACGAGCGAATCCGGTTAAATCAAAATCAGGTAATGGCCCATTAATCGCAACACGAGTCATTTCATGCGTGGGGTATCCAAATCGTTTAAAATAGTTACTACATTCTCCATACCCGAGAAAACTTCCAGGATAACACGCGGATATATCAATTGAAATCATACCGTCACGATGGTATTTTGTATTCCACAGTCCTCCATGACCAAATTCGATGCAACTCAATTTAACGTCCTCGAGAAAATCACTTCGTGTTGGACGCCATGAGTTTTTTTCTCTTGCGAAGTGAGCTACCACTGATGGAATAGTAAAACTATCCGTCAATAGTTTTTCATGGGAACTCTCCGGTGAAAAATCATTAGCGATTTTTCTCATTCTGTTATCTAATTCTTCAACGCGATATAATTCACCATTTGGTCTTACAAATTGATCAAATCCTGATTCGGAACCAGCACTACTAAGTAACCACACTGACACAGGATCATCTTTACACAACGCATGAATAGCATCAAATAATTTCTCTTCATAGAAAACATCCCCGACGAATTCCCCGGAAAATTCCGGGGGGGGGGATATATCTCACGGTTCTATCTCGTGGAAATATTGTTACTGCAGGTGTCCACGCGTGTTCGTTATGATCAATAATTTGTATTGGAGCCCCTCGCGATTGATATTTCGGTTCGTATAATACTTCTCCGGTTATTGTTGTTACTGATATTGGGAATTTTAATGATGCTTCTAATTTAGCTATATCAGAAATCTTTGCACCGTGCTGTTTCACTGTCAGTTCCCATTCGGTTATTTTCCTACGTCGCAGATCAGTTAGTTTATTTCCTCGGGATGCATTTGTGAAGTGTTCCATTACCCGTGTTGCTACACAATTGAGCCTTGACGAAGTCAACGGTGAATATTTCATAGGAGCTAGTTTTGTAATATCGGGTTTATCATTTAACGGATATATCCCATAAACGATTGCTGTTACGGGATAAGATCTCTCGTAGTATGGTTTGTCAATTCCAGTTAGAATTCCTGGTTTGGAATCTCTACTTACAATGACAGTTTTTTTATCCTTGAGGATTGGTTCAAATTTATCCCTGATAATCCATTTGCTTTCGACTTCGATAATGAATTTTATTCTGAAAAAATACTTTTGTTGGGAATTGCTTTGTTTGGGAATTGCTTTGCTTGAAATCCTTTGGATTTCCACCTTTGGATTTCCACCTTTGGATTTTACACCCTTGAATTTCTCATGGGAATTGCTTTGCTTGAAATCCTTTGGATTTCCACCTTTGGATTTTACGCCAAGGTGTGAAATTATCTCAACTGCTCTTTCATCGTTCATAGTAGCATCGATGATGGGTACATTGACATCTTCATCAATAATTCGAAATGTCGACCAACAGTATGCTGCACCGTCTCGGTAGAATTCATTAAAACACTCCCTGATTTTACCGAGTATAGTTCTATCACCGATTAGACGTTTTGGTGTATCAGAGACTCTATCAAGATTGAATTTAGTATTTTTCCAGGGCTTAATTTTCGATAATCTTTGGAACTCCCTAGCAAGATTTAATTTAGTATTTTTCCAGGGCTTAATTTTCGATAATCTTTGGAACTCCCTATCAAGATTGAATTTAGTATTTTTCCAGGGCTTAATTTTCGATAATCTCTTGAACTCCTCCATGTTATAATTAAAACAAGTATTTAAATAGAAAAATATAGTATAATGAATCACTGCAAGTGGCTTATGATTGGATCAACAACCCCGTGTAACAAATCATGCAGAAGCGAATTCTGTGGGTATCATATGCAAAGCGTGAGAAACGGTTCAAAAGGTCCTCTCCCATGCCTCCAATGTGGGGTTGGGGTAAGGGGAAAATCGCAGTTGTGTCTTGCTTGTGGGGGTAAACGATACAGGGAACTAAAACGCTATTATGACAAACGAATCAATGACTCGTTCAATGACAAAGTCATCAAAACCCCGCAAGATTATATCAAGAGGTTTATAATAAATTAGACAAATAGTATTATTATACAAATGAGCCAAGATTTCAGACCTCATCCAGTGCTTGTTAATTACGAAGCCTCCAGTGATGGTGTTGTCAGGCACCGCAGACTAAAAAAAACGGTTGGATATCTGAATAATATGGGTTATTTGTTGTTTAGTGCTAGAAATAAAACATATCTTTGTCACAGAATTATTTTTGAATGTCATAACGGATTAATCGAAGATGGATTTGTGATTGATCACATAAATGGCGTGAAGACTGATAATTGTCTTGAGAATCTTCAAGCCGTCTCACAAAGTCTGAATGCAAAATTAGGTGGAACTGGCAAATATGCAAAACGCCCTAGGGGAGTTAAATCGTTTGATTTAGAAACCAGCGAGGAGAGAATCTTTCATTCGATAAACGAAGCCAGTAGATACTTTGACATTTGCGTGCCTTCAATTCGATTTGTTGCACAAAATTTAATTAAAACATCTCTGTCTAAAAAAAATGGTCATAAAGTAAGATTCGTATACACCTGAAACGATTAAAGGGAGATAAATCCGTTATGGATAAATCCAACCACTCAAAACACTCTACCTACTAAGTTCCCTTGTATTATGACGTCAAAGGAATTTGTCGCCTGCTATATTACCTGTACTTGACTAGGCGCGCCCACGTGACTGTAATGGAGATACATGAGTTTCGATAGAGAATAAAACTTTTTATTGTCGCTTGTGGGCTAAAACTGCATTATTTATTTAAGCTAACTCGTTCTTTTCAGTACAAAATTTTTTATTTATCTACATATCTCATGTGTGGGGGTGGGTGGACTAGCAGTAAAGCAGACAGCTAACTCGTTCTTTTCAGTACAAAAATTCTTTATAATCTAACGCATTACCTATGTTCGCTCAGCCGGAACGCGAGTGTTTCCTATTCATTGAAGTAGGTGGGCGTGGTTAAAATTCCTTGTATACAGCTCTTTGTGAATGTATTTTATCTAGAGGATTATAACAGAGTAAGATGTTTTATTTAACAACAGTATTATTTTGTTTAAAATATTTCTCATTGTTGCAGCATAAAATTGTCTGTTTTAAAAATCTCTTATTGTTAAGTATATCAGAAGATATATATATTAAAAAATCTCTATTCTGTATGACTATTCCGTGGTGTAATGGTATCGTGTTTGTCTTGTAAACATAGATCTATCAACTACGTGTTCGGTCCCCATAGCAGATACATTATTTGATGGCGAAACGGAAGATGTTTTTTCTATTAATTGGGGGGGAGGGGCGATCCCCCTCAGCCAAACCAACATTGTAACTCATGCTATCGCATTCTCGGTAGCGTGGGTTGGTGTTTTTTTCCAACTCATGCAACCATGAATTCGATTTCATGGGTTGCCATGTTGGTTTGGTTTACCACGCCCACATCATTACATCACAAATTCCATCATCGTTTCATTGAATATATCCATCCTTAATTAAGTACATGTTGTGACGTCACCCCAAGCATATCTTCTGGGCGGTCTAAGATGGCGTTTGCCACCTTAGGCCTCCCGCCGGAGATGTATGTTTCGGGTCCCCTTGGGCTTACTTGGATGTGAAGGCAACCAAGGAGTTCCAAAGATGTGTTGTCGTAAACCTCTGGGTCTCTCTGACGTCATAGGGCGCCAGCGAGATTGCCAAATGAGTGTTTTTTGTTTTGTTTTTTTTTTTAATAATTAGAGATACAGTATACTATATTTATATAAAACTATAAATAATGGATATCAATGATGTAAATGCTATAATTGCTGAAATCTCAAATTTAAAAAATAAAGGGGTATTATTATCTGAAAGTCTCGACTGTGACAGGATTACCTCGGAATATGAAGATATTGAATATCAGTCTAGTAAGGGTCGTTATGTTTTACCCAAGATGTACAGGCTCGTGAAAGGAATTCAAAAATCCATCAATGCTTGTTTGTACGGTAACGACATTAATTTATTTATAACGCTATTTAACACCGTTGAAGCAATACGTCAAAAGCTCGGCCAAGAATATCAAAAACGAGCTGAAATTAGTTCTAAGGTTCGTGATCTTAGAAAAATGTTAAACGAGGAAAAACCCGTATCTTAACCACGTGGGTGTTACTAAAAAAAAAAAAATAGGCTTTCGTAAATAATTTAAATAATTTATTTATTTTTTTTAGCGTTTTTTGTAACACTTGTTACACAAGTTACATAGGATTTTCTCCTGAAAGAATGCTCATCAGTCTGGACTTGCCCATACAGTTATGTGCATAATGGATGATCTGGTCGTAGTAGCAAGTAATCACCGCGACGCCTCCATTTTTACGTAGTTGTTCTTGTTGCCGCGTCGTTAACACAAATCGTTCATCACCGTTCTCAGATATTACAATTCTGAAACCCCCAGCGATGTTATTTCTGAAACATTCACGGATAGCGTCGTACAGTTTAACCCTGTTGAAGATGGATACGTTAGCTTGATAGTACATTTTATTTAATAACTAAGTTATTTAATAACTAAGCTTTTAATTGTGATGGAAACCCAAAGGGTTTTACATTTGAAAAATTAGTTCATAAACAATATATGGTAGGTGAATCGCTTACAACTAGATTAGCCCGAGAGCGGCTAGCAGCAATTAAAAAGTTTATACCGGTTCGAGACAGACTTCGCGAGAAACTTCAACAACGACAACAAGCGCAGACTGACTTTTCTGTGTCAAGTGAACAACTGTTTACTCCGATAACAAGTGCGACCAAAGATGTGAAAACAGCAACTGAACGAGCAATATACGGAGATATTCCTAAGGAAGGCAAGCGACGAGAAGTGCCTGTTCTTGGTGTGCTTGAAAAGATAGCAGCAGAGACCGGACAAACACGCGCAGGGATACAACAGTTATCCAGTGATATAAAAACTCAGCGCGAATATGAACGATTAGCTGATATTGATGATTCTGCACCTGAAACTCAAAGAGTTTCCACACCTGAACCACAACCTGTTGATGTCGTCACCCCAAGAGGTGTTTCCTTTATAGACAAACTCACCGAAGGATCTATAGCAGAAAACAAACGACCTCAATTAATAAAACCCGAACATTATAAGATTTTTGGTAATTTTGCCGCCCAAAGCTTTCATTCCAGAAAAAACTTTTTAAAAGACGAGTATAAGAACAGTAGAATAAGCCGAGATGAATGGGCTGATTGGTTGTATAAAACGAATAGGGGGGTTGGCCGTTTAAATAAAAGAGAATTGGGATATAAAGAATTTAGAAAGGGAATTGAAGAGTATGATAAAACTGGTACAACTGAGAAAACAAGCGGAAAAGGATATTCGATTGGAAATCTAAAGGATTTCAACGCTGGAGTCTTTGACTCTACCGTGACATGCCCTGGTAATATTCTCAGTGATATATCAAGGTTAGAGGTTCTCATCGGAGGGAAACGAGCCGGAAATAATTCACCGGAAGTAATTAATGAAGCAGCTGATATCTGTAGACGATTATTTGCCGGCGGTATCATGGACATTGATGTATATCGAGAACTTATTGCTGAATTAGTTGAAAATCACAGAGACGCCCTACGTTATGATGAAAATCCAATGGATGTAAGCGATTGATCATTAATTGAAAAACTACTAGTTTTATAACAAGATGATTATACACTACAATCATGATAAACCAGTAAGCGTCTACGTGGTGAACTCACGATTGCCTGTTTATAGAGCATATTACGGAGATGGTTTCGGCAATACCATTGCGGGGTTATTTACAAGAATGGCTCCCAAGGTGGCGCCGTTAGCTAAACAATTATCAATGAAAGCCATTGATGCTATCCGTGATAAGGGAATCAATTTCGTTGGAAATCTTGCCGGAAAGGCATTTTCTGCCGCGAAAGATAAAATAGCATCATTGGTACGAAAGAAACCAGGAATGACTTCGTCAGTGGTGCTGCCATCAACTACAGTGATGCCTGCAAAAATCAGCAAAGTAATAAATAACGCAGTGGAAGAAAAACTAGCGCAATTGACTTCGTCACCACCGGTAACAGATAGCGCTATCATGAACGCGATAGCAGGAAGTGGTTTGAAACAAAAAAGAAATTCGAAGAATTTTCAACGACGATAATTATAAAGATGAAATTGCTTTGCAATTCACCAATTGAAAACGCTAGTAATGTTATAAATGTTTAAACGAACAGCTGATCCCGCGTTAGATATGGAAGCCCCAGTGCGCAAAGATGATTCCGTCCGCGATTATCAATACTATTCCTATCATGCAATACAACCCGACCTACGATCGCGAATTGAACTTCAAGTTCAAGATACCAGTAAATACTTTTTGCCGTGTGAAGCATTTATTGAAGTAGAAGGAAAACTTGTAACAAATGTTGCAGCTGATACCCCATATGCAAATGATCCAAATATCCGAGTTGGTTTCGTCAACAATGGTATAATGGCGTTATTTGAAAGTGCAAGATATCTCATTGATGGAAAAGAAATTGAATCAATAGACCGCGAGGTTGATGTTGCAACAACAATAATCGGGCTAGCAAGATACTCCGATGATTATACAAGATCGGCTTCTATGATGTTTGCAAAGGATACCTCTGATAACGCTGACCACCTTCAATACATTAAAGTGTTAACACCGCAAGACACTTCAGTTGATAATCAACGAGAAGCAACTAATCCAGAACGTCGAGCTAGACCAGGAGCTGCGTTTGATATTCTTAGAGGCGTTAATGATAATTTCAATTTAGGATTTGCAACACGAAAATTAGCATTGCAAGAACAAGAGAAAAAGTTTTCGTGTGCAATTCCACTCCATCATATATTTGGATTCTGCAGAAATGTAAGAAAAGTCATCTATGGAGCCAAACACACAATCGCATTAGTGCGGAAAGGCAATGACAATGATGCAATTTGGCGTACTGGTGCCGATGAAGGTAAAGTTGTTTTGAGTAAAATAGTATTATGGATGCCAGTAATGACTCCATCAATTACCACGGAAGAGCGGCTGCTCTCATTTATGGAAACCGGTGGTAAATCATTGCTAAGTTGGCTAACAACAACTACTGATGCTAAAGAGGATAATGTTAATGGTACATTTACATGGCACCTGGCATCAAAACAAGGCGTTTCAGCTCCACGTCATATATTTATAGCGCTGCAGAATAGGAATCGATTAGGTTCCCAAGAACGCAGTCATATGATATTTGATCGGTTAGGGGTAAGTGAGGTTTCACTGAGAATAAACGGACAACAAGAACCATCTGAGGATATACAGCTTAATTACGGAAACAACCAAATAGCACGTGTGTATCATCGGATGCTGTCATATATGGGTCGTGATCAAAATGTTGATACCGGTTTGCAAATATCGCAACTCGATTTTAAGAACTTGTATCCAATTTATTACTTTTCACTGGAACATCTTGATTTAACAAGACAATCCGTTGTTGACATACATTTTAGGGCTCGTATAGATCCTGGTGGTGTTGATTATAGAGCGGTTGCTGTTATTCTCAGCGACAAATCAATGTTGTTAGAAGGGGCTGGCGGACGAATGAGACTCGTTGATGCACCAGTAGAAAATCTGTAAATGAAACTTGAAGAGTTTCCAATTAGATCAATTGAAAGCATAAATGTGTTTTACAATAAAATGCCATATAGTATTGTTAGTGTCAAGCTGACTGATGGTCAGGTCAAGAAATTAAAATCAAAATCCGCTAAAGAATGTGGAACAACAATAACGTTAAAACCAGCGCAGATGTCTGGCGGTACACATAAAATATCATTAACGGATCGTCAAATAAAACATTTCAATGATGCAATGAAAAATAAGCGAGGAGTTCAAATAGAATTTTCAAAAGCCGCAGTCGCGAACATGATAAAATCAGGTGGTATATTTCCATTGTTAGCCGCAATACCAGCATTGATTGCAGCGGCTGCCCCAGCGGTGGCGAAAGCGGCAGCGTTGGGAGCCGTTGGTACCGCGGCAGGGATGGCGTTGAAAAAGGCAACTGGGAAAGGATATAAAAAAAAGGGAAAGGGGTTGTACCTACCAGGAACCCCGTATTCATGGTACAGCGGGAGATCCGTGAACGGATCGGGTCTAAGAAGAATACCAGGAACGGTTTATTAATTCAGAAATCTTCGATTTCCGAACCTATAGTTCCCAAATCTTCGATTTCCAACCCAATTGTTGAGGAACCTATGGTTCCTATGTCCAATTTTGATTTAATTGATGCTGCTAAAAAACTAGCGATAAAAAACTTCAGAGGGGTTTTTATGAGAGATCAATTACCAAGAAAACCAAATAACGTTGAAACCGGTATCATCAATCTTGATAACAGCAGCGGATCGGGAACTCACTGGGTTGCATACGCGATTGATCCACGTGGAATTGTCTATTTCGATTCATATGGGCTAGCCCCACCGAAAGAGTTTATGCGGTATATAAATTCTTCGACGAAACTCAAAGAGTTTCCGATTTTTTATTCCACGCTGCCAACACAACAATTAAATGATCCACCGATATGCGGCCGTGAAGTATTAAATGTCCTCGCGGAGATTTCATTAAAATCCTTTGGATCTCCGTGGAAACCACCTCATGTTGTTGTAAACGAATACACGAGTGGGAAATTACAAGGATCAATAAATTGAAAACACAAGTTACGCTAACAATAATGATTGATATTTGGGGACAATCTCTGTCAATGTTGGAACCCACCGAGGAAACATCTGCGGGTTCTATCGAGGATGTAAAAAAAATAATTGAAGATGAAATCGCTGAGATGTTAAATTTAATAGATGTTGACCCGAACGAATTAGTTGTATTTCAAGACAAACAGGGTAAATTGAAAAGCAGTAATATATCCGTGAATGACATTTTGATACGGCAGAGCGATGCCGCTGAAAACTCTATTGCGCTTTATTCCAGCGGTGGACGACTTAAACCAGGCGCACTTGTGTCTACGATCACCGACGCGATTGCCGCCCACGACAACACGATTGCCACCCACGGCCGTGAGCTGGATGATCATATACGAGGTTATAATAATTTTCGCAAAAATGTCGTACATAAATTCTTTGGAACCCCGCTTGTGGTTGGCATGACTCTAGCTGAAATTAAAGACTTGTTGAATTCATTCTTCGCTAACAAGGAAGCTGGAAGGATGATGACTGCTTCAGAAATCAAGGCAAATTATCTCGAGATTTTTAAACTAAAAGAAGATCAAAAACTCACAAACGACGTAGTTGTTAAGTTTTTTGGAACCCCACTTGTGGCTGGCATGACTCTCGCTGAAATTAGCGAGTTTATCGGCAAGCATACTCACAATGCCTACATCGCTAATAGTTTCTTTGGTGTCCCGGCTACATCTACGATGACTCTCAAAGATATTAATATGTTTATGGTGAGACAAACAACACTTAATACCATCGTTGATAGATTTTTAGGGAGAACACCTGTGTCTGAAACCACATCGTTGACAGGCATGACTCTCGCGGAAATTAAAAGCGCTATTGACAAACAAAAGCACACCAGCGATATTGTTAATAAGTTCTTTGAGGGCAGTAGCCTCCAAGATATCACGACGAAATTTTCTAACATCGACAACCATATTAAAACCCAAGCACGGATTAGAATCAACGAACTTCTGGTTTCATTCTTTTCTAACAAGGAGGAGAGTGGAAAAACAATAGATCCTGCCAAAATCAGGGTAAATTATCTCGATATTTCCGACGATCTTCTTAAACTAAAAGAAAATTTTGAAAAGATAAAGATTCCGCATCTAGACACTGAAGTTAAAAATATCGTGTATACGGTCGAGCATGGAACCATGGATTGGACAAGAGACGTTTATACTACGCTGTCTATCGGTCCCTTGGGCGGATCAATTTTCGATGATATCGCCTTGATGACGTGGATCGATGGTATCTACAGGCTAACGTGGATCTCTGTAGATCAATTTAATATGATCGCGGACGGTAAAACCTACTCTGGTGGCACCGCGACGTTTATTTTTAATGGTCGCAAACTAGATTTTAATGTCGTCGCGGTTAATAGCTCCACCATTAGAACAAAAATAATTTGGTGTTTAGAACTTGTACATGATTTTTCCGGCTGAAGTACTAGCAATTCCCGCTAACGATGACAAATAATTGAAAACGCTAGCGTTTTTAAAATAACAATGATTTCATCAACTCAATGTCGCTATGATCAAGTCAGACAATTTCAGAATAGACTCAAAACCCTCGCCGAGGAGTATCAAATAAAAATAATAAAATACCGACGAAGAATCACCGCAATTGATGTTATTATGTACTCGGTGTCAAGCGTTCTCACTGGCGCCGGAATAATACTTGCATCGGTTATAATGATTGCCCCGGTCGTAGTTCCAATTTGCATTTCTGCGGTGGCTACAATCGGGGGTATATCAACCGGGATAGCAAAAAAGATATCATCATGCAGCCAGAGGAAACTGCAGAATTACTTACTTCAATTTCATATTGCATCAACCGCATATTCGCAATTATCATTGATGATATCATCGTCACTCGATAATACAATTATATCAGATAGTGAATTCTCAGCGATGGTCAGTATTTTTGATTCAGCGATATCAAAATTAGAGCAGCAACATGAATATAATAACAATGACAACACCGATGGAATTAGAAAACACGAACCCAAAAACAAACCCAAACACGAACCCAAAAACCAAAATGATCTCAATAATCTCAACCATACCAGATTGTGAGTTCTCAGTGATGGTCAGTATTTATGATTCCTCGATACCAAAATTAGAAATAAATCATGAGTATAATAACAATGACAACACCGATGGAATTACTTCAACAAATAGTGGAGAACACGAACCCAGTACAAACAAGCATGATATCAATAACATCAACGAGCCCTGAATTTAGTGTGAACTTCCCTTCTCCGATTCCAGTGCGTGAGATCGCGCTGGCAAAATTACGAGTATATCATAGCTGGCCTAATATCAGATCGGTTGCATTTGGTGGTCAGCAACCCAATAACGCACTGGTGTTCTCGTATAAGAATAAACCCGATGGTACTCCAGAGTGGGAAACTGTTTCGTTACCAACTGGGTCGTACCAAATTAAGCAAATCAATGCTGAAATTCAGCGTAGAATAAAATCAATCACTGGAAAAGAATCAAAAATAGCTATTAATCTTCATCAACCGACGCTCTCGTCGTCGATCGAAATAAGCACAGAGGGATACATTGTAGATATATATAACAGCTCGTTAAGAACAGTGTTAGGATGGCCTGAAAAACCACCGGAAAATTCCACCGCCGACTTAACCACGGACGTACAATCATATCATGAAATCAATCCCAGTTATCGAGATAATTTATCTGATATAAGAAAAGGAAGAATCGCCGATAGATTTATATTTACCAACAAAGACACATTGCAATGGGATTTTATCATTAAAAGAACAACCGACTCATCTGTTACTATTTCATTTACGCTAACTGACGTCCGTGGTTATTTTAATGAAATTAAACAATTATATGAAACACAACTAGAACAACTACGGAAAACAAAATCGCAAAAACACGTTGAAATAATAAATCAACTTATATCTGATATGGAATATATCTATGAACTAATTATTCAAACAATAATTAATGACAACAGCGACAATAAACAACGATTCCTAACCGATTACAATATCACAGAGGACAATCTGCGTAATTTCAAATTTCCCAAGTACAACGCTGATGAACTAGCAAGAATTGTTAGAACCGATATCAAGGCGCTACAAAAACAAGATTCATCTGTCCTCTTCAGGTATAATAATGATCCAGATGGTGGCGGTAGGCATATTGCCCCTCATAATGTGAATATTTCAACGGTGATTGCGCTCAATTTAGTATGTGATGCAATTGAAGGAAGCTATCAAATTAATCTAGAGCAATCAAATCAAGCTCAGCAAGGATATATTCTTTATTCGTTTGCACCAACAGCTCCTCCAGGATTCCTAATTATTGAGAACCCAATTAATCCTGTCTACATGCGATGCCATAATAATTCGTTAACGAGAATTAATTTCAAACTCACCGACCAGTCAAATAATCTGATTGATTTACAAGAAGAGGTGTTAGCGATTAGTCTGTTTGTGAAATCCTAAATTGCTTTGCAATTTCAAAGGATTTTCGTCCTAAGGACTCGATCAAATATTTGGTTGAAATCATTTATTATTTTTGTTAACCAGAACTGAAAGTTCCAGCAGCAGAGAGGGTGGATGACCACATCGTTGCGACCAAAATTGATTAAAAAATCGTAAAGTCTCCGTTTGCTAAATGGAGACTTATTTTTTTTGGTTAAAATAAGGTTTCGTAGGAAGCATTATTTTTGCTTGAAAACGTGGTCTGTTCACCCTCTCTGCTGCTCATTCTTTGTGCTTATAATACGCAGAAGTGCTATGATAATTCTATAATCATTGTGCACACTCATTATTAACCATGGAGTTGAAACAGGTAGAATAGGTGTCCTCCTAGCGATTCCGGCAATAACATTCAACAGTTTCATGAAATATACTACCAGGGTGACTACATGTGATCACCTGAATTATAACTTTAAAGCAGAAAGGCATTAACAACTGATCTAGGTTGAATGCATGGATGAACATGGATCAGTCTAGCCACACTAATGAAACATATTTCTTCTAGTGATGTTCTAGTATTGACGCCAAATATAACTATCGCAGACGATATCACGTCCATTGAAGTAGCAACAACAATGCGCATAATAAATTGATTATGAGCGCTTTATTCAAATCATTTCGGAAACTTATTTACATGTTCAAAATGTTAACCCCACAGTAATTTAACTTTTGAAGGTAACCACGAAGAAAATGAACGTTCGTGCGATGATTCGGAAGAGAGGATTCATTTGCTAACTGACTTAAAACCTTTGACCTAATGATTAAAATTGAATAGTGGAAGGCCATATGCAATTGTGTTTGTATGCGCGCGCGTTTCCGTGTAATTAAAATACAATTACATTACTATGTAAAGTGTGTCACAACTCAATATTCTCGTTGTTAATTCATGTGTTGCACACAACAATGTTCATTGCACTAAGAGCTCATAATAATACACTGAATACAATATTGTAAAACTAATTTCACAAACTTTGTAAACAATCATTTATTTGTCTTCATTTTTATTTATGTTATTGTAGTCAAGCTGTCACCTTGTAAGTTACTAATTGTAATTATGACCAATAAAAATGTATTCAAAGGTAATTATAACTTTTATATCTTTTCCAGAATTTGTAACCAATTACAATATTATGTTACGTTTTTTTCCGGAATCGATTACAGTTACATATTTATAGTTTAAGTACTCATTTACTTGAATGATTGCCTGAATACTTTATTGATATACAACACTGCCAAATGTTACATCAACGACATATTTACTTCAGAATAATTATAAAGCATGATTTCCAGATAGCTCCCCATTTACGCAGTTGATGCTGTTACCAATATCTGATTTGATATATATTTGTTTTAATTAATATTGTTTGTCAGTTTTAAATTAATTTTTATTCTTCTTTACATGAATTTGTAATGCATAATTTATTCACTACAAATAATATTTTCTCAGACATTCTGTTGACCGAGTTATTATTTGGTAAACAGATAATGTTGGCCTAGATCGTAAGCTTGATTCAAGGTGGATGGAAACCACGTAAACAAGACTTTTATTTATTTTAAAATGAATGGTTGTTGTCAAGATGGGACTAGTGAATTAGAAGTAAACAACTGTTTATTCTTAATATGAATGTGAATAAAACCGAGTCTTAATTTAGGATATAACCTTTGTTTTAGAGAAATATTCTCAGTTCTGGGGTTTTACAAATGACGTTAAGTAATTTTCTTTTGTTGTAGCCAATTTTTTAATTCATGTTATGAATTCATGTTAACAATTCTTCAGTTCATTGGGATTTTAAAGGATTTATTCGTATCTCTGGAAATATTTGATGTGCTCATACCCAATTCTTGGATAAAGACAGTTTATCAAAATATTTGGATTTCCAACTTCGGAAAGTTAAATAGTGTGATTCTACAAGAAACTATAGATAAACGCAAAACAGACGTCAGCATACGCCATCGTCTTCTATCTTGGATTTGCCAACAATCGAACTTGAATCTACTAAAACATTTAATTACTAGGATTTTTGTAATTGAATTCGGAGATTATTAATTAATATTTCTTTGAGACTCTTGTACAAGAGCAACCACAAGTACTTTAAATTGCCAAATGTATAATTACAGTATGAAGGAAAGCGAACTATCAGATTAGTGTGAAATGTGTCTTTCTCATTATTAGCGTCAAAATCAATACGAAGCGATACATTTCATGCAATTCTTATTTTAAAAAATTACCCACATCCACTAAATATATACCCATATTCCATCATAAATCCATATGGCTCTGTACTTCACTTCTGGAATTTGGCAACGCCATACATATGTTGGGTTTAGTTTTGTTTATATTTTTATGTTTTGTTTACTGGTATCTTTTATGGCGATATTGATACAAAAATACTACAATATACACTAGAAACAATGTTGTATACATCGATTTATTTAGCTGCAGTTGATTGAGAAAAGACTAAGTCTCAACGAAATACATAATATGGTAAACACAAACATTTTGTTTTCAGTTTTGAACATTTAATTTACACATATTTGAGAAACAGTTAGAAAGACAGATATGAACAGACATACAGACAGACAAGCATACAGGCAGACAGACCGACAGAGGGAAGATCCATACCTGTACTTCAATAAAACCGTTTTTATTTTATGTCAACAACAATAGCCAATGATGATCAGGCCCCGTTCCTGTCATATACGCTAAAATTCAGCTAATTAGTAGGATCTCTAGAGCTGTGCTCGATTCCGAAATTTGTCGCGTTACACTAAAGTCTAATTGTGATACAGTCAGTCAATAAATGAATCAAAACAATCAAATCACGATAACAAATACTCAAATAACAATGCAAGTCCATAAATGTGGGACAGTTGTAAATAAAATCCTTGCGAAGGTTAAAGTTACTTAACATTCGTAATCACTATATACTCATATGTTCTCCGTTAACTTTATATTGTAAGAATTGTGCAGTATTTGTCTATACTGAACATATTTATACTGCACGATACGTGTATATAAAAACAATATTGTGTATTAGGAAGTACTTTAAAAACAAACAATGTACGCTCATATCGTATACGCTTTGGTAGATTAAAATTGTTTGTGAATGAACTAAAGAAGCTGTTTCGTCCATTTGACCATTTGAAAGTAGAGATGATAAAGTTAACAATATGAACGAGTTCGCTGAGTCACAAACGAAACTTTGAAAAAGCAAAGGTATGAACGCCAATGTCAACATAAAACTTGTTTCTTTACATTCAATAATCAGTCTTTTATTCCGATCTCCGAGGAGGCCGTGTCTTATTCAAGATTCTATTGGCCTTTGTATGCGAAAATAACTCAACTCACCTAAAAGGTCACCAAACAAGATCAGTTACCGTACTTACAGATAATAACTCTTTTCGAGGACATAGTTTGTAACATAACACTCACAAGGAGAACGTCGTGATTTTCACACACACACACACACACACACACACACACACACACATACACACACACTAAAAGGTAAAAAGTTAATTGAATTTTAATGTGATGTGTTGTGCAATTTGATTGTCATTTGTACCAGAGAATATACAAGAAAGAAAAACGTGCCTCTTAGTTTTGATTTTTATAATCAGAAGGACCTACAATCAATCACTCATACATGTACATCGTGGAAAAATGGGATTTGAGTTTATTGACTTTTGCCGTATCTTTTCGACAGATGTGGGTGGACCTAAAAAGGACCGCTGTGTGTTTGTTCTGTTGTTGTTTGGAGGGAGAAGGTTAGTTTTAATTTTTAAAAACTCAGGAACGGGAGGTAATGCGCTTAAACTGCATTATCCCTTCGGCACGGCCGAGACTTACTTCTGGAGCTGGATCTGTTGATGATTTGGTAAAGATAACTATTGTTCGTATCTCAGGCGTAGTAGGCGTTATACGGGGTTGGAATGCTTGTTCCATTCGTAAACATCTTTCAGCTGATGCCAATAAAACACTTGTGTTTTCATTAGTACTTTCAAGACTGGACTTCTGTCTGGTTCGTCACAATCTTTACTCCAGACTCTTCAAATAGTTCAAAACACAGCTGCACGGATCATCTTTAGAGTACCTTGATCAGAGCACACCTCACCACTGCTCTGTACCCTACACTGGCTATCGATTCGATACAGAATCAAACACAAAATTTGTTCTCTATGCTATGTTGTAATGACAGACTCCAGTCCAACATACATATCCAGCCTCACCCATGTGTATACACCATCTAGATACGTACGCTCTTCTTCTGACAATCGTGTACTCATTGTTCCCACGGTGAAAACAAAAGTCATATGGTCAACGTTCTTTTGCATACCAGAGCCCTTCGACGTGGAACGAATTGCCCATTGAAATTAGATACAAAGACACAGTGGTCCCTTTAAAGAGTGCTCTTAAAACTCACCTGTTTCGACTGCAGGTACAAACTTAGAGACCTAATCATGTTTTGTATCTTATATGTTTTCAGCATGATTTTATGTTTTCCAATTTCATTGTTGTTTGTCATTTGTTTTTCTGTTGTGTAGTCATATCATTATATTTGATGTAAAGCGCATAGAGCTTCGAACGATTAGCCGCTATACAAAGTCCTCATTATTATTATTATCATTATTATTATTATTATTATTATTATTATTAAAATCTTACAATTCCTTAAAACAGGGCGCTATAACCAAATGCGTATACTCCAAATTTATTACAATATATACCCCCTACCACATAACTATATAGTGTCACAATATACTACTCATGTTAACTACCATCATAAAATCAATCTACACTGAAAATGAATGGAAGCCTTTGAGATTCTCTCACACTGGAAAATCGAATTTCTATCTTGTAATAAAAGTCATTTTTAAAACATGGATACGAGCATTGAAAGTTCTTACAAAACGTGATCAAAACAGGCGGTTAACACATTACCACTATCATTAATTGTCATCAAATTCAAGGTGTGTGTGTGTTTAAAAATCACGACGTTCTCCTTCTAAATGTTATTTTACAAACAGAGTTATTATCTGTACGGTACGGTAACTAAGTGAGATTCATACAGATTTGGATAGCACTCATTATACTTCCAAGGTGACCATATTACACCAAATTCTAACGAAAGAGTTAGAAGATTACCCAAAACGTTTACATGATCAAATCTTGGTTCAAGAGGATACTTCTGTGTGGCGTGTGGTATGTGAGTTAATGACTAAACAATTTTGGTATGATACTGAAATAAAACGTGTACTAAAACAAGCTTGAAATAAACGTGTACTGAAAAGTATTGTTATACGCACAGGGGTATTCAACTGACCGAGCGGTGTCAAAACCCTGGCGCGAGTCACGCTGGAAGTCATAAGTTTTCCCCAAATTTCCAAAGACTTCCATACAACTTGAGTTGTAAAATGGAAAGAAAGCCGTGTCTGCTATAATTATCAATCTTTGCTGTAATCAATGGGCGACCCAGAGGAGACAACCTGCCCAAGAGTCCATTAACCGCACTTTTGCATGGTTTTTATTCATTATCATCCGTTTTCCGTACCGATAGCTTGTCATGCCATAGAAATTACACCAGTATTCCCTTACTAACTGGAAAATATTTAACTGCGCGACCCTAGGCCAGTCAATCCATAGAATTTCCGGCGTATCACGCTCATATACATACGCCCATTTTCCACTATGGCCACATAAACGGTACCTACCAAGTTCCAACTTATTGATTCCATTCTATAATTTACTGATTTCCACCCATAAATGCTGCCTTTTCAATCACAACACTTGTATACACCTCTGAATTTTAATATGGACTATGTTACTGAAAGGGACAGTCATTCGGCTTGTGCCTAAAATCACTACTAACGAACCCAGCATGGTTCAAATTCACTAACACTCCTCTCTGTGATGTTTGCTCCTACTAACTGGCTAACTATTTCGGGCTAGTACGTCCAAATTTATTACAGTATAAATACTCTTGTTTTGTCTGTGTTCGTTTCAAAAGTGACATCGCATGCACAATGGCTACTTCTGCTGTCTCTCTTACCTCTTCCTCCACTTCTAAGTCATTGACAAATAGTTAGATCGTACTAGCCAGACTTTTATCATGCAAACTGCTGGACCTAGCAGTTCAGACAAAGCAATTTTTCTCAAATGTTTAATCGAACATATAAATCATTTGATCGATCGTCCACCTCAAAGTATTGTGTGGTGTTACAAGAGTGGCTATTGGTTCACATTCTTCTGCGAGAAAGTCAAAGAGAATCCATCGTGTTCGTGGAAGGCATTCATTGCGAAGACGACTGGATCATGTCTGACCCCAGACAAACAATCTGGTCATCTTCAACGATATGTTAGGAGAATACGAAGAAGAAATTAAACTGTGGTTCATGAACAAAGGGCGTCATCCTAATGCCAGTGCCATTTACATCACCCAAACCTCGTGAGTCCGACGATGCCACTAAAACCTTTGATGCCTATTTCGTCATGAATTTAAAAAACAATCGACCACTGCGTTAGTGCGGTCTCTAAAACTAGTGTTGAAAAAGTTGGTCTTCACCCTCTTCGATGGCAAATCGACAAATGTAGCATTTTCTGAACCAAGCTTTCCAAAAAAAATAACGAATGCATGTACCAACTTTCTTTGTAAACAGAAGGATGTAAAATTATTGGCGTAATTAGTAACTGTTATCTGAATTATTAGATATGTGTGCATTTATAAATACATTATATGTGAAAGCTAAATAGTGGCGTTTTCGCATATTAAATGGAGTGAGGATGTCGTGGAAAAATGCCATGAGTGAAAATCCGGATGCTTTTTGATCACGAGTGTTTTATCTGTCCTGACCACTATGGTCCAGAGAAGATAATGATGGTGTTGTAACTGGTCAAGAGAAGATAATGATGGTGATAGTCCAGGATGGTAGACAAGATGTTGAACTCGTATGATGATTCTGAGATTCATACAATACATTGATATTGTCGCCCGATTCACTCCATTCAAATTATATATCGTCAATGAATTTGCATCAGCTTTGAGGTCGATTTGGAATGACTCGCTGAGATGCCTTTGCTGGAGTCTATTCATGAAATCATTGGCATATGAAGGGGACATTTTAGTACCTATTGTCGTTCCATTATTTGTATGAACTGTTTACTGCTGAATATAAAATACATCAAGTTAGATACAAGTCTTACAAACTTAACCAAATAGTCACATGGAAGGGAAGTATCAGATCGACCATCACATTCTCCTTGCAGGCTGTAATAGGGATTTTGGCTTACAACGAACAGAGGAACATGATTGGAAATGTAGTTTTCAAGGCTTTGTGAAAGATAATCGGTAGTATCTTTTACGTATGACGAAAGAATAACAAATTATACAATTACCCATCCTACTCAATTTTTTGCTTGGTGGTATCGATAAAATCTAGTAAATAGTCCAACAGCGACAGATTAAAAACGCGCGATCATCCACATTATATTGCATAAATTTATATCTAAAGCTGAATCTATTTTAAAATTATCACAATTTGAAAATCATATTCAAATTTTGTTGAAGGGAATCTAAAGTATGAGCAGACAAAAATGGCGAACATAGTTTTGGTGTTGAAATGAGTTTCTTTTGTTCTTCCGAGAGGTGTTCTAGGTATATAACGTAAATATATAGAGGAACTCGTGGAGACCGATGATGAGAAGGCAATTGTCAATACTATTTATCTGGCTTTCCCTGACAGCAAAAAAGCTGTGCACTAAGCATATCAAAGACAATCTTGTCCGTCAAATGACAGAACAGATTTATAAAAATATTAAAGAAAGGACAGATTTAGATGAATTGATATTTTGGTCAAATGGTGTTTGTAACCCCACCAACTAAGCATCTTTATCAGAGCTTAATAGAATATTTAAACTAATTGATTCAAAATAAACGAAGAGTTTTTGTTATATACTGGTCGATTGTAGTATTTTCATTCTGAGTGTAGTTGACTGGCATTATTGATGCATTTGCTTAGTCGAATGTGGCAGGTTGTGGTGGATTGTGCTAGATCGTAGTGGATCGTCGTACATTGAGGTCATTCGGGTTGCTGCAAGTTTGGGGACTGCATTTAACTATTCAGTAATTTCAGATCACATACAGCAAAGCCGACATTCTAAATGCATATAACAACCAATGATTCCTTGTATATAAGTTTTATGAAATGTAAAGGATCAAATTAATAAATATATTCAACATGAAGTATTCAATTTCTGCTCAATAGGACTCACATTTAACAGTATAGTTCATCATTTCAAAATATCACTATCAATTTATGAGAGTCACTATTCTTTGTGTTTTTTCTTCTAATCATCTGCTTCAATCTTTACCCTCCTTCCTTATATCCTTCCTCCATTGCTTTCTCCTCTTGCTCCAGCCTGACGGTGTTCTAGTTTATTTACATGGTTATACTCGTGCATGACTTATAATTAACTGGAAATTATTCTTGAGTATTATTTTGCCTCCTCCGACCTTGCGAGTTCATCATATGATTCCTTCTTGTAAACCTTTATGCAAAATCTTTATCATTGCTCTGCGTTACAATAGTCAGAAAATCTGGCATGCAATTAAGATTATTTATAAAAGTTTGCAAGTATACAGTAACTTTCATCATCAAAGCCTCATATATATCTCTGTCTTCTTAACTAAACTAATGGAATCTGTAAAATATAGCATCTGTAATGAAACATTTAAATCAGCAAATGTATTGCATTGGTGAAGTCTGTTATCTAAAAAATTAGAGAGACAATGGTTGAAGACCGGAGAATATGGATGATATCATTATATCCAAAATTAAATGATTCGATGTCATTGATAAAAATATGCTAGAAAAAAATTTTAAAAGTACAAAATATTAAAATGATACCTTCCTTAAAGGTCTGTGTGCTTTTCTTGTTTTTATTGTTAGAAATGAGCAAATACCGTCGTAATACTTTGGTTCTATCATACATATGAATAGAAGCATTACATGTCAAATTGCCATTTGTGTGACCGTATCCCGTTTAGATGACTGGTAATACAAAAACCAGATATCAAAAGACTACCGTGCTTAGAATGGGTAAAACAGGTAATTAATTGTAAATGATGTCGTTGTGGCAGCCGTTTAAAACCCAAACCAGACATGATGTCTACAAAAAAGATTTCATGCCACTGGATCGAATGATGACATCAATATACTTGCTGTACAACGAATCACCCCGATATTATTGTTAGACTATTCCGAAGATTTATCTATACATAATATTATCGATTTTGTGATTAGCGACGGTATAAGCATTGTACCTGGTTAATGAGACTTCAGTAATGTTGAAACGGGGTGCCGCTACATGTGATCAGCACGCACCCGTTAGTGGGGGTACCAACCTCATACATATAAGTGTAAGTTTTTAGGCTTTTACTTATTTCACCTAAAGGTTAAATAGTTTGTTTAAATCAGAAATAAATCATGCATAGTTAAATTAAATATGTAAGTCATATTGTGAAGGAATATCAATATTCTGGAGCAATTAGCACTTGTGATATGGACCGCAAACATAAATGTTAAAACTATATAAACTAAATGTTATTTCATTTCGGATTTTCAGCTTTTAATTATGAGGTCCAATTAATGTGATAATGTATATGTGAATAGATGTTGCCTTTCATTAATTACTCTATATGCAGTTTATTATCGATTTCAGGTTCGATTGATGACAGTGTTTCGTCATTGCATTCGTTGTACAAGGAGCCGTGCTGAATAATGGCGGAGAAGGAAAACTTTTTCAGATTTTGTGGCCTTTTGCAGGACATTGGCGCAAAAGTTCTGAGAGAAGCTTTCTTCGATAAGTATGTTAGCATCAGTGGCAACAGTGCTCTTGCGGGTTATCTTGCTAATTGTAAACAACATTTAGCTAGTCTTCTACCAAATACTCTCAGGAAGGAGCAGTTCGATTTGTTATATCCCTCGAACGGTGGAGCTCCCGTTATCGAGGACTTAGACATAACATTGCTGTGTTTGCTTTTCAGAAACCTGGACACCCAAACAAAACCAAATGATTCTATTTGGAAATATCCCCAGAATCACCAGACCTACCAAGCAGACGTTACCAGAATCAGAATTATTAGGAACACATTCTTTGGGCACGTTAGCTCAGCTTCTATGAGTAATGTGACATACAACAATGAAGTAAGCAATTTAAGGACTATCTACCAACGCCTTGTGCAGTCATTACCAGCTGGAAGAATGTCATATACAGAACTTCAAGAGCTTATACACAGGGAGCTAAATTACCCACTACCAATATGTCTGGATAAAGAGGTAAAACGCCTGAAGGAAGAGATGCAGGAGCGATACAGAAACGGTGAGACCTTGTAAAACCTATTGAAAATGAGACATTTCGCATTGTACATAAATCAGAAATTGTCTTTATTTTATGTTTACAAAAAACGAACTCATATTTCTTTATAAGAAGGGCAAATGTTGATTTATATTGATACTCGTTAAGTTTAAAGCAGTTTAAGATATTTACATACTTAAAATAAATATTGTTTTCATTTCATGTTAACCAATAATAATTGGTAGCTTTTTTTGCTATTAATTTAAGACTTTGTGTGTAAAATAACTAGTTAAACTGTTTCAAAAACGTTCTTTGCCAGTTGTTCACGTTTGTTAAAAATCATACCAAATAGTATCTTATTTTGTTACGGTGAATGGAATTTAGGTTAAAGATTTATACTGTCAACACATCACCACTCTCCCCCACTAACTCCCCTTCCTCCTTTGGGGACTTTGTAAATGATTTTTGTTGTCTTCTGTGCGTCGCTATATAACATCATGCTATGTATCTTCAATCTCCAGTCCAGTGTACATATTATTCAAGTTACAAGAAAACATGACGAAGAACTGCCAGATACTTAACCTGACGGATGTAGATAAATAGCCACAGATTATCCATATTTCCGCCAAAGTGTACATGTCCGTAAATGTGCTGTTGTGAGGTTGTTTAATTACTGTCAATTATTCCATGACTATATAACGAATAGATGAAACAACGTGCTTCAAGTGTTTGTAAAGGATTTGTACAGGGTTAAGAAACATATCCTGATATGAACGGCATATATCTTTTATATTCTTCGTTCATTCTTTAACAGACAGGCAAACCAAAATATATTTGACAACGATGTGAATATTAAGATATCTTTGTGGGAGAAGATTTGTTCTTTCAGTTCGACTTGAATCGGAAAGAAATAATTTGCCTTGACACCCGATATCAATTTTGGATAGCACTAAAACGTTTTGTGAGCTTTGGCCACGGAATACAGTTTTGATACTGAATGTGTAGAAAGGCTATTCCATAAAATGTCCATTCTTATTATCAAAATCGTCATGAATGCAAGTCCGTCAATACTGGACCTTCTTGCACGGTTTTGTGTAGAACTATTTTCTGTAATTGGGCTTTTTGATTACGTTAAAAGTCACATCTGTTATGGAATTCCGTGTTGCAATGACTAACTTTGTAAGGGCCCTTGTTTGACAATTTAGAAAGTAAGCAATTTTGCGAGAAATGCTCTGCTCATGGTCTACTTTTCAAATCATTTTAAATATTTTGATGTCACAGGATGAAGCCGGGTTGGGACTGGATTAGTGAAGACACCGAAAGCAACTGCGTTAATAAGATGTTTATTTATAAACGCAATTTAAATGTAAAACAAGTCTGACACCATTATAAACAAACGATACGGAAAAAGTATAAGGTCCCTAACATGGAACTATCGACAATAAGTAACTCAATGAAAAAAATCAAAGGATGATTTCAACGAAAGGCATTTGAAACTGACGTGAATAACGTCTTATCACCCGATCAACAAATACAAAATACACGTATGAATTTACAAATATATATATATATATAGCTCTTACAACGAGACAGATGTAAATGCCTGTAATTTTGGTTATACCGTTCATATAACGACTTACTAAAGTAAAGGCATGTAATTATGATTTTATCGTTCATGTAACGATTTAGCAAATGAAAAGCTGAAATTATGAGTTTATGAATTTTTCGTTCAAATAACGAAGTTGATACATAAATGTGAAATATTTGCTCAGATGGTAATAGCAATAATATGGAACACGTATTTTATAACTATCGTGGCGTCCATTTGACGTTCAAGATGTATCTCCAGTTCCACGCGCTCTAGTCAATGGTTGCGGAGTCGCCACGCATGGCCTACTCCCCCCTGTCTTCTTGAAGGATCCATTGAGAGCCTTTACATTCAACAAGATACGATGGTCGCGAAGCCTTGGTCCCTCGAATCGAGAATACTAGTACACTCTTCCGAGCCAACGTCACCAGACAGCGTATACGCCACAAGAAAACAAAAGAGTTTTGCGACTTCACATCACCCGATTATATATAATACATATACATAACGCAACATACACAAAGGACCATACACAGGTACCACAACACGGTCACACACGGCACCACACACGGTCACTATACACATGGCACCACAAACGGCACCACAACACTGGCAGCATAGATAAGCCCCACACACGGTCAGCTAAAATTAAAACAACTAAACCGTGTAATACATATGACACGGTTAAGTACTTTTTACATGCATATATCTTGCGCATGTGCGCACATGGATTAATTCGTTATCCATTGACATCAAACGTTCAATGCATGCACTGTATACTTAAACTCAATTTGTCTGTTCAGTTACAACAAAAAGCTATCTCGAAGCAGACTATAGGATTACTAATATAATGTCACTGCATAACCTAGGCGCTAAACATTTGGCCTGATGTCAAGATAATGTGACTGGGTGGGACATCATGCCACATGTATACTGCATAGTGCTCTAATGCTAGACATTACTAGGAACTGCCACACTGCAGCTATCGTAGCGATATGACTGATATATTGTTGAAGCTAAGTTAAAATTTAAATCACACACACCCTGTTAATGTAAACATTTTTAAGCATAGGCATTGTAGTCATTTACCATCACACACTAGGACAATAAGCGTTCATTAATATTTCTCAGGCATTCGAAAATAGAATTTGACGTGTGATTTATATTGTCACTCATGCGACGTAGAAATCTAACTTATTTGCAAACCTTACCCGTCTTATCTCGGTCGGATTGTCTAAGTCATGGACTGTGTCCACCACGCACGAGGAAAACTTTTGCAAGGGAAACAACCCTTGTTCTCTTCTGATAACCTTGACGAAATTATTTTCAAAATAAACAAAAATTATTCATTCAAAAAATAAATAAACTGAAAATAGAAATACATTTAAAGGAACAAACAACTTAGATATGCATCGATATATTATATGTGTATAAGAAACAAGAATTAAGGTGTCCAATAGTAACGTAAACAACTAAACATAATCATACGCGTCACTATACACATGGCACCACAAACGTACGTACGGCGTAGATAGGTTTTGACATGTTTGTGTGAATATTACTCGTTTGATCAAGATGTGATTTAAGAAAAACTTCAAACAGACGTAAACTTCAATCTTATTATAATTCCATAAAATTCTTAATAGAAGTAAGATCTATTATTCTCATAGTATGCTATTCCTATTTCGCTAGATGACGATTTTAAAAAGGCTGTACATGCCTTTCAGGACGAAACTCGGAAGAAAAACCAAGGTATGAACAATCTGGAACACCATTTAATATTTTTCCTGCATATTTGACATTCATTATGTATGATTTAAAAAATATCAGTAGATGCAAAAACAATCTAACAATTATGCAATATTTATGTTTACAATATTTGTATGTAATATTCAACAGCCAAAGCACACATAAAATACTTCCGTTGGGAACTATTTTAGATAATAATCTATATACATGTTTAAATGACAGGAAATCTACAGAGAAAGAGTGAAGTAATAAATTAAAATATCAAAATGCAGATGTACTGGGAACAAAGTTGATTTGACTCGATTCTAGGCTAATGAAGAAGGGTAGATACCATATGTAATTTGAAACAAGACCATCTAAGATCAATTCTCAGATTACAAATATTTTTTCTTATGTATCAATGTTTAATAATGCATATAGTACGCTGATTACCATATCTGATAGAACTTTCCTACTTTGTGTATACAATAACTCAGTTTAAATTATAAAATTGTAAGCGTGTTATCTTCGTTTAACAGGTTCGTTATTCTTATTATAAACGTAAATAAATTGCCTCAATAAGAAGTAACACCAGAGAGCATAAATGGCATTCAATTAGCTATCACTTTACATAACATCGTGTTCTTTCTTGAAAATGCCATTTTAACAATATATGCAGAAGTGTAAACGTTTATGTACATTCAGTATGATCAGCAGAAACTGTAATATTCAAACAAAATTAGCTATGAAACATTCCCTTAAAAAGGACATTCCATGTAATGAAGGTCTGAAGTCGTGTATGTATGTACGTAAACAAAGCAGAGCTATGGAGAGAAAACCCATAAGACACTTAAACGTTCCATGTTCCATGCAGGCCAGAAAACCTTAGTCAATGTGAGCAATTACCCTAACATTCCTTTAGTTTTGTTGATGCAATTTCTGAACATCTCCTTCCTTTCTACGTATGAAACAATTAGGAAAAGAACTTTGTACTTTGTAACTCTCTAGTATTTAAGATAAAATGAGGTTGTTTGGAAGGCTAGTGATTTTGTCGATGCATATATAAATGCTATCGTTATAAAAAACACATAATTTAATTTTTAATTTTATCTTCCTAGAAATGGATGTTAGGTATAAACCTTAGTCAATGTGAGCAATTACCCTAACATTCCTTTGGTTTTGTTGATGTAATTTCTGAACACCTCCTTCCTTTCTACGTATGAAACAATTAGAAAAAGAACTTCACTTTGTAACTCTCTAATATTTAAGATAAAATGAGTTTGTTTCGAGGGCTAGTGATTTTGCTGTTGCATATATAAATGAGATCAATTTAAGGAACACATAATTTAATTTTTAATTTTATCTTTCTAGAAATGGATGATAGGTTTCAAGGCATGTTAAAAGACATAAAGGATATCCAAGAAGGTAAGTGTATTTTGATTCTCCATTGTAATGTATCTTTAAAGCCATTGTGTGAATAGATTGTAAATTATACTAATACAGAATTCATTGTGCAATACGCATGGTCTGTCATTCTCATCAATTTTATCCATTGCATATTTGTGTTCTGCATTTATGATTATTGTCACAGAAGATAAGTCTGAACTAAAATGAATTAAAGTGTCCCAGGCACTGAGAACTATTTGTTCGTAGTCTATATCTATATCCAAATCTCAATACATATATTTAGTTTTGCCCCGTCATCTCAATTATTAGGTGTTCTTATGCTTATCAAAACACATGTTTTGCCAAACAATATTTATGTTCAATATTCCGTTAATATTGTTATATTTAGCTTCCACCGTTTCATCGTGTAATATATAATATGAAACTACACCTAATATCCATGAAGTCTAAGATTTTGCCACATTGATTGGTGTATACAGTGGTATGACACAGGTGCCATACCTCTTTTCAGAAGTATTTCAAACTAAGCACTTTGCAAAAGTAATGTATTTGAATGAATTATCGTCAGAGACCGCCCTTCAGAATTTTATCAGCATTGACAGAAGGCGCCTTGCCACAAAGGCATTTCTATTTAATACAATGATACTAATCCACCATCACAATTCGCCGCCATTACTACAACTTGAAACACTATAAATGACTTCTTCTGCAAAAGCCGCTGACCGGAATTTAACCGAAGAAGAAATATTTTGTGGATTGTTCAGGTTCGTAACAGTTACTTTGATGCGTCATAAAAATATAACTGCATTTACTAAACATATAAAAACTCTTTAAAATGTATCTAAAAGGAACGAACATCTAATAAATAGCATGAAAATTTGCCATATTTAGCAACGAAAGAAATTATAGTTAAACGTATTGATGATTCCTTCTCATCGTTACTGCATATGCCAAAAGTTGTTTTCTGATAACGTCTGTCGGATTACCGACATGAACTTGTTATAAAAGAATTTAAGTGTGGCGGTCGATGAACAGAGAGCCGGGGGAGGGGTGAGCGGGTTGTAACATGTACCCCAACCTATGACAACCGTGATTTCATTGTTAACTTATAAGAGTGACTCACCTCTATTGAGAGGAATGTAGATATATGTTGGCCTCCTAATTGACAGAATGTTCTCCAGCCTTAGCATTTTAACCCTGGTAAAATAACTCCAACGAATTATGAGATGTTATTCTAATTCTAAATAAATTTCTCGATAATTACAATACTGTTCCTAATAAAAAAAATATTCGGTCACAGAGACATTAAATTTTAAAATTCTGCTTTCAGTAAAGATTCCTTTAATGAATATCCAGCATATGGAGTGTTTTGTAGTGGATTTGAAACACTTTAGCAAGAAACATTGTAAACAATCTAATCCTACTGTGTGACTTGTATAACAAGACACGAGTGCACGATGCGACATGCTGTACAGAGATTCCATCGGAGTTCCAGTGTTGTAAATTAATGGTCTGTGTCAAAGACTATTGACTTGGGAGGACAGCTGCTTTCTGCAGTATAACGTCTAACACAAATTCTACTTTTAAAATGGTACTGGTTATAAAATTGTGTATTATTAATTCGACTAGCGTACAGGGGCATCATTTCAATTTTTCTGGGGGATGGGCAAAACTTTACGGTTTATTTTAAATTTTCGTACAGCAGTTTTACAGCACATACAAGTTCAGTGTACACACACACACACACACACACACACACACACACACATATATATACATTAACATTCCCTGGGTAGTGTTTCCTATCATTCTTAGGTAAAACATGAAAATAAAGATTGATATTCATTTTGAAGTCGCTGTGTTTCACTAGATGGGATAAATCAATGATATTCTGAGTAACTAAAAGTACACCGTTTACGTTGAAAAGAACATGCTCATAAAACTGTTTGTTCATCTCTCTCTCTCTCTCTCTCTCTCTCTCTCTCTCTCTCTTTAGTACAAATTTGTTTAGTCTATGAACTTTGGCCGTGGTTACAGTATATGTTTTTAAAAAGTTTACTTTTGGGTGAGAGCTATATGTAGCCATCACAGTTCCATATAGAAACAAAACGTCTTCTAAGATAATCATTATATAGGTGTGAGTATTGTATTTGTATTGTCTGAGACTCTTTCTCTTTACATCCCAAAACCATCGCTGAGCATTTTTTACATCTTGTTGCGTCGCCTCTTAGCTACATTGCATTTCTGAGTTTTACTGATATTGTCAAGGTCATCTTGATTTATGTGTAGATCTCTTGCCTCCATCGCTATTTCTTCTTCAAACGGTTGCAGAAGCAATAAATTGGAAACTTCAACGTTTTGGACGCGGTCAGGGTTCATTTTTATTTCGACGTAGACAAAAGCAGTAGTTCGAACGCCAGCACGTAATTACGTAATAAGGAAGCGGTGACTATTTTTACTTCTCTTCGGTCAATTCCGCAACAATGTTAAACTAATGGGAACTTTTATTACGTATACAATATGCAAAAATATCGTATATCTTTTGATGGAATTGATATTCTGTGTAACAAGGATGTGATAGAGTTGAATTTATGCTGAATATTAGTTTCACTTATACATTCGCAAATCCTTCTTTTAAATATACAGTGCGTGTTTTGTCATACAATATTTCCTTGTCTTTATATTGTAATATCCTTGGAAGTCCAGGTATTTGTCTTCTTCAACTCAACGGTTATCTTCTTGTACTTATTTAATTTATAATACATCAGAGGAAATTGTGCATCGAGGACATCAAGCTGTAGCATTTTACAACACTGGAACAGAAAAGTTATTTTATATTGGTAATATATGCTTCGACAAATAGCATTTTTCATGCTACAGTGCATTCAAAATTAATAATAGAGTGTAGAATTAAAGCAGTTAAATCATGGCTAAAGTAACAAAACTATAGATATGTTACAGTTTCTGACTTGTGCAGGAGTCCTCATAAGTTATCCGTTTGAGAAATAACAACTGTATGTTCACTAAGAGTTTAGCTCAATAGTATAGTGACTGTAACACTATCTATTTTCATTTCAGGAGTGTTAGAAACGAGTAGGCAGTGGGACTCTTTGCGTAAGTGTCATTTGTCAACGACCCCATAGTGTGTTTTTAGTGACTCTGGTCAAATTGCAAACACATCCTTGTGCGATCCTAATTCTAAATATAAGTAGTGGTGTGACATTTTATGATGATGACTGAATATTGGTCGTTAAACTCTAAAACTTTAAATATTATGCCAGAAGGCATTGTTAAATTCCAAAATATATCAGATATGAAATATGTTCATGTATTGATTACATGGAAAAATGGATATAACGATCCTCCATGCCATATATAATACTCTGGTGGAAACGCATGCCACCAAATGAATGCGATGCCATGGCTATTTAGAAAATAGACCATATACTATAATAAAGCTCAAAGAAGGCTTTTCAATGTTTCTATTTATATCGGATACTACGATGCCTCTCCATGTTTATTCAATTTAATTGCTAAATATAAAAGAAGCAATTTCAATTCCGATATATTAGCATAGGTAATTTCCGCAAAGAATAACAAGTAGTACAAGTTGATAGGAGATATACTGAAGCCGCTAATGTGTCTGTATTTACAATATATATATATATATATATATATATATATATATATATATATATATATATATATATATATATATATATATATATATATCTTTCTTCAGGTAGTGAAAATCAACAAGCAGCAATGGATGATATGAGGAGGCAAATTGGTAAGGCTTCTTACGGTTTTTGTAATTTATTGTATAAAACATAACAATTTAAAAGAGGCTTATTTTTAAAAATATAAAGAAATACTTTTTTTAATTTGGGCGATTTTCCACAATTCTCGAGAATACAAGTCTGAAAATATGATATTGATAAAACATGATATTGAACTGTTGAAATTGATACATGTTTTCAAGTCATTCTGTCGAATCTAACAAGAACATTATTACAAATGAATGACCGTATGATTTGTTTATCGATTGTTCTAGAACACTCGCATCAACCTGATTGTTATTTCCAAAGGTCAAGCTCGTTGTTTCTAACTTGATTCTATTTTGAATTTTAAGAAACAATCTTCAAAAACAAGTTTTCAATGCTTTCTTCCTATGTTGAGCATCCGTACACATCTGAATTTACATGCTCAAGTATGTTCAGCCAGTGTAATATTTACTTGTTCACTTATTGTTTTGTGTTACAACAAAAAAACATTAATAAATAAATATTATAGTTCTAAATTATTGATATTTGTAAACTGTCAGATACTGATATCTATATCTGGATCTGCTGATTTAAATAATCTGTAGTAAAACCATATTAAACTGTATGAAGGTTCATTCATGTTCAGTTCTTCTGGTGTAAATGGAAATTATGTTATAGCACAGTTCTCCGTGCATCGTCCGTCGTGTTCAACAGTTGCTATTTTAAATTTTTAACTGAAATATCTAAACCATTTTAACAAACTTTACATGGAACATTCTTTCATTGAAAGCCATTGTAATTATACATATTAATTAGCTATTAAATATGGCTGCCTATATTAATAATATAACACCCTCATCATAATCTTTTAAATATCGCTGTAAGGGATGTTACCAAAACTGACAGAAACTACTCTGGATTTGGTCACTTTTCGGTTTGTATAACTTATGTCTATTCACCATAAAATGTCGGATTAAACTGCAAACAAATTTTTCTCTAAAACAACTTAGCATAGTTACATCGTACTGGACCAAAAACAAACTAAACTTTACCTAACTAGCTGAACACAAAAAATTGAAATATGGGTACATTTATTCTGGCATAAAGGTCTTTTAATGTTGGACAAACAATTCTGGTGTGATTTAAATATGAAAGACTATAAAATAAATTGAGAAACCTTGAAACAATTCTTTTCATATGTAAACTGTACAGTCTACAAAAACCATCCTACTGACCAACACCTATAACGAGCAGCTGCTCTGGCATTCGGCTTTTATTCAGATGTCAGTGAGGTGAGGGATCTTAGACCCATTTAGATCTCTTACTATGATTTCGAATAACATGTATTAATTTCACAAATAGTTTGGTTACTAATGTTTTAGTAATTCTTTCTTGTTATCGTCAATTCGCCATATCTTTTAAGTTTTTCCCCAAAGTATTCATTGCATAAATTATGTAAATTCCTTTCATATGATAGTGGGTTAATTATATACCAGGATTAAAAGCACACATTGACTAATATGAAGGCAAACAGGTGTGCATTTAATTAAATTAATTGATTCATTGACAGATGGATGCAGGAAGGGTTGAAATATGTGAACATAGATAAGACTCTGTAATAGATAAAGAGAGATGTATTAGTAGACGGATATATATATATATATATATATATATATATATATATATATATATATATATATATACATATACACAATGCTAGTTAGATTATTCATATAATGATACACACTTAGCATTCTTTTTCAGATCGCAGCAAAGAAGTGCTGGATAAACATAGACAGCATGCTGACGCGTTCTTCGTTCGTAACCAGCGATACACAGCGGGAAAGATGATCCTTGATCGGCATAGAAAGATTCTAATCACAGGCAAAGCAGGGCAAGGTAAAACATACTTAGCTTATCAATTACTATTAGAATGCCTTGAAGATAAGAACAATGTAAGACCCTTAATAATATCCACTGCAGACGAGTGGAAGAAGTTAGCAGACTCGTCTACTGAACTGGCTATAGTTGTTGATGACATGTGTGGAAAGTACGGTTTACTCCAAGGTGAAATCAAAAAATGGAATGAAAATGCTAGGTTTATAACGGCACTTATAGACAATAGAAAACACACAGTTATTTTCACCATGAGAACTCACATTTACGAAGAAACAGGACAAGGTTTACAACTTGAATCTGAGATTTCTGATCCACTATTTTGTAAGGACATCACTCTAAAATTAGAAAGTGACAGTATGAACTTAAACGAGGAATATAAGGTCGAATTTATTATTAAGTATCTCAAAAAGTTGAGCTTACACGAAGGCGAAGTTCTACAAGTGTGCAGAATAAATGAATCATCAATCGGATTTCCACTATTGTGTAGAACAGCACAATCAATAGATGACAAATCAAAGTTGTTTGACTTTTTTACGAGACCTTTGGAAATTATGTTAAGAGAACTAGAAAAACTTCGTATGGAGAAGAGTATTTTCTATGGATGCCTGGTCTTGGCAATGCTTTCAGGCGGAACATTGAAATCAGAGTCGATAAATGAGGATTCAGTCACAAGTGACAGGGAAGAAGAGATAAAGATGATATGTGGTTCCTACAGTGGGCTTGACGTAAAGCTTGCTGATATTCATCAAGCAGCAAATTCACTCTGCGGAACATATCTTTTGTTCAGTAAAAGTGATGACTCATATTCCTTCGTCCATAATGCAGTTGAGGAGGCTGTGTTTCTTTCGTATGGAAAGCTGTACCCAGAAAAGACACTTAAATTATGTTCTCTACTATCAGTTTGCAAACTATGTAGAATTAACAATGAATCCCCGGATTCAAATGCTATAGTACCTGCATTAATGTTAGATTTAATACCAAAGCATCATGACATTCTGATTGAACGATTCATTCGGGCTCTGGAGATGAAAGTTCCTATTGATTTTGCCAATATTGCAGAAGCCAATGTGTGGTCTTCTGAACAGTTTCGAAACCTATTCATGGATAAGTGCAAAACAATTCATGTTTTGGCTGATACGGATCAAAATTCGCTTCTGGTGCATGCAGCCAATGCAAACAACTGTGACCTTGCCAACGAACTTCTTCTGGGTATGAAGAAACTGTGTGCAGAAAATCAAATACAAGCCGTTTCGTTTCTCAGAAGAGCCGCAGCAGCATCAAGTGTTCACAAAGATCTTTGCCTATTTAAGCAGTTCATGAAAACTGGTGATGTGAATGGCAATGACATACTTTCATTAACTGTTGAAAAGGGCTCTGAAGAGGCAGTGAAGTTTTTATTACAAAACGGAGCAGATATCAAATATCGATTTGAAAATGGAGAAAGTCTGCTACATACTGCGTGTCTTCATGCAAGACTTCATATAGTCAAATTATTACAGTCACAATATCCATTACTAGTCAATCAATGTGACAGCGCAGGTCGAACTGTTTGCCATTATGCAGCATCAGGTGGAAGTGTTGAAATTCTGAAATTTCTTATTGAAGAAGGTGCTGATCCTATGCATACAGATATCATTGGAATGAACCTTCTAAATTATGCGTGTTTACAAGGCAAGAAAGAGATGGCTTTTCATTTGATGGATACTTATTCAGACATGTTATACAATGTAGAAAACGGAACAAATTTTGTTCTTCATTGTGCTGCATTTGGGGGAAGTATTGATATTTTCAAAAGGGTTTTTAAATTAAATAATATTGAAAATCAAACCGATTGTAGCAGCCAGCAGGACGGCTTGAATCCATGGTGTAGAACAGCTACACCAAAAACCTTGATCCATTGGTCATGCCTTGTAGGTAGGTTAGAAATCACCAGGTATTTGATTGAGACATATCCTGATATGATCAATGAAGTTGACAATTGTAAACGAACACCAGTTCATTATGCAGCTTCAGGAGGTAACGTCTCCGTTTTACAATACCTGATAGATAAAGGTTTGGATCCATGGTGTAGAACAGCTACACAAGAAACCTTGCTCCATCGGTCATGCCTTGCAGGTAGGTTAGAAATCACCAAGTACTTGGTTGAGAAATATCCTGATATGATCAATGAAGTTGACAATTGTAAAAGAACACCAGCTCATTATGCTGCTGAAAGCGGTAACGTCTCCGTCTTACAATACCTGATTGATAAAGGTTTGGATCCATGGTGTAGAACAGCAGTACAAGAAACCTTGCTCCATCGGTCATGCATGGAAGGTAGGTTAGAAATCACCATGTACTTGGTTGAGAAATATCCTGATATGATCAATGAAGTTGACAATAGTAAAGGAACACCAGCTCATTATGCTGCTTCAGGCGGTAACGTCTCCGTCTTACAATACCTGATTGATAAAGGTTTGGATCCATGGTGTAGAACAGCTACACAAGAAACCTTGCTCCATCGGTCATGCCTTGAAGGTAGGTTAGAAATAACCAAGTACTTGGTTGAGAAATATCCTGATATGATCAATGAAGTTGACAATTGTAAAGGAACACCAGCTCATCAGGCTGCTGATGGCGGTAACGTCTCCGTCTTACAATACCTGATTGATAAAGGTTTGGATCCATGGTGTAGAACAGCTACACAAGAAACCTTGCTCCATCGGTCATGCCTTGCAGGTAGGTTAGAATTCACCATGTACATGGTTGAGAAATATCCTGATATGATCAATGAAGTTGACAATTGTAAAGGAACACCAGCTCATTATGCTGCTTCAGGCGGTAACGTCTCCGTCTTACAATACCTGATTGATAAAGGTTTGGATCCATGGTGTAGAACAGCTACACAAGAAACCTTGCTCCATCGGTCATGCCTTGCAGGTAGGTTAGAAATCACCAAGTACTTGGTTGAGAAATATCCTGATATGATCAATGAAGTTGACAATTGTAAAGTAACACCAGCTCATTATGCTGCTTCAGGCGGTAACGTCTCCGTCTTACAATACCTGATTGATAAAGGTTTGGATCCATGGTGTAGAACAGCTACACAAGAAACCTTGCTCCATCGGTCATGCCTTGCAGGTAGGTTAGAATTCACCATGTACTTGGTTGAGAAATATCCTGATATGATCAATGAAGTTGACAATTGTAAAGGAACACCAGCTCATGATGCTGCTTCAGGCGGTAACGTCTCCGTCTTACAATACCTGATTGATAAAGGTTTGGATCCATGGTGTAGAACAGCTACACAAGAAACCTTGCTCCATCGGTCATGCATGGAAGGTAGGTTAGAAATCACCATGTACTTGGTTGAGAAATATCCTGATATGATCAACGAAGTTGACAATTGCAAAGGAACACCAGCTCATAATGCTGCTGATGTCGGTAACGTCTCCGTCTTACAATACCTGATTGATAAAGGTTTGGATCCATGGTGTAGGACAGCTACAGACGAAACCTTGCTCCATAAGTCATGCCTTGCAGGTAGGTTAGAAATCACCAAGTACTTGGTTGAGAAATATCCTGATATGATCAATGAAGTTGACAATTGTAAAGGAACACCAGCTCATCATGCTGCTGATGGCGGTAACATCTCCGTCTTACAATACCTGATTGATAAAGGTTTGGATCCATGGTGTAGAACAGCTACACAAGAATCCTTGCTCCATCGGTCATGCCTGGAAGGTAGGTTAGAAATCACCAAGTACTTGGTTGAGAAATATCCTGATATGATCAAAGAAGTTGACAATTGTAAAGGAACACCAGCTCATGATGCTGGTTCAGGCGGTAACGTCTCCGTCTTACAATACCTGATTGATAAAGGTTTGGATCCATGGTGTAGAACAGCTTCACAAGAAACCTTGCTCCATCGGTCATGCCTTGCAGGTAGGTTAGAAATCACCATGTACTTGGTTGAGAAATATCCTGATATGATCAATGAAGTTGACAATTGTAAACGAACACCAGTTGATTATGCTGCTGAAGGCGGTAACGTCTCCGTCTTACAATACCTGATTGATAAAGGTTTGGATCCATGGTGTAGAACAGCTACACAAGAAACCTTGCTCCATCGGTCATGCCTTGCAGGTAGGTTAGAAATCACCAGGTACTTGGTTGAGACATATCCTGATATGATCAATGAAGTTGACAATTGTAAAGAAACACCAGCTCATAATGCTGCTTCAGGCGGTAACGTCTCCGTCTTACAATACCTGATTGATAAAGGTTTGGATCCATGGTGTAGAACAGCTACACAAGAAACCTTGCTCCATCGGTCATGCCTGGAAGGTAGGTTAGAAATCACCAGGTACTTGGTTGAGACATATCCTGATATGATCAATGAAGTTGACAATTGTAAAGAAACACCAGCTCATAATGCTGCTTCAGGCGGTAACGTCTCCGTCTTACAATACCTGATTGATAAAGGTTTGGATCCATGGTGCAGAACAGCTACACAAGAAACATTGCTCCATCGGTCATGCCTTGCAGGTAGGTTAGAAATCACCAAGTACTTGGTTGAGAAATATCCTGATATGATCAATGAAGTTGACAATTGTAAAGGAACACCAGCTCATCATGCTGCTTCAGGCGGTAACGTCTCCGTCTTACAATACCTGATTGATAAAGGTTTGGATCCATGGTGTAGAACAGCTACACAAGAAACCTTGCTCCACCAGTCATGCCTTTTAGGTGGGTTAGAAATCACCAAGTACTTGGTTGAGAAATATCCTGATATGATCAATAAAGTTGACAATTGTAAACGAACACCAGCTCATAAAGCTGCTTCAGGCGGTAACGTCTCCGTCTTACAATACCTGATTGATAAAGGTTTGGATCCATGGTGTAGAACAGCTACACAAGAAACCTTGCTCCATCGGTCATGCCTGGAAGGTAGGTTAGAAATCACCATGTACTTGGTTGAGAAATATCCTGATATGATCAATGAAGTTGACAATTGTAAACGAACATCAGTTGATTATGCTGCTGAAAGCGGTAACGTCTCCCTCTTACAGTACCTGATTGATAAAGGTTTGGATCCATGGTGTAGAACAGCTACACAAGAAACCTTGCTCCATCGGTCATGCCTTGCAGGTAGGTTAGAAATCACCAAGTACTTGGTTGAGAAATATCCTGATATGATCAATGAAGTTGACAATTGTAAAGGAACACCAGCTCATTATGCTTCTGAAAGCGGTAACATCTCCGTCTTACAATACCTGATTGATAAAGGTTTGGATCCATGGTGTAGAACAGCAGTAAATGAAACCTTGCTCCATCGGTCATGCCTTGCAGGTAGGTTAGAATTCACCATGTACTTGGTTGAGAAATATCCTGATATGATCAATGAAGTTGACAATTGTAAAGGAACACCAGCTCATTATGCTGCTTCAGGCGGTAACGTCTCCGTCTTACAATACCTGATTGATAAAGGTTTGGATCCATTGTGTAGAACAGCTACACAAGAAACCTTGCTCCATCGGTCATGCCTTGCAGGTAGGTTAGAAATCACCAAGTACTTGGTTGAGAAATATCCTGATATGATCAATAAAGTTGACAATTGTAAAGGAACACCAGCTTATTATGCTGCTTCAGGCGGTAACGTCCCCGTCTTACAATACCTGATTGATAAAGGTTTGGATCCATGGTGTAGAACAGCTTCACAAGAAACCTTGCTCCATCGGTCATGCCTTGAAGGTAGGTTAGAAATCACCATGTACTTGGTTGAGAAATATCCTGATATGATCAATGAAGTTGACAATTGTAAAGAAACACCAGCTCATTATGCTGCTGATGGCGGAAACGTCTCCGTCTTACAATGCCTGATTGATAAAGGTTTGGATCCATGGTGTAGAACAGCTACACAAGAAACCTTGCTCCATCGGTCATGCCTTGCAGGTAGGTTAGAAATCACCAAGTACTTGGTTGAGAAATATCCTGATATGATCAATAAAGTTGACAATTGTAAAGAAACACCAGCTCATTATGCTGCTGATGGCGGTAACGTCTCCGTCTTACAATACCTGTTTGATAAATGTTTGGATCCATGGGGTGGAACACTTACACAAGTAACCTTGCTACATCGGTAATGCCTTGCAGGTATTTTAGAAATCCCCATGTTATTGGTTGAGAAATATCCTGATATGATCAATGAAGTTGACAATTGTAATGGACCACCAGCTTATTATGCTGCTTCAGGCGGTAACGTCTCCGTCTTACAATACCTGATTGATAAAGGTTTGGATCCATGGTGTAGAACAGCTACTCAAGAATCCTTGCTCCATTGGTCATGTCTTGCAGGTAGGTAAAAATCATCAAGTACTTCGTTGAGAAATATCCTGATATGATCAATGAAGTTGACAATTGTAAAGGAACACCAGCTCATAAAGCTGCTTCGGGCGGTAACGTCTCCGTCTTGCAATACCTGATTGATAAAAGTTTAGATCCATGGTGTAGAACAGCTACACAAGAAACCTTGCTCCATCGGTCATACCTTGCAGGTAGGTTAGAAATCACCAAGTACTTGGTTGAGAAATATCCTGATATGATCAATGAAGTTGACAATTGCAAAGGAACACCAGCTAATAATGCTGCTGATGGCGGTAACGTCTTCGTCTTAAAATACCTGACTGATCAAAGTCATGGATCGATGGTGTAAAGTAACGATTGAAATAATTCAGTTTATCTTGCTATCAAACATTTTTATTCAAAGCACGTTTCGTTTATTTTATATATTTGAAGGACTTGTGATTTTTGTCCTAACATAGCTTGCCAAGATCATTGTGTGACTAATGACTCATTTGCTCCGTTATTAGTTTGTCAAAAGTTGTTTTATCCATGCGTGGTTTAAGTGAGACCAATGATCATCGATGGATTGTGATATTGGAAGCATTGTCTGCACATAATAGTTTTACAAATTAGGTGGAAATATTAATTTGTATATTCGCAATGTAATCAATTATTGATTCATTCATTTTAGTATTTAGATTCCTATATATATTAGTAGTTAGTTTAAAGGTCTTTTTAATGTTAGTTACCTGAGACGAGCAATACCAGTTTTAGGTTTTAGCATTACGTATCGGTTTTAAATTTAATGTCGGTGTGCAGAAAGCGTTGTTTGCTCATGTCAATATTTGTTAAACAACGTCATTGAATTTTACTGAAAACATGTATGTGCACTCGTTTTGGCAACCGACAAAAGAGCAATATTTTTTATTCCAGCATATTGATGCTGGAGAATGTCATCATATTGCTGAAATCTGCAAGTCAACTGTATGACTTAAGACTAATTTTGCTTAAGGGAAGCATGGCTTCCGGTAACACAAACCTGAGGATAATATAGGTCGCGATGTGTTAGATTGTAGAAGACATTTTTCATGAGATGACAATGCTAGCAATGTAATTATAGAGGACAGCAGTTTATATGTGGGAATATGTTTAGCCTTTTACTGCAGAGCACCACAAGCAAACTATATAGTGCCGATGCCATAGTTGCTTGCGGTGATGATGCAATGGTCGGATATTCAAATTTATATTTCATAGGTGTTTGTATATTAATGTAAGAATTTTAGGTGTGATATTGGTCTTTTTAGTTTTGGATCTTATATAAAGTTTGTTCGAGTCTGACAAAAACACGTGATATTTGTATATATGTCATGTATGCGTATTTAATTATAAAATGTTATATACGTAGTCATTTTTAACTTAATAGATATATCGAATATGCATTATTATTTACTATTGCATACATATTTTGTTGCTTTTTATAATTTTCGTTTTGCGCGTTATAGCTATTCTTTACACATCAACGCTTTCAATAATAATTAATTATATTAAAAAAATATGCAAATTTATTAAGAACTGTAATATATAAATATATATTTTAGCTCATTGCAATCTATATTCATGGATCAAATGTTAGAGATAAAATATAGCTATTCATCAACACAGTTGTATAACTTGATAAATGTAGATAAGATTAACATTGGTCAGAATATAACCATGTGATCAAACCCAACTGCATTTATTTCTTTATAAAATGTACAGAGAACTACTATTTAATACGTTCTATAAATAGAGTCACGTGCAAACCAAAGTAAACATTGAACTGGAAGAATTGTTCACTGTAGAATGAAATAAAAACAGCAGATATTACATTTTATTTAGAAAAGTGAATAATTGATTTTGACAGAATCAGATAACACATTTTTGCATTTTTTCTGAATATAAATAGTTCTGTATTTATATTAGTAAAGAATGTTTAGTTAAAGCAGTAAGATTGACAGTTTCTCTAAATTATATTAAAGTAAATTTTTTACTAATATATATTGAAGTAATTTTCTACTAAAATATATTAAGATTAATTTCGTTTTTTTTTCTTTTTCACAACTATATACTATTTTAATAAAGTTGCGCCCTTACAAGCAAAGGCAAAATTTTGGCTTGCATTGTACATTGCTCTTGTATTGCAAGTCAGCAAGAATAATATGCTCGTAAAGCTGCATGATTGCTGACTACGGACTCCTGTAATTCCAATTAGGTGAGTGGTTTCAATTAAGTGAGTGGGCTGCTCTTGCTTCAAACATTTTGTATTCATAGAATATCAATTAGGTGAGTGATTTCAATTATATGCACTCCTATAATTCCAATTGGGTGAATGGTTTCAATTACATGTACTTCTAGAATCCCAATTAGGTGAGTGAATTCAATTAGGTCAGTGAGCTGTTGATGCAGCAAACTTTCAGGCACTCCTAGAATTTCAATTAGGTGCGTAGTTATAATAAGGTAAGTGGGCTGCTAAGGCAGCACCCTTTCTGTCGAATGACATAAATAAACATGGACGACCCTGTAGTAGGGATGAGAGCCTCTTTCTGGCTAGATTGAATTGAACATCAGCATGTGGTGCATGACCATATTTGGTCATGTGGTTTTTTTCTGATTAGAGTAAATTGATCATCAGATTGTGACGTATGACAATAATTGGTCACGTGGCTGCGTCCTATTCCGTATAAAAGAGGTGCGGATCGCACCGCAATCAGTCCTTTCATTCAGAAGCCAGAAAGACTCGCCTCTCTCATTACAGGTAAGTACCGTCTGTGTTCGTAAACTTCTTTAAAGAATAGGCACTTTTAATGTTTGAGATTTTAATGGTAAAGTTCATATGTTTGCAACATGTTTTTACTGCATTCTTTTTTAAAATAATATATTGTAATGGAATGTTTAACTGTTTAAAAGATTTTATATTAATTTTTTTATGGTAATTTTTATTGTAAAAGATGAATTTGCTGCCAGCTAATTGCTTAGATTCAATATTGAGATAAAGTATTCAAGTAACATACATTATTATTTAGTAACAAATTCCAAACCAATATTATATTTTAAATGAGTAAAATACATTTCTTCGAAATGATTGTGGATTAATCGCAGATATTACATTTTATACTCTTTATCTCTCATGAAATTAATTGAGGCTTAACTGTTTGTATGTATTCTAAAATGCAGAAATTATACAAATGAATGACGTTGATGAACTCTAAAATAAAGTGTAATTTTATACGTGTTTCGTGTGTTTAAAATATAAAGCTTATAGATGTATTCTGGAATGTATAATATATGTATATGAATTATTTAAATAAAGTTCTTTCATTCTGAAGCCAGAAAGACTCGCTTCTCTCATTACAGTTCCAGTACCTCATTCCCCAGACTAAGCTGTTTTCATCATAGTAGTGACACCTCCTGTAAGGAGCCTATTCATCTGCTTTCTCTCTTTCGTTCTGGCATTCGAAAATCAGCACGACTAAGACATTATGAGAAACATTCTCATACAATGTGCATAGATTTGACCCCCCAACCCCCCCCCCCCCAACCCCACAGGGAAACTAAAAATATGTCACGTAGAACATTGATACAACAGAAATGTCACTGTGGCTAGTTGCAAATGAATTTTAAACTTTAGGCAAATGAATTTAGGGATTGGGATGAGAGAGTTTAAAGATTGGCATTATAATAATTAGACTCACAGTCCTACAATGTGAGATGCTGACTATGATAGTTACGATGTGAGATTGGATGGGAGATAGATCTGCTGCTCCCTATCACAACTATCAGGGTGAATTTCGTGCACAATTTGACTATTGAACCCCCATCACTATAACCATTTGCCAATATTCTTAATTTCATCAGCAAGTAACCCTTGTAGGTAGCTTAAACTGTTAAAAATCGTGAAGATAGATTTAAAGAAATGAAAATTGGTTACATCTCTAAACAATATTGATTCGTCCAAGTCACAATGAACTCATGAAATCATCAGATCCAAGCGTCCTTTATTTGTCAAACAAAACACCACATCCTTTGGTTTGAATATTGAACTTTCACACATATCACATATGCCTATTTAGATCAGATATTATGATCATGCTGTGGAATGTTCAAAACCTTAGATTGCCTACCATTGGTAGAATTTGTCCGATGCTGACGTAGATATTACGTTACAGATGGAGAATCCCCTCTTCTATAAATAGCTATGTAGCAAATGCCTCAACAAGAATTCACAAGGTTCAAGAATAAACATGAAATATTTTTTAAAAAAGAAAACAAAATTATAAAGAATTGCAATTATAAGAGTTTTATGAGTTTTTCTGAGTTTAGCATTATATAAACTGTCAGGTGCAGACTCGCACAGTACTGTTTCTAAGGATAATATTCATTGTGCAATTCAGGAACTGGCAATTTATACCACGATAAACTCAGAAAACACAACATTACACTCTTAAATAATCACACAATATTTTAAAGAGTTACTGCAGTTATTTTACGTAAGTTTCAGATATTTGTGAACTTGCTTTGTTGAGCATTGATAGATGTAGTTCTCTCTTACTTGATACATTGTATTAATACTATTTGAGGATGTTTATAAAAACCAAACACATCATATGTAATTTTTGTAATTCCTTTAAATATAGGATTCAATGTACTTCACACAGGACACCCATGGAAAGTAATATATTTAAAGTGATATAAACTGCTCTTGATTATCTGCTATTAAATATTCAAAATAATGTTTTGCATTTACTCAGTTCATTACATCTGAAACTGTAACATTTTAGTCTCAGTTTACCATATATATATATATATATATATATATATATATATATATATATATATATATATATATATATATATATATATATATATATATATAAATAAATGTTGGAGCATTTTTTATCCTATTATAAGTTTACCAAATATTATGTTTAACTCAAAGAAGTATGAAGTATTTCTATCTGTTCTACAATTTAGAATTTTGTGACAAGATTATTATGATCTGCAAACAACCAACATGCAGTCTCTCTGTGCCTCTATTTCTGTGTATGTCTGTCTTTCTCTGTCTCTCTGTCTCTCTCTCTCTCTCTCCATTTCAAGAAACTGAAAACAGAGTATTTACGGTCCCAGATGTCAAGTTTCATTAGAGTCTGAATACAATGATATGGAAGATGCATTTTTTTTAAAAATAAAGAAAACTGATTGTATAGTATTATTAAACATGTTTATAGCTTTATCCAGCTGAAGAGGACTTTAGCTATCTTTAACTATATGCATTCATGCAGAAAATTAACATCAATTTTAAATGCTTATATATATATATATATATATATATATATATATATATATATATATATATATATATATATATATATATATATATATCAGTAGAAACAAATGTTCGTCAAAGCTTATCCTCATTGCATTGCTCAGTCCAGAATCATTTATCACAAACTAATATTATTCTTCCACAATAAAGTTTTATATAGGGCAATGATTTACATTTTTTACATCTCAGTACATCTTTATTTCTAACATAATTGATCATTTATAATCTCTATTGGTCATAATTGTTAGGTTTACATTTATTGAAGTTGATGCATGTGACATTGAAAGGCCGCTGTCTTACATTCAGTCTATACTGGAAAATTATTTACCTGATAAAACCTGTCTCTGTCTTATATTCAGTCTAGACTGGTAGATTATTTACCTGATAAAATCTGTCTCTGTCTTATATTCAGTCTAGACTGGTAGATTATTTACCTGATAAAATCTGTCTGTCTTACCTTCAGTCTAGACTGGTAGATTATTTACCTGATAAAATCTGTCTGTGTTATATTTAGTCTAGACTGGTAGATTATTTACCTGATAAAAACTTGTTGCAAATATTATCTAGAAGACAAATGCAGTAAATGATAGGTATCATCTATGAATGTTGTTTTCTTTTCAGGTGAATTTTTTTATTTTTTGTTTGTTTGTTGCTTTTAATAATTTGTCAAAAGTTATTTTGGAAATGTAATGGAAAGTAAAAGGAAATTGAATCAGTACAATAAGCACGTGAATGAAATTTAATCTTTTGAAAAAAATGCTTCAAAGTATCTCCTGATGCAGAAGAGAACATACATTTTTACATGTGGATATACTTGCAGGTGCGTGTAGAGACATAGCTAGGCATTTGTCTTATGTCGGCAGTCATTGCATAAAGGTTATGATCAAATATAATTTTAATTTTAAAAATCATTAAGTTTTACACAAGTTAGCCAAAAATGTAAATTTGCACTTTGATTTGTTTTCTACATTGCACACATTTCATGTATACTTAAGCTTGACCATTGATATGGTATATGCAGGTACAGGTATGAAATTGACACTTGCATTGGTGTTGTTGATTGCACTGGGGTGTCTCATTTGTTTTCTTAGTGTGTCAACTATCACAATTCAATAAAGACAGCAAGGGGTACTATAAAACACTACAGCAGTATCAAAATTCACGAGTGGATCCCAACGAGACCCAGCAGACAACCAACACTACTTAACCCCTTACATCCATGTCCATTAATGGTCAGTCTAAAATCTTTCAGGTCTGTGCATTTTAGATAATTACCCTCTAATTCGTAAAGTTTAAATACTTTATTCCATTAAGTTTGTATTTTGTGTTACCTGAATATATTTTTAAAGCTAGAAATATGTAGAATATAATTTACTATTATGTATTGTTACTACTCTCTTTTCTTAAACTAATTACAAGAAAAGAACATAAACAGACACGTTTTGTAAAATTCAAAATATAATTCATTTTCCTAAAATACAAATTACAAATAACTCACAGAATTCTGAATGAAGTCCTAACTAATCCTAAAGCTTAGTGTGCAATTAAAAAAAGGACAGAGTTTTTCAAATGAGTTTAAGTGGTATCAAGTGGTATTCCCAATGATGTTCAGTCTGTTGTGCTGAAGTGCCAATATTCTTTAAATGAAATCGCAATATATACAAAACATCTATTAAAGTCCGAGCAATTTCTAATTCCAATGAATAATTTACATACTTGTCTAAGACTGATGCTTATGCTGGGAATAATAAATTTTCAGTAGATCATGCCACATGTAAGACAACTAAGATGCAATTTCAGAAGCAGAATGAGGTTTGAAGAATCATATAAAAATTATTCTGCCTTTGTTGACAAGGTCAAGTACAAAAGCAGCTAACCAATCAGGAATTAGATCAACCTGTTTCTGCGCAAAACCTCATGACCTGAACACGTCTCATCTTTATATTTACTTCTATCCTGAAATTACATTGACTCATCTTGAAGCACAAACTCAGAACTATTATGAAAATATAATAAAATGCACATATCTTTCTAATTACAACTCATGTAAGTCAGATATAGTTTTATAGCCTTGAACAGAAGCTTGATGGGTATGGTAACCTTTACCTACAATGCTGCTCTGGGAATGACCTCATGTTGATTTTGAACTCTGTGTGTGTGTGTGTGTGTGTGTGTGTGTGTGTGTGTGTGTAGATAGATGTTACACTGGAAAATTATTAGGTCTTTGCCCAGTTAAAAAGTTACTTTTAGATTTAACATCGTCTTAATATAAAAAAGTAATTACTGACCAATGACAGTGATTTCATGGTTTTCAAAAGAGTTGTTGCGAATTGTGAGTTGTGCTTGTAGAAAACTCGTCTCACATTTATTCATAATTGAGAATGTACAATTGACTAATTGTCATGATGTTGTTAAAGTAGTATATGGCAGAGTCAAGGCTATATTCATGTCAGCAAATTGCAATTCATTTTGTTACCAGTTGATTAGATGAGGAGTTATGAATGTCTTCTTCAAAGTCCATAATCACTTTTTTTTCCTACAACTCTTGGATTCAAATAAAAAATGTCACAACAATTTTGCCTATTGCTCTTGCCTTTGTCGTCGTATCTGTGATACTAAATCTTTTTATGGACTCTCAAATTATGAACTGTGGAATTTAATTGAATCACCGCAAATATCTGAATTTAATTAATCTAATTTTGAATATTAGTTTTCTATGCAATAAAGTCCTTTATTAGTGAAAAGTACATAACAGCATCCTCTCAAGTAATTCTTATCCACCTCTACGCACTGATTATCAAACTATTAAATGCCATTTTGAGATCACTTTTGGTATGTTGTTTATGCACTGAACGATTGTTCTTTTAGCTGTATTGTGGCTTTCAGGTCATCTACCTCTCAGTAAATCTTTGATAACAGGATTAAGCCAAAAATAGCTTGCAGATAAATCAAGGCTGTATAGATGAAGTGGCAAAGTATGGATGCTGTGCTCTTACAGATAGGTTGCCATGGCGATGGATCTATGCACCGGTGAATTATATTATGGATTAGATGGATACTTGATGTCCCTATTTGTTGATAGTGTTACACAACTTTTGGCATCACTTTGGAGGAATAAAAATGTCCATTTATACTAGCAGAGTTAGGCACAGGTAGATGGTTGACTGAGACTTTTACGTAACAAAATAATGCAGATAAAACTCATGAAGTCTTACTATGTCAATTGAATTGTTGCTAATACTGGTCTTTCCCTTTCCAAATAAGTCAGGTGAAAATAATGGTTTTACACTCTTTTATATTTGGTGAGTAGATGGCAGAGTCTGTTTTTGACTTATCATCAACAAAAGCATACCTCATTTTACCCAAAGTTTTCGATGTTTCAAATGAATCTTCAGTATATTTTTAATAGCTGATGAATAAATGCCTGAGATCTTACAGATATCTCCATGGCAAATTGAGCATCTTCAGTTGCCTTCACAACAGCCACTTTCCACTCACCAATGGGGCCCCGAGTGGCTTTACATCGCTTTTTGTTACGGATCACTGCCATCTCACCTCTGCATGGATTCAAGTCTCAGATTCCGCCAATGTGTGTATGCGAGAAAGATTGCCAGTAGCTTCTGGTGCGTATGTGGCTTTCTCGGGGGGTGTCCCGGATTCTTCCTCTGCCATTATTACTGGCCGCCATGCATAGCATATCGTGTGCTGAAAAAATGGCGTTACACCATACAACATTTCCACTCACCAATGACAGAAAATGGTTCTCAAGAACGTAGATCAACTTTTAAATGATGAAACCACCTCAAATTGTAGGATGTGATAGAGAATTTCATTGGTAAACTTATAGTTGTCCACCATATCAGTGGGAGACAACTCTTAGAAGACTTTATAGCCTGCTCAGTTGCAAATTCTTCTCCGGTAACATTATCATTACCTATGTTACATCATACTCATAGATATACATGTGTCTGGTTTACTGTACATATAGTTTCAGGTAATTTTAAAGAATGCTATTTTTCAAACAATCAGTGTTACATTTATTGATGGATTCAAAGAAACAAAAAGGCTATAACAAACACTTTTCAGTATTTCTGGTATATTTGTACGGTCCATGTTTAATGAAAATGTCACATTATATGTCATATTGTCCCAGATTTGTTAAAAAACATAAAACAGTAAGTCTCTGTGTATAAACAAAGGCAACTCATCTTAGGTCATGTCAGAATTTCCAATCTGAATAGTTACCTGACTGATCAGTTATATGCTTTCTTGTTTTGAAAACCAGACCTCACATTACACCAACAGAGGTCAAACTGACTGGTTTCAAACCCAGGTGGGGTCCCAGGTTACTGAGTGGTGTAAAGCACTCCCCATCACAGATGACTGATATCTCACCTTTGTCATCAGTCATTAGAGGCTTGACTCAGCTGATATATCGGTCAATGAGAAAGCTTGCCAGTAGCTTCATGTTGGTGGATCATGTTTTTTCCCGGGTTTTTTCCATGTTCGTCTTCCACCTAATATACTGGCAACAATATGTAGCCTATTACTGAAAAATGACATTAAAGTTCCTATTAGCAGAGACATCCTACCATAGTGTCGTACCTACTCTTGGTAGTTTCTCTGACAATATCATGTCTCGTCCTCTTTCTGCAGCATCTTACTCTCCTCCTCATAGGTCGCCTGTACCCGCAGCCAGACATTGTATTAAAGACAGGGCCAAGGAGTAGATGATTTTGAGGCCATAGCTAACCACGCAAGGCATTCTGTCGGAGATCCCTCTACTAAACATATAGGCTAATTAAAGAAAATTGGTGCACGGGACAGTGAATGTCTCGCCATTGCTGAGCATGAAACCATCAACCTATTGAAAGTCTTGCATGGAATCACAGCAATGGAATCCGAACACATATCTTTCCGTGACCGCACGAACTGACGCGATTCTGTCAGTCGTTCAGTAGATGATCACGGTGTCTGGCACCCACGGATTGATGCCATCCCGGCAGAAATAACGGTGGCTACTGACTAGACCAAAGTTGTCGGTCCCTAGAAGCTCTTAAATTGTAACCATCATATTATGACAGTCGAGACACTTTCCTACATGCTTGGTTCCTTGTTTTTCGTTCTTCTCGAATTGTAATTCAGTTTAAAAGGTAAATATGCACGGCCAAACCATTGACCTCCTGAACACTAGGGTTAATAAACTGATAGATCCAAACTGACGTCCCTGTGTCACAACAGCCAATTTACGCTACCTGGGCAACTTACAACTGTGACAGGGCTATGATAGCAATTTCATACATGTAGTGAAAATGTAAAGTGAGAAGAAACGGTAATAAAATCTTAGTTGACACAATGTATATTATGCATAACAAAATATATTTCCAGTTAAAAATGGATTGGTTGGTAGGAATAAGATTTTTGAAACTCTGTTTTCTGAAACTGACAAAGGTTGCATGACCTTGTCAGTATTAGTCGACAACGCCATGTTTTCTGATAGATTTACACTCTATATAATTACTTCATAATTTGGGGATTGTTTGTCCAACTTGCTGTAAATCTAAGTCGAGCTTGCAAAGGCTGCCATTGCTGAACCATGCTTTCTACTCAATATCCAGGAAACGATGAAAACTATTGAAAGAAATAGTAAACGTCTAATCGAGCATGATGTGTGCAACTTTCACCACAAGCAATATTAATTGCCTGGTCAAAACGTTCTGGAATAGTGATTGTTTCGAAAGAAATTTCTGTTTTACTGAGATTTTTAAAGATAGGGATTTAGAAAATTGGAATGTCCTTATAATTGTGTTAAATTGGATGATTAAATCTGAAAGTAGCTCATAAGAAAAGCATACTGTGTTATTGCGTTTGATTTTTTATTAAAGACCAAAACTACTACATATACATCTAAAATAACTTGCAACTAACACAATTTAATATACAAAATGACAGTGTTTATTGGAGGCAATATAAAAACAACAAATGGTTCAGTCATTTATATATATAAATACAACTGAAAGGTGTTTAGTGGTTTGTATGTTTTGCTGGGCAATGCTAATATAGAAAATAAAATGACAAAGCCATGTGCACAATCATTACCTACCTGGATTTTAAGCACATCACAGCAAATTCATTTCCCGCATTGCAAATAAAATATATTGTAAGCCTAAGTTTAACTTTTCTTCAATTTTATGTTCTGTTTTTAATACACATTTCTCAGCTTAAAATTATATATTTAGTTTGATAATCGAAATAACATATTCAACTGAAATTGATGAATTGTGTACTCTGACTTTATTTTATTCAAACGTTGGGAAATATATTTAAAGTGGAAGACCGCTCATAACAATCACCAAACATGTTATTTTCAATAGAGTTGGTCATAGATTAACTCCCTAAGCAACAGCATGAAAACTGCTGTTTTTGCATCCACAATGGAAACATGGCCAGTCAAGCATATTACTCTGCCTCAATTAAAATGCATGTAATTTGCTCATTATCTAACCTATCCAAGGTCTTAATGATGTAAAACCATATTGCAAGTCTTTTAAAAACTGGATTAAAAATATAGCTTCTGGAGCTTAACAAGTTCATCTGATGAGATGCAAGAATACTTCATTAATATCCATGAAATTTACACATTATTGAACCCATCCATTATGTTGTTGATATTAATCATTATTTCAAGGCTGATAAACAAAAATCTGATCAGAAATGTGACTTCATAGCAAGGTCGTCACTCATATCTAAGAGAATCCAGCTGATGCGAGTATATCTCGCACTTTTTCAAAACAAACAAATCTTGAGGATACAAGCCCATGTGCCAAGTTTGATCAAAATCGGGTTAGAAAATGGACTCATGAAGGGTAACAAGCTCAATCAGATCCAAGATAACCTATTCATGGATTTTGTTCATTACTAAACTCGTCCAAGAGCTTAATGATAATGACATATATTTCAGGTTTGATCAAACCTGAACATGAAATACAACCTTGAACAAGTTTGGGTATTAAGTTGTATTATCACCTCTTTAACACGCGTAGATCTATCTATCTCTCTTCGCAAAATCAACTGTAGATTGTTGGGTTTTGTTTAGTTATTTGTTTTTTGTTTTTTTTGTTTCTTGCTTTCTTGTGAATGTGGTCATGTGTAAAATCTGTAAATAGTAAAGGAATATCATAAAGATGAGAACATAGTAACGAATTTATTGATTAGTTAATAATGATCGATTGCACAATTTATAGAAAAAATTCTAAAACATTCCGGATTGAAATATTTTCGAACTATACATCAATAATTAAGAAGTTGCATTGGCATTTCGTGATTTCTTCTGGATTACTTAAGAATTTCTGCCTTATGGTTCATGCTATCATGGTGGATGGACGATTCACACTCATTCATTTAGGAAAGATAGGATTTATCAAGAGTATCTTGAATGCCATTGAATAAAATGATCGTTTTTGCATATCCAACCACCCAGCAGATTCGTTGTCAACATTGGCGGTTACATATCTCTACTGGATTTCATCTATGTCCTTTTTTAATAATAAAGTGATACATTTTAAAAATTCACGCAACGAGTTTCTTTACTAACATGGTATCCACATTTACATGGTTATATCTGGGCTTTTTCTCACGCAACAGGAGTGATGTGATTTATCAACTCCCATAATCTCTAAAGAGTTCTGTAAATTTAATAACTTTGGCAGTTATGCACCTTTGAACCATATAAATAAAGAATTTGAACCTGAGGTGGCTTCACTGAAAATAAACTTTTCCGTGAATCGGAAAAATGACCGTGAGAAGGTTCATTGTTTACACGTAAAAGTCTTGTTTGGTGTGAACAAGATCAAGGTAGGGGTAATAATAATGGTAATAATAATGAGGACTTTGCATAGCGCCTAATCTTTAGTAGCTCTAAGCGCTTTACATCTATAATGATATGACTACAAACTCAACCCCCCCCCCCATGAAATTAGAAAACATAAAAACAGACTGAAAATATTTAAGGTTGGAAATATTATTAGGTCTTTAAGTTTGTTCTTACAGTTGAAATAGATGAGGTTTAAGAGCACTCTTGAAAGGGGTCACTGTGTCTTTGTCTAATTTCAATGGGCAATTCGTTCCACATTGCTGGTTCCTGGTATGTCAGAATATTGTCCATATGACTTCGTTTTAATAGTGGGAATAATGAGTATACGATTGTCAGAAGAGGAGCGTAAGTATCTTGCTGGTGTGTACACAAGGGTGAGGCCAGATAGGCATAATGGACTGGAATCCGTCAGTGAAACAAATTTTGTGTTTGATTCTGGATTGAGTGGATAGCCAGTGTAGGGAACAGAGCAGAGAGGAGGTGTGTTCTAATCGTGGTACTCAGAGGATGATCTGAGCAGCTGTCTTTTGAACTTTTTGAAGTTTCTGGAGTAGATATTGAGACGAACAAGACATAATTGAGTTTCATTAGTCGTCTTTAAAGTACTAATGAACATACAAAAGTTTTATTGGCATCAACTGAAAGATATCTGCGAATGGAGTCAATGTCTCAGCTCAAGATATACAGCATTGCATATGTTCATGACATGTTGGTGCAATGTGATAATACTGTCCAGAGTAACACATAGGTTTCATACTAGATGAATTTAATGTTGGTGTAGCTGATATTTATTGTTTGAGGTAAAGGATGTCAATAAGAAAGTCTTTGTGTTGTGATCAGAATTGCCTAAGGACAGACGATTTAATTCTAAGGCTGATTGGCCTGTGATTTTATTGAAAACTCAAATTTATAGCACCCACCCCAAATTTTTTTAAATCTCAAATCTATAGCACCCACCCAAAATTAAATGTTCAGTGTGCCATACTAGATTAACCACATGCATTGCTCAGTTTTAGTTGCTTGACCCGAGTAGTGGGGTAAATTCTTGTACCTTAAAAGTTCTATTATGAATTGCACAGCTTTAGTTGACATAACTTCAGTAGCTGGCTCTGCCCCAATTACCTTAAACAAATATATACTCCTGTCCTAATCTGAGGAAAAATAACTTTATATGAGAGAGAGAGAGAGAGAGAGAGAGAGAGAGAGAGAGAGAGAGAGAGAGAAGAAAACAAAATAACCTGAAGGATTAAATGATCTAACCGTGCTCTATGTTGACTAACCCGATTAGTACTTTAGATGATTGCCGACTAACCTGGCATGTCCTTAGCATTTGCCGAATAATCTCATACCTGACATATCCTTAGCTGATAGCTGACTAATCTCATACATGGCATGTTCTTAGCTGATTAATTTCATACCTGGCATATCCTAATCTGATAGCTGACTAATCTCTTACCTTGCATATCCTTAGCTGAAAGCTAACTAATCTCATACATGGCATGTCGTTTGCTAACTGATCTCATACCTGGCATATCCTTATCTGATAGCTGACTAATATCATACCTGGCATGTCCTTAGGTGATTGCTGATTAATCTAATACCTGCCATATTCTTAGGTTATAGCTAACTAATCTCATACCTGGCATATCCTGAGCTGATAGCTAACTAATTTCATACCTGGCATGTCCTTAGATGACTAATCTCATACCTGGCATAGCCTTATCTAATAGCTGACTAATCTCAGACCTGGCATATCCTTAGCTGATGACTGACTAATCTCATACCTGGCATATCATGAGCTGGTAGCTGACTAACCCATTAGCTGCATGTCCTTATCTGATAGCTGACTAATCTCATACCTGGCATATCCTTAGCTGATGACTAATCTCATACCTGGCATATCCTTAGCTGATGACTAATCTCATACCTGGCATATCCTTAGCTGGTAGTTGACTAACCCATTAGCTGCATGTCTTTACCTGAAAGCTGACTAATCTTGTATATGACAAGGCTTTTTCCAACCATGCTCCTGTTTACTACTAACAAGCAAATATACAAGCCTCTCAATCAAACCAACAAACATAATGATTGTCTTTTCCATGTAATACACTCATTGTAAGATTATAGTGAAGTTTAGGAACACCTAAAATGCATATAAATATTCAAATATTTGACACTATGCTGTTAATATAAGACACAGAGACAAAGGTTCACTATCCATATTTAATAATAATTCAATTTTGTTTTAACTGTTGTCTCGTACAAGTAAACCCAATGCAATAACAAGAGATAAAAAAAGTTGCAGACAAGCACAAGAATTAAATAAATTTTTGAACAGAATTAAAAAAAAAAAAAGCATGTTACTACATTTACATATTATACTGAAGTAGTTCTTTCATTAAATCTAATCACCATAACTTCTCAATACACCTCATTGCAGAAACAATCATCTTTAGCCACCTGCAGTTGTCTCCCTTAGCATAGGAGTAGTAAATATACAGAGAGTTATGTAAAGTCTAATTTAGTTTGAGTTTGAGAGATTTGAAAATCATGAAAATTTATTAGTCTATATAGTCGACAGTTTTCTACAGTGCTCTATATTTACCTACTTAAGTTCAGCTCCTAATATGATGCTATTTCAAAATGTGCTAATACAGTGAATGGAGTTGCAAAATGTGACAATTATGATATTCAAAAATAAACAAATTGGAATGAAGAATTACAAGATATGTGTCTGTGATCTGAATTTTTAGAGTAGCTTTAACAATTTTTCACTCATATCGCTACGATGTCTGTAGTATGGCTGTTCATAGTGATGTCTAGCACTGGGGCATCATGCCGCAGACATGTCGCATAATGTCACACCCAGTCACATTATCCTGACACCAGGACGACCAGTCTTAACACTAACCTCTTAATGCTGAACGCCAAGTGAGGCAGCTGTTAGAACCAATTGTAGAAGATTTTGGTATGATTTGGCCGAAGATCGAACCCACGACCTGCCACATCAGAGACAGAAGCTCTAACCGCTAGTCCACTGGAGCAGTCAAATACAAGCTACATATGATTTTGAGATTGCAAATTTAAAAGCAGCTTGATAGGGGTAAGTGCAAGAAACATCAAAATGAAATATTTGACCTTAACAACTGCTACATTTTTTTAGCATGAGAAATGTTTCCTTGTCAGCTTTAATTTCTCTAGAATGTGAACTTTAATACTGTAAAATCTTCAATACTTTAAACTTTGACCTTTACAATCATGATAGTTGATTAGACATTACAGACACACAAATGTACATGCACACACTGGCACTGAGATTATCACTTTGTCAAGATTTCAGGAAAGTAGATATGACACCAATTATTGTTCTTACTATCATAAATTTACCAAACATTTTGTCATTTAGTTTTTCCAATGGAATCAACATTAATGTTGGAAACAAGCTATATGAATCTAGTGGATAGAAAGAGAATCCAACTGCAGATAACAATTTTGTGATATTTGATGAATGTTTCTTTTTAAAATCTTGTCTGATGGCACTTTGAACACTCTGTATAAAAAGTTCAACTCACACAGCAAAGTTAATTTTGTCATCAGAAGTTAATTAGATACCATCATGAATGATCTGATATAAATATTTCAGCCATGCTTTCCAGTGTCTGAGCAGACTAAAAATGCTTTCCTAAAATGAAGAGTAACTAACTGCACCAAGGTGTATTGAGTGATTTAAATAAACAGTACAAGCTTCAAAACAGTTTACATTTTATAGAATACAAATAAATCAATTCTTAAATATGAAATTATTCATATAAACTACCTTCAATTTCATTTGATTATTCAAATCAATTACTTTTTTAATATTTGTAAGCATGTGATTTATGGATAAATAAAATTGATCAATAACTTCAATGTCAAGGAAATATATACAGCAGAAATACAAATGTAAACAATTGACAAGATGTTCAAAAGATATTATGCTCTTTCATGATGGTTCAGGAACCACACTATTATGTAAACCATTCTTTTATTTCACAATTTTGTAAAAATACTTTTCATTCTTTTTCAGGTATACAAATAAATATGGGTAAAGAAACTAGACTTAAATTTTCTAAAACATGTATTCCCTTACTACAGTCTAAAAAGTACATGAACACAAAATGTGAAAAATAGAAAAAGTTCTTGTTAGTAAATGCAAATCTAGTCATGCATATATTGCATATATGTACGGATAAAAATAAATTTCAAAATAATTCAACTATGTCAAGTAGTTTTTGTGTAATCATGCTAACAAAGTAACATCAACACGTTTGTGCCCAACAATCCAACAAGTTCAAAACTTTATAACTAGGGAAATACTTCTTTACAAATCAAATCAGGTTTTCTCTATCTGCATGCAAACATGACTACCAAATTTCACTTCTTTATGTCCAGATGGTTTTGTGCAGTTATCCTAACAAAGTTGTCACTAAAACAGCACAGGTCCAACAAGATTGGAAAATTGATACAGCCAGGAAAATATATTTTGCTATAAGTGTATTTTTTGTGTGCATGTATCAGTGTTTTGGCATTTCTTTCCTATATCCAAATAGAACCATTACTAATCAAGACCTCATAAAAACGACAATCTCTATAATTTGAGAGGCAGGGTCTAAAAAAATATTTTGTTGAAATGCAAAAAAATAAAGAAGACGGATGTTCAGGGATACGATTCATGAAAGTGATAACACTGAATCCCGTAAATGCATTACATTACAAAGTATTACCAATATAAAGATACATAATAACTGTGGATGAAATCCAATATGCCTTAGCAAAGCAATGTTAGCTGGACAATCAAGAGCTCATCAATGCTAGCATGCCAGATGTGGCTGAAATGCAACAAAGCTTATTTAACTTTTGCTGCAGATACCAAAGCCATGAAACATGCAAGCAGTGACCATAATTATTGTAAATAATTTTATGTAATTATGGAAATCAAATTCATTCATGGCCTAACCAGTTTGAAGCCACGTGACAAATTTGGTTTGAAATGCAATACATTTAAGTTAAGTTGTCTAACCAAACCCTAAGTAAGGAGGAAACACAATCGGACCATAGCACTTATAAATAAGACTAAACTCCTATAAAACACATGTAAGCCAACAATCATACCAAACTGTATCAGAAGACGCTGAAAAGGCTCAAAGCTATGATGGTTACAAACAAAATGTATATGAAGCTGACATTGTCCAAGGCCTTATTGAAAATGGAGTTGATGAGACAAAACATCAAAATGAGACATTTAGGTCTATGAGACAATTTACACACCAAACTGTACTGTATACTGCAATGCTGAATACTGCTAAGCTAAACTGGTGACAAGAATCTGCTCTAAGATATGACACTGATGGAGAAATGGCAAATGCTCCATTTCAGTTGGATGTAAAAAGCCAAAAACTTTAAAAGGCATATTTATTTCCAACAGGCATTTCACCAATCAATTTATGTGCAAGGTTGCAGAGTTGTGTAGATTACGTGTAAAAATCTCAATAATGATATGAAGTCAATTATCAGGGACCCATACTCTGTTAGAAAGGAGCTGACTTGACAGAACCCTTCAAAGATGCATCAACCATTATGAGACAATGTACATACCAAATTGTATCAAAATATGTTGACTGGTTTCCAACTTGTTACAAGTTTCTGCTGAAGTGGAGATGTAATATCGATAGAGACAGAGCAATAACTCTGTTGAACTTGGGCTTGAAAAGATGAACCTAAGTCACATCTACATGTAAAAGGAATATTCAAATACCAAAAATGACTTGAAATAATGTTAAAATGTTGATGAGTAATTCTGGTTATAATAGCTGGATGAAGAGACTAAAGGACAGATAGATGTAAACTTTTAACATTCAACAAATTGATGTGAGACACTAAAAATCACATAGGTGACATTGAATAATTACTGTACTTTTCATGGTGGATACTACATGACACGTCAATGTTTGACATTATGCACCATAATACAATATGTCAATGTTTGACATTGTGTACTATACATACAATATGTCAATGTTTGACATTATGCACCATACATACAATATGTCAATGTTTGACATTATGCACCACCCATACAATATGTCAACATTTTACGTTACGCACCACACATATGATATGTCCTACAAAGTAATTGTATAAGTTTACATATACTATCTGCATCCTTCTAACAATACGGCTCTACTCTGATGTTAGTGGCAGTTTAAATTATTTTCTTTAATTTGTAAAAAAGAGTCTTATAATGTTTATCCATTCATATTATCAAAGAATAAAACCCAACTATGGAAACCATTTTTTGATCTAATATGCAAGATCAACTCTTTGAGAAAATGTATGAACTCTTATAAATACATAAAAAAAACTATTTGACAAAATGTATGACCTTTTACCACACCATAAACAAAACTGTTTGACAAAATGTATGACCTCTTAGCACAGCATAAACAAAACTGTTTGACAAAATGTATGACCTCTTAGCACAGCATAAACAAAACTGTTTGACAAAATGTATGACCTCTTAGCACAGCATAAACAAAACTGTTTGACAAAATGTATGACCTCTTAGCACAGCATAAACAAAACTGTTTGACAAAATGTATGACCTCTTAGCATAGCATAAACAAAACTGTTTGACAAAATGTATGACCTCTTAGAACAGCATAAACAAAACTGTTTGACAAAATGTATGACCTCTTAGCACGGCATAAACAAAACTGTTTGACAAAATGTATGACCTCTTAGCACAGCATAAACAAAGATGTTTGACAAAATGTATGACCTCTTGGCACATCATAAACAAACTGTCATAGATAAGAAAACAAATATGCAACAAACAAGCAGTTTTCGAGTATCTGTCCTCTTCTTTTTAAAATCTTCGCAAAGCTTGGGAATTTTTGAACTGCTCAACATATTCATGCATTACTAGCATACAGATTGCTACACTTGTAAGTACATATACCAAAAAAAGGAAATATCATGGAAATAAATTAAAATGCATCATGTTTCTGACATTTTATATGAACAAAGTTTCATTTTATTTTGTTAAACAACATTTATGTTCACATAAATGACACCTGCTCATATACAACAACTACATGGGTTCCTTTTCTTATACATACTGATCATTTTTTAAAACCTTTAAACAGAACCGATCCCTATGAGAAAAATACATGTTGGGATTACTTTTTTTTATACAGATTACCATTTTACCCTCTGTATAAAAAACACTTGTACATATGGAACAAATATGTGCATGGGTTCCATTTCTATACTGTTGACAATTTTAGCCGCTATATAAATATCACATGTCCATATGAAACAAATGTATTGGTTAATTATTTATTCCAATTAACCTTTATAAAGAGCACCTGTCCATATGGGAGAAACACGTATATGGGTTGAGTTTCTCATACTAATGATTTTACCCTCTACATAAAGGTCACTTGTCCATATGGAACAAATGCTTGTATAAGTTCCTTTTCATATCCTGATGATTATTTTAACCTCTATATAAACAACACCTATCCGTATGGGACAAATACATGTACAGGTTTATTTTTTATTTTTTTAAATTATTTTAACCTCTATATAAACAGCGCCTTTCCATATGGGACATATTCACACATAAGTTTCTTATACTGATGATTATTTTACCCTCTACACAGAGAACACCTGTCCGTATTGGACAAATACATGCAAAAGGAAAATGGTGACATTGGAGGGAGACAATCCAACTCACTCTACAGCACTTAAATTTGGCAATGAGCAATAATCCTATCTTTGGCTTCTTTGGCAGAAAATAAAGCAATCTTCTGAAAAAAAGCTCTAGCACCACTATCAACCAAAAAAGGAAGTTATGGAAACTGAAAGAGAAAATCTGCAGATAATTATCCATATCTGGGACAGCACTGGTGCAAATGAAAATTCATAACTGTCACTTGGCTAGCCATAGCACATGCCTTTTGAAAATTATATATGCATACAGTTTCAGCTTAGTTCATCCCATCAATAAATATAGCCAATGTACAAGCAATAATTATATAATTCACATACAAGAAACTTTCATACGTCTCAATAACAATACATCATTTCTAACCAAGGTTGATAATTGGCTTTACTCCGTTACCACCCATTCCTCATTTTTCATTAGTAAGCATAAACAAAAAGAAGCTAACAACAATATAATGTACAAATCTAATACCAATTAATGAAAGTACCCATTTTATTGATCAATATGTAATTTTGAAGAGAAACTTTGATTGGCTTATTCAAACAGCATGAAAAGTCATGTTGGGTCACAAAAATGAGAAATATTTGTGTTTGCAATGATAGGTTAAGCAGAATTGTGCATGTTCATAAAAATCCAAGGACATTTCTGCATAAGTGTGTGTGTGTGTGTGAAATGGATTCTTAATGCAGCTTTAACAATTTTTCGGTCTGCAGTATGGCAGTTAATAGTGATGTCTAGCACTGGGCAATCATGCAGCAGACATGTAGCATCACATTATCTGATGCTCAGCCAACCAGTCCTAACACTAACCTGTTAATTCTGACAGCCAAGTGATGTAGCTGCTATTACCATTTTTATTAGTCTTTGGTATGAACTGGCTAGGGTTTGATCCCATGACCATCTGTTAAAGGAGCAGAGCAGATTATCACCCACGGAATGATACATTTGCAGCAATAGTAAACAATAACTATTATGCACAAACTAGATTCTGTCTAAAGTGATTTCGACAAGAAAATCATTCAAGGACATAAAAACATAAAACAATGAAAGAGAACATTATTTTCTATTCACCAATTTCTCCAGGATAACAACTACATAATATATGAAAGCATCTCTCTGAATGATTACAACAAATCACATGGCAAATGTTTGATTATGGCCATGGATATAAAAGTCAAGTGTTAATATGTCCAAACTGTGTACTGTTAGTATTAATTGATGTTACAGGTTTAATGTAATCACATCAATGGGACTGAATGTGATTTTAGTTTGCTGATCTAATTATTAAGAGGTAATCATTACATTCAGTTGGAATTTGCATTATCACATGTCCTGGAGAAAACAAGATATTAAAATATAGGCATTATGATCAGCTAATATAAACATGGTAAATAATTTTATTATTCTTGGTTTTCAAAAATCACTATGATTAAAATCGGCTTCAAAACCTCTTATCACTGTTCACCCCTAATACTCATACTTTGCTGGGAGTGTAACTATTATTAAAAGCAAATTTCATGCATTAGAATGACCCTGATTAGCCACAACAGGTGGAGGCCTGCACAAGGTACATGCATCCCATTCATGTAATTCCTATACTTATTCATATATTCAATACATAATTAACCTAGCGAGGGTAACCCATTGCAATAGATACTGCATAGTCATTTAAATAGAAAGTTTACTATTGAATATACAAATTTATTTCAACATCCAAAGGCCCTGGTCTGAATGGACCTTCTATGTAGAAACTTCGGTCATGAGACACATACAATACTAAAAATAATGAATGAAATGTAGCAACGCTGTACATACTGTTATACAGTAACTGATAATTACACCAGGGTAAATACATTGGCACTCCACTACTTGTATAGGTAAGCTAAAATTAAACAGTCCTTTTAAAAGTTAATGTTTATACAACACTGTACAAGACTGGCCTCTCCTTTTATTTTTCTGTGGTTGTTGAGAGCCAACCTTGAATACACGATATGCACCACTGCCTAACAGTGCCTATGCACTAGAGCATAACTCTTTAAATAGCAATATATACATGCACAGTATACAATCTATTAAGCATGTGAAATGTATGCTGATATTAACACATTTGAATATGCTGGTGACATGGATATGCTTGGGAAATGCATACTGATACTATATGAATATGCCAGAAAAAGGTACATTAACACATGGATATGCTAGTTACAAATATAAAAACACATGGATATGTGAGTGAAATATATAATGTCACAGAGATATACTAGTAAAATGTATGCTGACACATAGGGACATGATAAAGGTATACTGACATGAATATGCTAGTTAAATGTAACCTAACACAAATGGATATGTTCGTGAAATGTATGCTAGCACATATGGCTTTGCTAAGTAAACTATTCCAGGTGATAATGATCCAATTAACAGATCAACAGTATCACTGTGAAATGTTAACAATATGCAAATGCAAGAATTATACAGAGCATGAATTAAATAAGTAGGTCTTGAAATGGGTAATCTGACCAAATCGACATTTCACTTCTAATTTCATCCATTGTTCTGTAAATTTTGTGTTTTCAGTGTCTGAAGTGCTTTAAGATTTTACAATGATCATTTTCGTTCACTGTCTCCTCCTTAGTTTCACTAGTTTGGAAAACTGGAAGCAATTTGAAACTCGTTTGCTTAATCTCAGTGTTCAGTTTTCAAACAGGGGATAGAACTATGGTTTATTTTGATGACTTTCCAAAAGTGTGACTAATTAAATATAATTTTTAATTAAAACAAATACAGAGAGCACAAAATTTACAACAAATTTATAATCACAACTGAATTCTGTTACAGTAACTACAATTTCCTTTTCATGGTCTTATTACAAGATAATTTAACAATTACAACCACCAGTGATGATGTCATCACATTTATGACAGTTGTGTTTTGTCTTGCTGCATAAAGAAAATCTCTGCTTGTAAAATGCAAAACCTATGCATTTTGAAGAATATGATCACAGGTTATCTTGCAAAAGTGCGATCAAATATGGAAAATTAGTAGCAGCTTAAAATATAATTTTTTAATCTATTCATGAAATACATTTGGATTATAATTCATTGTCCAGCATCCCTCGTTTTGCATTTGTGCTTTACATTTGCTTCAAATGCATTCATCATATTGGAGCATTCATTTTGCATTTCGATATAATTTAATTTCATCTGCATTCATTTTCAATCTATTTGCATTTAATGTGATTGTTACTGGTAAAATTACTTATTTCATGGTCTGAACATGAATTCATGCATGTCACTTAACCCACCACGCTGCAGATCATCTCATCTCCATAGGAACTAAAGTATTTCATATTTTAAAATATCTACTCAACTTAAACTTAACATGCAGTACAACATCACTTCAAACTCTTCAAGCACACCTCTCATGTACTTCTTATTGATTTCCATTTTGTAAATATCTCTTTGTACTTCACTGTCTTCAACAAACCACCTCCATTACACCAAAAATGTTCCATCCCATTCTAAAGGATTTCAGAAAACACATGATTAAAAGTAATGCAATGAAAACTCCATACTTCTTTGTTTTTGTTAAATTTAATTTTATTGGTTTTCATTCAAAGATTCTTCAATATACAAACACAAACATGGATTGATATTTACTAATTATGTAGCATAGTCACATGTCAGGGAGACCAAACCAAGAAAGATCAGTAATGACTAAATTAACAACTGTCCAATTGAAAAAGTCAAAGCCAATAATGTTTCAAAACCAAAAACTAAGCAAAACATAATTAGAAAACAACAACAAATCATCTTATTTACAGTATTAAAACACTATTCCAATGTATCATTACTACCCCAAAACTTACTGATGTGTTACATGTGACTTCACATTCTGATGACTCCATACTACCATAAGACTTGCTGGTGTGTTACATGTGACTTCATATTCAAATATCTCCATTCTACCATAAGACTTACTGGTGTGTTACATGTGACTTCATATTCCATATCTCTATTCTACCACAAGACTTGCTGGTGTGTTACATGTGACTTCATATTCAAATATCTCCATTCTACAATAAGACTTGCTGGTGTGTTACACGTGACTTCATATTCAAATATCTCCATTCTACAATAAGACTTGCTGGTGTGTTGAATGTGACTTCATATTCCAATGTCTCCATTCTACCATAAGATTGTGCTGGTGTGTAACATATGATTTATGTACCAATATCTCCATACTACAGTAAGACTTACTGGTGAGCAACATGATTTATGTACAATATCTCATTACTACAATAAGACTTACTGGTGAGTAACATGATTTATGTACCAATATCTCATTACTAAAATAAGACTTACTGGTGCCTTATGCATGGATTCAGAAAAGAATGTCTGCATTATAATGCTAGGTTTGCACCTCATTTTACTCTTGGTGTGTTACATGTGACTTCATATTCCATCGTCTCCATACTACACTAAGACTTACTGGTGTGTTACATATAAAATCACATTCCAATGTCTCTATTCTATCCAAAGACTTGCTATTGTGTTACATGTGACTTCACATTCCAATATCTCCATTCTACCACAAGACTTGCTATCATGTTACATATGACTTGCTTTCCATTGTCTCCATACCACAACAAGACTTACTGGGGCATTATGTATGGCTTCATAAAAGAACGTCTGCGTTATAATGCCAGTTTTACTCCTCATTTCATTCTTGGATTAACACTTCATAACAAAAGAAAGTACACACAAAAATGATGTACTTTATCAGAATGAAACATTGTGTTTCAACTGTTTTCCACGAAGGCATTAACTCTGTAACTGCAGGAAATCTTTAATTTGCCACCATATCTAATGCAATTAACTAACTCTGTAACTGTAAGAAATCTTATGTTATTGCTGTACATGTACCATGTACATGTAATTACATGTAACATGTAATTACTGGTTGGCATCTTAATCACCTTAACAACCTTTCCAATTAAATTATAATTTCTCGTGTTTATAAAGAGCATTTGCTGGAGACCTTTCCAGCAATGATCATTTCCACCAATTCCTCGAACTTCAAGATATTGATAGTTTCAGATACTGTATACACAATGGTTATTAATCAATCAATGATTTTGACTGGTCTATTAAATGATTAAAATAACACATTTTCAACCAATAGCATCAATGATGATTGAATTTCAAGTGTTTTTTGAAACAAACTATTATTTAATCATTTAAAATTAACTGGCTACTCAAGTAAGCATTTAACAATGAAATTTTAAATATGCAAAGCCTCAAAGCAAACACAAAATGAACAAATGGTACTTCACAAAAATTAATGAATTTTTGCTTTCAGTATAAAACTGGTACCAAAAGATTAAAGTTTCATGATGCCTTGTACACACTACTAAGCATAATTTACAATGCATATGTGACTCATTTTTTCACAGAATAATTTTTAAAAATATGACAAATAAACACAGACCCTGATCTGCTAGTACAATATACAGTAACAGAACAGGGCCAACTTTGTTTGCTTTTGGACTTACCGTATTAATCCTAAAGCATTTCTAAAGCCCAGAAAATGTAGGCAACAATCAAAGATCTGTGGGTCAAATACCCTTTATTGCATACGACAAACTTTTCTAAAGAAGAAATAATTATATTTTTACACATTAATTGCTGGAGGTTTTTGCTGTTTTCGCAAGAAATTTGAGTAGGAAACACATTTTGGGAACTATTTCCTTATACATCAACTTCCAAGCAATTTTCCAATAGCCCAATGCCTAGTTGTGTTAGAAATAATGCTTACCTTTGGTTATTTTGCTCGTGCATGATTTTTTTTTTTTTGTTTTTTTATGGTTTAACGCCATTTTTCAGCACAATATAGGCTATACATGGCGGCCAGTATTATTGGTGGAGGAAGAACCGGGAAAAACCCCGGAAAGAACCACCGACCCACGAGAAGCTACTGGCAAGCTTTCTCACATAACTACATTTGCCGAATCTTAGACTCGAACACACGCAGACAGAGGTGAGATGGCAGTGGTCCGTAACGGACAGCGCTTTAGACCACTCGGCCACTCGGGGCCCCCTGCTCGTGCATGAGCAAAAGGTGAAAAGTTAGAATTCTATTTTGTTTTTGGTTTTTTGTTGCTTAATGGACCCATTAAAAATGTCCACCTTATCCTATTTTTTGCACAGGTTCACCTGTCTGTGTGCAGTTCAGACCAGTCTGCCTTAGATCTGAGGCCAAAAAGTCTAAAATCTGGACAGAAAATCAAATTCCGACCATGGGCACATTTTGAGTGAAAAAACAAACGGGTCCAAAAAATGAGTTTTTTCCTCTGTATTTTGTAGTGCAATTAAAACATCTAGATTTTTTGGTATCCTTGTAGAGCTAAATTTGTCTACTTTTCTATAATACCACCCACTTTAGTGTATCATACATAACATTGACACTACAGAGATTGACAGTAGGCTACTCCCTTCTGCCCCATAAATGCGGCGCCCGGGGTTAATGTGTTAAGAAATGAACAATAGTTGCTGGTCAATTACAAATCTATTACCAATGCAGCTAGGTTCATCAATATATCAGATTATAACGAAGCATTTTTCAAACCCCAAAAAGCAGAGTCACTAAAAAATAAAAACATGGCATACTGTATACAGTAAGTTTCTTGTTAAACAGAATGATCTCTGACAGAGTACCCTGCCTGATTAACTCTGCCCTCGATATCATCTACTCCATGGCCACTGTCTCTGACCACTAGAGTTATCAGATGACTGAAGATATAATTCAATAGATGATTAATGCAACTAACTCAAGCTGACAATTAAATATGACGTATTCTACTGAAATATTTGTAAACCCCAGTCAACAATCTAAACAATCACCAGGGCCACAACACCATTACTGTAAACAACAATTTTCTTGTTTAGTCGGTGGATTTCTGGCAAAGTACCTTGCCTGATTAGCTTTCTCCTCAACATCATCTACTCCTTGGCCTGGTCTTTGGTATAATGTCTGGCTGCCGGTAGTATCAGATGACCTACGAGGGGACAGAGGAGGAGAGTCAGATGGAGCAGAAACAGGACGAGAACTTATATTGTCAGAGAAACTACGGGTAGATGGTATGGACCTATGATGGGATTTCTCTGCTAATGAGGAACTTTTGTGGATACCTAATGTAGGTTGAACTGATGCATTCTGCAAAGTGGAGGGCTGAATCTGAACTTTGGGATATGGTGTGACATTTTTGTTTGGTCTGACATGGGTTGCCTCCCTTACAGATAACTCTTCAACCTTTTTATAGCAGACAAGATACTCTGGATAACATTGCTTCAAATCAAAGACCACAAATATGGCAGGATTGTTTACATTGTCAACACAAGAGTCAAACAGCTGGTGTGCTGTAGCTCCTGGTTTATCTGGAGGCCGTGTATAGGTAGATGAACCAGTAGTATACTCCCCTACCAAGACCTTAGCCAAAAACATGTACCTATCGGTTGAAGTACTATTTGTGTAACTGTGACTGTACTTCGCATCTCGAGCAAAATACGCCCCCTTCCCATACACTGTACCATGTTTGCCGCTTACACGAAAGTCAAAACTGTTGGTGCAGATTCCTCGCACCGTGTTCAGAGAGTCGGTGCCATGGAAGAGACTCCTTTCATCTACTTCTTTGGTTTGACCAGCTCTCTCCAAGCTGATCTTCATGCTCTGTTTCTGCCTGAAATACAGTTAAAGTACATCCAAAATTCATTACATGTACCTTGCATACCTTGTCAAGATATCAAAGAAAAAAATTCTAAAAATGAATTTGGCATAGTTATTTTGAAAATTTATTTCTCATCAATCACAATACAGAAATGAAGTGATTATAACATGAATAGCAATTAATGTTCAACATTGTATCAGATGTGAAGTATTGTAATAAAGACTGAAAGCCCAGCTGACAAAAGTGAGATATCAGTCATTCGTAATGGTGAGTGTCTTATACGACTCAGTAACCTGGGACCCCAACTGGGTTTTGAAACCAGTCAGTTTGACCTCTGTTGGTGTAATGTGAGGCCTGGTTTTTAAAACAAGGAGGCATATAAGTAATTAGTCAGGTAACTATTCAGAAGTCTTTTTAAGCCAGCAACAAAAAAATATGTTTAACTCTGACAACCGGCTGTTCTATTCTAATGTCTAATCCCATGCCCAGTTTTTCAACTTGGAATCTGTGATTTCTGATTGGAAATTCCATGGATGATGATCCGTGTTCTTGAGAATCATTTTCTGCCATTAGTGAGTGAAATAGTTGTAGGATTTAACACCATTTTTCAGCACATGATGGATATACATGGTGGCCAGTATTAATGGTGCATGAAAAAGCCGGGAAAACCATCCAGAAAGAACCAACAACCCATCAGAAGCTACTGGCAAGCTTTCTAACATTCCCACATTGCCAAATCTGAGACTCGAACCGATGCATAGGTGAATTGGCAGTCATCCGTAATAGAGTGCGCTTTAAACCACTCGAACACCCCATTGTGGCTGCTGTGAAGGCAACTGAAGATGCTCCACCATACACCATGAAGATATCTGTACTATGCCAGACATTAATTCATCAGCTATTTAAAATTTACTGAAGAGTCATTTGAAACTGGAAAATGGGTTGATCATGGTAATGGCACGTCAAAAACAGACTCTACTGAAATTGCCAAATATCTTCTCACCAAATATGAAAGAGTTCAGACAGGGAAAAGCCAGCAGAAACCACAGTTCAATTAACTTAGTAAGACTTCAAGATACTTTCATCTGCATTATTTTTTTTACGTAAAAGTCTCAGTCAACCATCTATCCATGCCTAACACCAGTGCACATACCTATTGTCAGAGATTATAAATGATCAATTATGTTAGAAACAAAGATGTACTAAGATGTAAAAAAAATGTAAATCATTACTATTTCTAATTTCTAAAACTTCATTGAGGAAGAATAATGCCGCTTCATGAATTGTTTTGTTTTGTTTCTTTATCAACTGATTTTAAAAATGATTCTCGTTAGTGGAGAAGATCTACCTTTGATGCTGAGTTTCAAATCTTTCTTTTTTAGAATTAATGTTGGAAAATAAGCATTAGCTTCTGAAGGAAAATGTTCTTTGTTGTCACAGGTTAAGCTTTGATATTTTTTCGAACATTGGTGTCTAGTGATATATAAAGCAAAGCATTTAAAATTTATGTTAATTTTCAGCATGAATGCATAGTGTAAAAGATAGCAAAAGTCTTCTTCAACTGGATAAAGCTATGATATGCTTAAGAAAAGTGCTACACAAGAACCAGTTTCTTTATTTAAAAAGTCTGAAATGCAAATTTACATCTGGGACTGTAATTAGTCTTGTATCATTTTTCAGAAAAGAGAGAGAGAGAGAGAGAGAGAGAGAGAGAGAGAGAGAGTGCATGTTGGTTTTTTTGTAGATCATACAAATCGCCTCACAAAGCTCAAAGTTATAGAACAGATAGAAACACTTCATACTTCTTTGACTTAAACATAATATTTTGTAAACATATGATAGGTTTAAAAAAAGCTTCAACTTTAATATATATGACTAGATTTTTACTGCAATAACCTCCCCAAAAAATACAAGAGTATAAGATTTTGTAATCTTACTTTTAACTGATGTAACTGAGACTACAATGTTATAGCTTCCGATGCAATTAACTGCGTAAATGCAAAACAATATGTGAATAATTAATAACTGTAGATAATCAAGGGCAGATTATATCACTTTAAATATATTACTTTCCATGAGTGTCCTGTGTGAAGTATATTGAATCCTATATTTAAAAGAATTATAAAAATTATATATAATGTGTTTGGTAATATACACATCCTCAAATAATATGTATAATATGTATCATGTAAGAGAGAAATACATAAATCAATGCTCGACAAAGCAAGTTCACAAAAATTTGTTGGATAATTTGCGAGGTTTCAAATGAAACATTGAAGATTCTTGAGATTGAATCGACAGAAGAGGATTGGAGCGATCATCTTCTGCCTGTCCAAATCAATGATTTTAGTGGACCGAATACTGGACCAACAACAAACATTTACAAATTGACTAAGAAAATAAGAGAAATCTAGTTAATTCAATTATTATTATTTCCGGAGAAAGTGTACAAAAACATCACAAATGAAACCAATCCATATGCCCAAAAATGCATATTGTATTATTGGTATCAATGAAAAAAACGTGGTATCCAAATCCAGCCTACAAAATGTTTTTGTTGAACAAAGTTCTATCTGAACCAAAAACTGGATGTGAACATTGCCAAGTAAATTTATGTACAAATTGTTTCAAACCATATCACATATAAAATTTCCTGGTTTATTTTAATGTTATTAAATGCTGATGATGTGATATTCTGTTTTGTTCAGTGATACCAATAATGCACATGCACATAGTTTTGTAAAAAGTGTATAAATAAATTGTGAAAGACTTAGACAAATAGGAAAAAAATAAATCACTGTGTAGACAAATTTATTTGGATTAATTGGTGAAAATGTCATGGATTAATACTGTATACAAGAAGAGAATTTAAATTAAGTATGAAGGCATGTGCATGATTTTTTAGAAAATTTTCCAAACAAGTAAAACACTCTGGGGCACAAGCAGCTAGACACAGCTTAGTGTGGCTAGGGCACAGTATCAGTGTTGCTGATAAGTTTGTTGGGGCTGAATGAGTTAAGCATATGAATTCTTGCTGAGGGCATCTGCTACATAGCTATTTATAGAAGAGGGGATTATCTATCTGTAATGTAATATCTACATCAGCATCGGACAAATTCTACCAATGGTAGGCAACCTAAGGTTCTGAACATTCCACAGCATGATCATAATATCTGATTTAAATAAGCATATGTGATATGTGTGAAAGTTCAATATTCAAACCAAAGGATGTGGTGTTTTGTTGACAAATAAAAGACTCTTGGATCTGATGATTTCCTGAGTTAATTCTGACTTGGACGAATCAATATTGTTCAGACATGTAACCAATTACCATTTCTTTAAATCTATCTTCATGATCTTTAATAGTTTAAACTACCTACAGGGGTTACTTACTAATGAAATTAAGAATATTTTCAAATGGTTATAGCGATGGGGGTTCAATAGTCAAACTGTGCAAGACATTGACCCTGATAATTATGATAGGGGAGTAGCAGATCTATCTCCCATCCAATCCCAAATCCTACATTGTCCAATTATTATAATGTTAGTCTTTGTACCCCCTTCTACCCAATCCATATATCCTTTTACATATAGTTTTTAATTCATTGGTAATGAGCTGCCATGACAGTGCTGTTGCCCCAGTGTTTTCTTGGTAGATATATAGTTTCCCTGTGGGTTTTTTGGTCACATCTAGTCATATATAGAAGTATTTATATTCTGAAAAAAAAGCAAAGATGTGTTATCTGATTCTGTCAAATCAATTTATTCACTTTTCTAAATAAATTGTAAAACCGCTGTTTTTAATTCATCTTACAGTGAACAATTCTTCCAGTTCAATGTTTACTTTGGTTACTTTGCACGTGACTCTATTTATAGAACTTATTAAATAGTAGTTCTCTGTAGTTTTTACACAGAAATAAATGCAACTGGGTTTGATCACATGGTTATATTCTGACCAATGTTAATCTTACCTACATTTATCAAGTTATACAACTGTGTTGTATGAATAGCTATATTGTATCTTTAACATTTGATCCATGAAATTGTAGATTGCAATGAGCTATAATGGATTATCTATTTGTTTTTGTGTTCTATATAATGAACCTGTTGACAAGTTTGAGGTAATTTCACACTGGATGATTAAGTCATGTGGGTTAGGTTGTGTTTAAGCCCAACTGGTTTTCTTGTGATACAAGTCACATGGGATGACTTGTGAATCGGAACTATAATTGAGTCATAATTGAGTCATGGATATATAACATGCAAAGAGATCATAAGAGTTAGTGTGTGTGATTTTGAATTTTTAACATAGCTCTAACAATTTTTTAGTCATATCACCACGATGTCTTCAGTGTGACAGTACATAGTGATGTCTAGTACTGGGGCATCATGCTGCAGACATGTTGCATTATTTCACACCCAGTCACATTATCCAGACACCAGACCGACCAGTCCTAGCATTAACCTCTTATTGCTACGTGCCAAGCAAGGCAGCTGCTAGTACCATTTTTCTAAGTCTTTGGTATGACTCTGCCGGGGTTTGAACCCATAGCCTCCTGCATCCGAGGCAAATGCTTTAAACAATAGACCACTGGAGCAGTGAGATCATAAAAAACTTTTGTGACTGAGTTAATGTTTGGCGAAATTCAACATTTACACAGGAATATAAACAGATGAAGGTATTATCTGTGGTAAAAAATGATATGAACCATGATTCTGATTCCAAGTTTGCTATGTTATTTAAATTATTCACTGGTATAACAACGAGCTCATTGACTCTGGACTAAAGCAACATTTTGTGATTATTGTACATACATTCAAAGAAGCTTTTGACAACACCATTGAAACATCAAGACTATTACCACTTTAGAATTTTCAGGGATATTGGTACACCAGCACATCTGAGACATGCAATTCATTTAGAACTGTATTCTTTAGGACTTGTGATAGAACTTTCAGGATTGTTTTAGATTTAATTCATACTACTTTCAGTTCCTGTTCAATTTTCATTTTAAAATTAAATCATTTGTTAAATTTTACAAAACATTTTGGTTTTTCTCCTTTTCAGTTTAAGACCATAGTCATAGGAGTCTAATGTACATCTGATGGTGATGACAATAATCTTTACCAAATCTTACAATAATCCACCAACATGTGACTCACTTGGCTTATATAGCACAATATATACACAAGTTAGATGATTCTGGCCTGATCAGTGCTTTAGACTGAACCATAGTTATTGCCCCCTATCCTTCATACAAATGTTTCATATAAAAGTGAATGATACTAACTCAACATAGGCCCTCCATAGTTTCATATTCTGTACTCTACAGATATAGCTGATACGAAACTCCTGGAGTTGAAGAGTGCTGAAGAACATGCTTTCCACCTTTTTCAATTCTACCGTGTCTTGTTTCAGCTCCACCAGTTCAAAGTCGTGTGCTTGATCCCATGGAACCCACTCTTTTGGTAAAGGTATGGCAACTCCTGTCGGGGTGGAAATCTTCTCTGGGCTATAACAAAAAAAAAAAACAATATCATTATGGTTAGATCAAGTGTTTTTAATTTTATTACTAAAGCAGCATGTTCCCACGGTATATTTCCGGACTAATCAAATTCCAAAGGATTACCTAAAAGTATATGCTGAATTTCTGGCATCACTCATTCGATGAACTGTTTAGAGTATATATTATGCATAAAAAAACAAATGACAGTATTTTATTAAATATGTTTATCTATCCTTATATAAATCTGCACATCAGCCTGATCTTTCATTTCTATTTACCACAAACTTTTAGTGAAACTACAGGACTGGTGTTACAATTTTAAAAACATGGGGGTAGCTCAAAAACTTTTTATCTTTATTGTAATGTCTATGGTTCCAATTAATTCATTTAAAAACTTACTTTTGTTATTAAATATTATTTTAATCTTATCAATAGTACAAGTCACATGGTTCATATATGCACATTTACTCATTTTAAATTAAATAAAAATTGCTCTTTTAAATTTTAATACGAATTTTTCTTTAGCCATAGTCTATTCAATTCTGACTTTTTACTTTTAACTTCATGGACAGTCTTTATATTAAAGCAGAGAAAATGTAGACAATTAGAAGTCATGATAGTAGATGTGGGAGCAGCACTATTTTCATTCTGGACCAAAACAGACACTGGATAATGTATATATGTTTCATGGCAACCCTCAGAGTAATGAAGGAAGAGTAGCAGTAAAAAAAACTGTGTTAATGGATGACTGGACAATGGGCAACAAGTCGTCTCATAAACTCTCCTGGTGCATGGCCAGTACAGATAAAGAAACAACAAACCTAAAAATGTTTTCTCAATAACTGCCCAAAAAAGTTTGTGGAAATTTGAAAAAAAACATCATGACATAGTCTTTCAATCTTGTTCAATATTGTCCATAATCACCAACTGCCTTAAAGTTACTAAATTTGGCAGAAAGCATTCTGGCAGATTTTTTTGTAAAAAATGATGCTGATCCATTATCCATAAAGCAAATGTTACTAAAAACAGACAAACCTAAGAGACCTATTCTCAAAAACTCTTGAACTTGTGTGTCTATTGATAGAATATAAGGCCATCTTCTCCCATTGCTGCAATAATGATGGTCTACTTTCACTGTTCATTATGCACTAAATTTAATGTTTGTATATAGTCAGAAAATTTGAGACGACTTGTCAAATACAGTCAGCAAATATGAGACAAGATGTGTCGAATACAGTCATGAAATAGGAGACAAAACTTGTTAAATACAGTCAGAAAATTGGAGACAAGACTTATCAAATACAGTCAGCAAATAGGAGACAAGACTTGTCCAGTACAGTCAGCAAATTATCTCTAATGTCTGAATGATAAAAAGTTTGCACTAAAAAATATTGACCAAAAGTATTTCCAAAGCAACTAAGTAAACTTGCAAATACATGTATTTCATATAATTCATGAGAACAAAAATGCCAGATAGGAATTTCACATCAATGGATGGAAGTAAATCTGAATAATGCATTATTGGACCTTATCAAACTGGAAACAAGATCTTTCCGTTCTATCACAGATTCACACTGACTTTTGAATGATGTTTAACTGGCACTTGTCAAACTGGAAATCTGCAAGCTGTCTGGTCATCTCTTGGATCACATATACACTCTGACATTTGTTTCTCTTCATGGATTAAGACACTCTAATGGTGTTAGTATTTGGTTTTCAAATGGAAATTTTGTCAGTATATGCTTGGCAAATTCGGAAAGAAAAGCTCTAATTAACAAAAGGTCATTTGCTGTCCTGGTTTTAACTTTAAGTTAAAATAGATTTTTAAAATCAAGCATATGCTGGGTTAATTATGTAGCATGTGATCAACAAGATGACACAAATACTAATTTATGACTATTCTAATATAATGTGCAAAGATTATATGCTCAAAAAGAATTCTTGATGCTTGCAGCCAAGTGAATAATTGACAATAGACAAGAAGAAAGAAATCCAAATCCACTGGTATACTTGCATACAAAAGAAACAATGAAATGTTTCAAGCTGTACAATATGCATGTTTGAACTAAAACGTTTAATTCAAATTATACAATTTAGCAAAATAAATTAAACATTTTAACATTTGCTATTATCACAATTGAATAATATATGAATTTACAATATTTCTGTACAAAATAGGAAAAATATTTTCAGGAATCTTGAAAATGCATGTTCTTGTATTAACTAAGTGCTGAAGCAGTATGTCTACTTTCACCCATATAGTCCGAGAAATCATGACTTTAAATTTACAAGTACCTAATTTAGTCATTCATTCAGACTGTGATACTGGATATAATAATAATAATACTAATAATAAGTCAACCCAACTTACTAATGTTTGGATTCTACATCCTCTGCAGACACAAACAATGGACGCCGCATAAGTTTCCGTTCCTTCCCCGTTTCCATATTTATCTGCTTCATGCTTTTGAAGTCAATGCGGTATTTGAATCGATAGTTGTCACGGCAAAATAGATATGTGTCCTGGCATTTGCTTGTAAACTTTTGCTCCAATGTGAACTGCAGAAATTCCTTGAAAAGAAACAATTAGATACTTCCATGTATGCATTGATGAAAGAATAAAGAACAAATTACAACCTTCTTTTTGAGACAAAATAGTTCCAAGTTTATTTTCCTTATTAATTTTTGGTAATGATGTCACAACTGTAAGGCCTTCATGTCAGGATGTCCAATTTGGTCCAATTACATTGCTTTTTCTTTAGGAGAACTAATTATATTACATAGAGGTTCTTCTGTTTTTCAGTAATCAAGGCCATAGTTGAAGGCAGATGAAAATGCCTGTTGTGAAAAGAACTTTCTGTAAAATTTGGATCAAAAGTTGTTAAGAAAATATGGTTGAATTTTTAAATTTGTGTTATGTATTTAAATGGTATCATTTATTGGCTTTTCTTCATGATCATACAGTATGTACATATGTATTCTGTACCTGACATTGTCCAAAATCAAGTTCAAGTTGTACCTGACAAGTAACATTTAATAGGTAAACAACATAATACATAACTAAAATTTTCTCGATAATTGTGGATTAAATATTCAGATTATTATCAATGCTAATCATGTTTATAGTCTTAATCAATAAAGTTAACGGTATTTTCAGAAAATGATAACTGCAACCTAGGTCAAGTAGAGGGCTATATAATCTTGCTGATCTAAGAATTACTCATTCTTGCCAAAACAATCCAGAGAAGAAGCATTCTTTTTGTGTTCAGTTTGTAATTCTGGTTGATTTTTGTTTCTTAAAATTATTATTCACTTTAATTACAAAGTGCTCAATATTACATTTGGGAAACACCAATTTAAATGAGATTCCTCAAGACAGCAAATCTATGCATATTTGAATTTTCTGAACTCAAAGTATTTCATCTTGTTTAAAATATGTAAGATTTTGTCAAAACTTTTAAAAAGTTACGATGTTGAAATTTTTGTCTCTTTAATTAACAGTTTTGATGAGATAGGTCTAGTTGTATTATTTCCTGACTGAAATCTCATCACTTCCAATTTCACACCATACATGACACCACATTCAAGATTTGAAACCATCATTGTCATCTATTCACCCTAGTGAGACATACCACTAAAAATATGATAACCCCTCCCAATATTTACAATGAAAATGTGACCACTGACAACCAAACCTTGCATCTGGAATCTAAAGGTATCACTGTCATTTATTCATCCTAGTAAATAACATACCAAATATGATCATCCATCATAAAGTAGTGTAGACAGGAATTCATGTTACAATGTTACAATATGATCGCCAATCTGAAATGATGCAGATGGAGTTCTAGTTACAAGGAAAAAATATCAATGGACAGATAACTTGTATATTTAGGTGCAAGTCCAATTTCAAACAACCATTCTTGTCTGCCACCTAAAATGTGCAGGCATATCAGGTTCACTGTTATTTGTTTTACTTTTTATAATCCGTACATACTCAGACCAACTGGCACATAAAGTAGTAGCAGATCTGAATCTGTATATATAAAGTTTATTGTATTATAACAAATTACATCCACAATAAAATTCATTTTTATTATGTCTGAAACTAAAATATTAATTTTGCACGCTGAGGTCATGAAAAATGAAAATAATGACATCACTACCATGGTTCATGTTAAAAACATGAATATTCATCAATATGTTGAATACATGTATTCCTCATGCCGTCCTAAATCATATATAAAAATGGGATACCATACAGTCAAGCGAAAAGATTTCTCCTTTTATCCTATTTTTTTTGTTATAGCTTATTCTGGGATGGAATGTCTGCTAAAGGAAACCTACTGGATTAACCGTATATATATATATATATATATATATATATATATATATATATATATATACACACACACAGCTTAACTTTATGTCCAGATGAAACTTACTGGTTCCAACAATTCCCAAATCCCAAAATCAGTTGTGAAGAACCATCTCCACTGAGTCTTGAAGCTGTCCTCAGAAGATGGTTTGGTACCCTCTGCATAAGACCTCGTGGACAACCGTCTCACAACAGTCTCAATTTTAAAACTGGATTTCCCACCATCACTTACTACTGATGCACTCAAGGATTCTGGTGTATGAAAATCAAGGGTCGCTATGTAATTGCTGCCACCATAAAAGACCTGAAAATCATACAGTGTGTATTGAACATATTACATAATCTGTACCTGAAAATCATAGAATGTGTATTGAACATATTACATAATCTGTATGCAAGGTATCAAAGGCACATAAGTATGGAATATTCAATAAAAACAAATTTGTTTAAATTAAATTGTTGGAGTTGTTTCCCTTAACTGTGCTTATTACACTGTGCTTTATAAATTTATTTAACCCATCTCACGCATTGCATGTAAGTTTATCATACTTTATCCTCTGAAGGCACACAAAAAACCCATCCAAACAACAGTCTGATATTTTCACCAAAATGCCATTAGATATATAAAAATGATCAAGGCATTTAATCCTGTAAATGTAAATTTAGTATACTTTATCCTCTTAGAGCATTCACATGAAAAACATTGAAAAGCCAGTCTGAAATTTTCACCAAAATGCCAATCAGCATCATTTTACATATCTGACTGTATATTGTCGAATACTGACAAATAGTCTTCACTTTAATGTCCCTAAAATTAGAACAATGACAAAAATTTGCCCCAAAAAGAAACAAAAGAAGCAGTTTTCATTTCTGAATATGGCAGATAAAATAAAATCCTATGTATCAACTGTGTTTTACAAATGTATTTATTTAAACTATTGCTATTGATAATACAGTAAAACCTGTTTTGAAAGACCACTGTTATGTGAGACCACCTGTCTTGAGAGACAAATTTCTCAATGCACAAAATTAATGATTATATAGTGACTGGACCTGTTACAAGAGACCAACTGTCTTGAAAGACCATACATTTATGGCAGATGGGGTGGTCTCTCAAGACAGGTTTTACTGTACCAGCAACAGCAGTGAAATTGTAGATGTCAGTACTACTACATATTATCATTTCAGAGATCATAATGTTCCAGCACAAAACCTGCCCGCCAAAAACCAATCATACCTTAATTCCAAAATGGAGTCAACTATCTTAAAATCTCATGATTTTCTACATTTTACTCAGTGGTATTAGGAATAAAAGTTCATGCATACCTACTTTATCAATTTATCCTTCCCTTTTTAGAAAATATTATGCTATTTCTACATTTAATCTTGTTAAAATGGAACCAGTGTTATTAAAATTGATTCACATTTCTCATTAATCATGTATACTGATTGATAATAACTTGTAAATTATTGTAATGAAATGCTAGTAACATTCATCTGAGTGTATCAACAGTGAGCATGGTAATGACAGATTAGAATTATGTCATTTTTTGCCATTTGTATTTTTTTAAAGACATCAATAACAAGTCTTTGCCATAACACATAAAAAAATGTTAGAAAAATAACTGATATGGAGAACATTGCCTGTTACACAAGTTTTTCCAAGTATGCATTTGAATAAAAGTCTAGAATAAACACAATTAAGATTCACAACATGTTGATTTATTTTACCAACTGTTTTCTGTAACAATAGTTTGAAAGTTTAACTCTTGTCAAAAATAATATCTAAGTAATCATGTCTGGGTATTGTCTCATTGTTGAGTTTAAGTCATAGGCAAGTATTCAAGTCTGGATATTGTCACACTGCTGTGTTTAAGTCATAGGTAATGTTCAAATCTGGATATTGTCTCACTGTTGTGTTTAAGTCCTAGGTAAGTGTTCAAGTCTGGATATTGTCTCATTGTTGTGTTTAAGTCATAGGCAAGTATTCAAGTCTGGATATTGTCTCATTGTTGTGTTTAAGTAATAGGCAAGTATTTAAGTCTGGATATTGTCTCATTGTTGTGTTTAAGTCATAGGCAAGTGTTCAAGTCTGGATATTGTCTCATTGTTGTGTTTAAGTCATAGGCAAGTATTCAAGTCTGGATATTGTCTCATTGTTGTGTTTAAGTCATAGGAAAGTGTTCAGGTCGGGATATTGTCTCATTGTTGTGTTTAAGTCATAGGTAATGTTCAAATCTGGATATTGTCTCATTGTTGTGTTTAAGTCATAGGCAAGTATTCAAGTCTGGATATTGTCTCATTGTTGTGTTTAAGTCATAGGTAATGTTCAAATCTGGATATTGTCTCATTGTTGTGTTTAAGTCATAGGTAAGTGTTCAAGTCTGAATATTGTCTCATTATTGTGTTTAAGTCATAGGTAAGTGTTCAAGTCTGGATATTGTTCCATTGTTGTGTTTAAGTCATAGGTAAGTGTTCAAGTCTGGATATTGTCTCATTGTTGTGTTTAAGTCATAGGCAGTATTCAAGTCTGGATATTGTCTCATTGTTGTGTTTAAGTCATAGGTAAGTGTTCAAGTCTGGATATTGTCTCATTGTTGTGTTTAAGTCATAGGTAATGTTCAAATCTGGATATTGTCTCATTGTTGTGTTTAAGTCATAGGCAAGTATTCAAGTCTGGATATTGTCTCATTGTTGTGTTTAAGTAATAGGCAAGTATTCAAGTCTGGATATTGTCTCATTGTTGTGTTTAAGTCATAGGTAAGTGTTCAAGTCTGGATATTGTCTCATTGTTGTGTTTAAGTCATAGGTAATGTTCAAATCTGGATATTGTCTCATTGTTGTGTTTAAGTCATAGGTAAGTGTTCAAGTCTGGATATTGTCTCATTGTTGTGTTTAAGTCATAGGTAAGTGTTCAAGTCTGGATATTGTCTCATTGTTGTGTTTAAGTCATAGGCAAGTGTTCAAGTCTGGATATTGTCTCATTGTTGTGTTTAAGTCATAGGTAATGTTCAAATCTGGATATTGTCTCATTGTTGTGTTTAAGTCATAGGCAAGTATTCAAGTCTGGATATTGTCTCATTGTTGTGTTTAAGTCATAGGTAAGTGTTCAAGTCTGGATATTGTCTCCTTGTTGTGTTTAAGTCATAGGTAAGTGTTCAAGTCTGGATATTGTCTCATTGTTGTGTTTAAGTCATAGGTAAGTGTTCAAGTCTGGATATTGTCTCATTGTTGTGTTTAAGTCATAGGTAAGTGATCAGGTTGGGATAATGTCTCATTGTTGTGTTTAAGTCATAGGTAAGTGTTCAAGTCTTGGATATTGTCTCACTGTTGTGTTTAAGTCATAGGTAATGTTCAAGTCTGGATATTTTCTCATTGTTTAAGTCATTGCTATGTGTCAAGTTAGACTTCTTCCTTGTAGAACATTGAAGCATTCAGTTGGTCTTGCAAGTGTGAAAATGTAGTTTTCTTGGTATTCAACCATTTGTAAATACTGGCATGCACAGACTGCAAAACTGATTTTATTTTCCATTTTCATTACCAAAGTAAAAAAAACGTATCATTCGTAAAAAAAATTGTTTCAGCTTTATTAAATGAAATAATTCATTTACACAACACAAAAAGCAGTCACAGGATGGATCTTTGTGGAACACCTTTGCTGATATGCTTCATTAAAAAATATTATCATTAATTACAGCATATTTCTTCCTTATATATATATATATATATATATATATATATATATATATATATATATATATATATATATATATATCACATGAATGCTCACCACTGCCTGACAGGTGCTCTCCTTGTTACAGTAAGCTCTTTCCACTTCAATCATCTGCAGCTTGTCTAAAGTCAGCCATGACTCAAACATCTGAATCTGCCATATGTATGGCAGCTTGATGCTTTCAACGTGATGAAATTTACAGCTATTTATCTTACACTTGTCAGCAAGATAGCGGTCACAGATTGGACTGGACTGAGCTGCATCTGTCTCCAGGACTGAAAATATACAATACTGAAATAACAAGTACAATCAGGCCCTATGGAGAGTATTGCAATAATGTCATTATACTGGTAACCATCCATACAGAAAGATCCATAAGAATTTCAAGATGGTTGCCTTAAAGTTAGATCTAGTGATCGAGTCAACTGCCAGGATGTTATCATCATTCCAATACCACATCAAAAAAGTGTGAAACATATTGCTTTTTAAGTTAATCAAATTGAAAAAGTGGTCACACCAACTTAAAAAGAACCCATAAAATTACCCCATGCCAAACTAGTCCCATGATGGCTTGACTAAGTACACTGGAGATTGGGGATTTCAATTAAGATAAAGGGATTTCCCCAAAGAAAAGTTTGCATGAAATGAAAGGTTGCAGGTCTGAATTTACAACTTTATATCCTTGGGTAAAATTCACTGGATGTCTTTCAAGTCTTTTCCACATCGCTAAACTTTGGTTTCACCGTACTTAGTTATGAATGGGTGATATCAGTGGGATGGCACACAAATTCAAGGGCACTATTACAATTTTTTTTACTTTTGTCTTTGTAACAGTAGCAGTACTACAGTTGTGACAGCTGTTGTTTCTATTACCTTTCAGACATGTAACAAGAAACATTTCATAAATAAAAAATTTCATTTCATCTACAAGCTGCTCTTGTATCTACATTATTATACTCAGTTAAAAGAAACATAAATTAGTCATTAAACATTAACTTCAGTGGGTGTGGACCTATGAATTTCTCATTTATGTCTCTCCAAGAAAAGAAGCAATTATTATCGTTCAACTTTACATGTTTTTGACACTTATAAATTAAAAATGTTGGATTATTCCTTCATTCATATAAGAAATATTTATTCAACATAAACAGTTAGTTAGTGCATTTAATAATATTGCTGTATGAATGTCTCATAAAATACCAAATTATTTCTAATCTGGGTGTATGACAAAGAAATATGGAATGAACATATGTACAAAACACCAGATCAATCATGCTAGATTAAATTGATATGCAATGAATTTCACTACCCATTCAGGGTTTGACACTAAAAATTTGAAGTAGGCAGCCCGCAGGACTTCCAGCTTTTGAAAACTGGTGGTTCTTCTGACTGAGTGACTGACAGAAGGTCCTTCATGTTTACAATTATACTTATCTTTAAAAAAATGTAATCTATACAATAAAATAAAACATGCATACAAGTTATTATTTGTTGACATAAAATTCGTCAGCAGTTTACATGCTTTGTTTTGTAATGCTGGCAATCTTGTGTTTGGTATTTTTTATCATCAGCATAATCATCTTCGTCATCAGCAACATCAACACCACTGATGCACCATTAATTCTGATTGCAACAATTTTGTTTCATCCATTCATTCCCAGAATATTCTGATGTATAAGGCCCACTATAGCACAACTAATGGTTTTACAGTGACTACTTTTAGGTACATTTTCTATACCAATATATTTGAAGTGAGTTTAAACCAAACATGAAGTACTCAATTATTAATATAAAGAATGAATCTAAGTTAAATTGGTGGTTTAAAAGTTTTACAATATTATAAATGGAATGGATCTTTTTGAGCATGCTGGCTTGATAGTTTAAATTTATGCTTTAATGGTTAAATTCAATGCTATAAAATGAAAGTTTACAATTTTCTGCCTCGTTTTTTTAGACCTATCAGCAGAGCCATCTTTAATAACTGAGAAAAACTGACTGGAGGAAATGATACATACATGTGAACCCCCAACCCTTGATATAAACATAATACATATTATTGCTATTATAAGTGGCAAAACATACAATTTGGGCATAAAAAGTGTAATCTGGGTTTTCTGTCATATAACATCCAAAACTCACTGTAAATGCTTTACATCTGGAACCATTTTCTTTGCAAAAAGAACAGACTGGATCAACAACTAACTATGATTATTAAAATGCATCTTTTAGGCAAAAATCACTTATGAAGAAACCAATATGTTTTCTTCGCAATGGGTCATATACAGTTGCTATAAATAGCAAAAAAGGCAAATATGCTTATGCTGTTCTTTTGATAATATTCTCAAATTTATATGAACGGAATTAAAGACTGATATACTAATAAAACGACAATGCAATTTTATTGCTTTTTTTAATACTTTTTTTTATACTTTACAGTCTTGCAAAAAATCCAATTTGTTTTTAAAAAGCATATTTGCCAAAAGTCTAATGGTTAGCAATTATCAACTGATATGGTGCTGGTCTGAAGATCAATCCTCTTATAATTTTCTGACAATATTTATCCATCAGGCAGGTATTGTCTATTTCCAAAACTTGTCCAACTCTCATAGTATATGGGTGTCCATGTCTCTTTTCTCTCTTTAGGGGGGAGTGGGGAAGTAGTGGAGAGACATTATCAAGAATTTTCCACATTTTTCAACTATACCAAACCACATAACAAAATTACCAAAACACTTGATGCTCTTATATGATTAACAAAGTAAGCATCAAAATGACAATTTATAGTTAGCATCCAAACAACAATGATAATTTAGATTAAATGGTGTATGCATGATCTGTTTAGTTTTAACTTTGCTTCACTTTCGATTTTTGCCACGTCTGACATATTTATAATTAAAAGACTGATTTATACAGTCCTATAAACATAGGATAAACATATTATAAAAAAATCCACAATTTAAAATCAAGGGCCCAACAGCTTGAGGAAAGTGGTGGTCCTTCTGAAAAAAAATCTGGTGGTCTTGGGCCAGTGAGCCTATGTTATGTCCAACCCTGCCATTATGCAGGTGTAACAATAAAAAGAAATTTAAGAATGCCACCATTGTGGTTAAGCGTATTTCAAATTAGCATCAATGTCAAATTGGCAACATTCTGATTTTAATGATTCCCACCATGGTTGCCATATACGATGTTCAAGGGTACCTTTTTCTTTTTAGACCAACATATCAGGATGAATCGAACAAGTTTTACAACCTTCCTCCCAAGTACATGGAGTTGAGAAGCAGCGGTGATAACAAATAAATATTAATGGAGTATGGACAGACAACAGATGATGGCCTATGGCATAAGTGCTGCTGATCTTCAACCATACACATGGACTGGTATGGAGGATTAATATGTCATCTAAATAAGATGGTAACATACAGGAACTACTGGTATGAATGAGTAATGCATCATTTGAATAAGATGGCAACATACAGACTGGTATGAATGACTAATGCATCATTTGAATAAGATGGCAACATACAGACTGATATAGACGATTAATGCCATTTGAATAAGATGGCAACATGCAGACTGGTATGGAGGATTAATGTCTTTGAATAAGATGGCAACATGCAGACTGGTATGGACGATTAATATGTCATTTGAATAAGATGGCAACACCGACTGGTATGGAGTATTAATGTCATTTAATTGATATGGCAATATACTAACTGGTATCAAGAATTAATTAGTCATTTGAATAAGATGTAATTTGAATATGATGGCAACATACAGACTGGTATGGAGGATTAATGTCTTTGAATAAGATGGCAACATGCAGACTGGTATGGAGGATTAAGATGGCAACACTGACTGGTATGGAGTATTAATGTCATTTAATTGATAAGGCAATATACTAACTGGTATCAAGAATTAATTAGTCATTTGAATAAGATGTTATTCGAATATGATGGCAACATACAGACTGGTATGGATTATTAATGTCTTTGAATAAGATGGCAACATACAGACCAGTATGGAGTATTAATGTCATTTGAATAAGATGGCAACACACCATATTAATCCTCCATACCAGTCTGCATGTTGCCATAGCAACATACAGACTGATTGAACATGGCACAGAAACTGACTAAACTCTTCCATTCAATGTGAACTCAGAGAACTATATTCCAGGAGAACAAGGATGCATACATTGTCCACTTGTATACGCTGAATGGCAATAGGCAATCCCATGACAACCATTGGGGCTTTTGACTGTTGTCAATAGCCAATAATATGGCAATATACTAACTCTGCGGTTCTCTATCTTTCTAGTGCCGCGACCCTTTTAATGCAATTCCAAATGTTGTGACGACCCAACCGTAAAATTATTTTCGTTCATAACTGTAAAAATGTATATTTCCGATGGTCGTAAGCGACCCCTGGCAAATCGTTGTTCGACCCCTGACGGGGTCGCGACCCACAGGTTGAGAACCACTGTACTAACTGGTATCTAGAATTAATAAGTCATTTGAATAAGATGGTAATACACAGACTGCTTAATCACCTTTTTCATCACACTGATCAAGCACTCCTGCCTGAGAGTCAGTGTGGTTTCAGGAAAGAATAAGGGATCACAGACTTGGTCTTTGTAGTTTGTACTCCAGAAGAAATACCAGTAATACAGTTTAAGATGTTACAGGAAGTGACTCTTCTTGATATCTCCTATCTTCTGATGACTGTTTCTTAAATGCCAAATGTAACAGAGTATGGATCATTACTCTTCACAATTTTTGGCTTCACAATCGGTATCAAAATGACACACAATGAACCACCCTACATAAGGAAAGTCTTATATAGAGCCCACCAGTAAATAATGGCCAAACCCTCATGGCAGGGGACAAGTTCACCTATCTCAGCAGCGCAATGTCATATGCAGTCTACATCAATGATGAAACCAATGCCAGAATTGCTAAAACAAGTTCCCTTTGGCAGACTATACACAAATGTGTGGGAGGCCAGAGGCATTGGTCTACAACGACACTTAAGGTCTGCAAAGTCGCTGTGTTCCCAACCATGCTGTAGGCTTAAAAGCCTAATTGTTGTACAGACGCCATGCCAAGAAACTGAATCATCTTTATATGGGTTGCTGGAGGAAACTGATGAGAATAAAATGGCATGAAAGGGTCCCATACCATGAGATTCTCACGTGGTCAAGCATCCACACTCAGCTGATGAAATCAATGTATAGATAGGTAGTCAATGAAACTAGTTTGTCAGAAGAACTAGTACAAAAGAAGATCTTCTACAGTGAGCCAAAGGAGGGAAAGTGATCTCAGAAACACTTCACCTGGTGCAGTCTCATCGATACTAGAGTTACACACTTTGAATGGATGAGAATTGCATGAGCAATGCACATACACCAGCAGCATCAATCTAAGAAATGCAGCACATTGTTTTTCAATCATGCAAACCAAAGTGTCATCTTGTGTCCACACACATAGATTTAGCACACATTAGCCTTCATTAGCCACTCATGTACTTACTGAAACCAAATCATTTAGTGCTGTCATGGTCATCTTCGAAACTCAAAGGCATTACAACAAAGCATTGCCTTACCTACAAAATTTTTCCAGGCAATCTCATGAAGACAATCAGACCATGCATGAGACTGAGGTTGTGCTGTCATGAATAGAGCCTGGTAACTCTCAACAGCCACTAGTGGACTGACAAGATTCAGGTCTGTCCTTTGCAAGGCCAATAGGATCTGGAGAAAGTAGACCTGGCATGCAAGCCAAATGGCTCTAAAATGACTCAAAACAAAACATTATATTCAATGTCCTGACTAGACTTTGATGAATCATACAAGATGATGTTAGAGTTCAGAGGACACTAATCTATATTGCCATTTTGGCCAGTGATTGTGAGTTTATGTCTTGCTTTCCTGTGTTAATCTGTAAAAAGAACCTCAGATGGACACTGCAGATGTGTCTGTATCAATGGCATCTGAGCGCTGCAAATCTTGTCCTGCAGATTCACCTTTCTCAATGGGCTGATCAAGGGAAGGTGAAAAAAGGAAGTGATACAAATGAGCAATCACTAGTGTATTTTAGATCCAGGGACAAGAAAAACAGCTGACTTAGACTACATGCTGAAGACAGTGCTATCAGAAAACAAGTCTTGTATAATAAAAGTGTCTCTGAGGCCAGAGACATGGGCTGAAATGTCAAGGAGGTAAGCCACATGAAGACCTATAAGAGGTTACATTTGGAGGAGAAAGCACACAAGATAGACCTGATTAAGCTGAAATGGCAAGGTGGTAAGCCACATGAAGACCTAGAAGAGGTTACATTTGAAGAAGAAAGCACACAAGATGGACCTGAATAGGCTGAAATGTGAGGGAGGAAAGCCACATGAAGACCTAGAAGAGGTTCAATTAGGAGAAGAAAGCTAGCAAGATAGACAGTCATACAATTTGTTGGGGCTAATATCTTAACTATGCCTGGATGCATCTCAAGTCATGGAACAGTGGTATTTGCTATGTAATTTGCAGACGTATCAGGACTGCAAAGTTTCACTGTAATGATGCAAGACCAGTTTCAACGGCACTAAGTAATGCACAGGCATTGATGAAATTTTGACCAGTGGGCTTCAAAAATGGGGTAAACCCAAGTTTTATTGAAATCACTTGCTGACATCCTTGAGAACAGAGCTTACTGTACAAGATGTAGCATCTGAAATTTCAATAGAGCATGTGTAGAATTGCCTGACACAGTTTCCATGATTGCTGTTGGTACAATTCTGGGAATCATCACTGGGAGTGAGGCAGCAGATCCGCATCACCAATAATGCTCACCATTGATTCAAAATTTTGATAAATACTCAATAGATCCTGTTCAGATGAGTTAGAATGTGTCCTCTTCTCTTGGCCTATCAGTTGCCAAAGCTGCATGACACCATATCATACATCTTCATCCCATGATGAACACACACACACAACACTGTATGGGTGTGACAATGCACATTTAGAAAATGCAAGGCACATCTCATGTTTACCTTCTGTGACTCCCCATTTCTTGCACTTGTTCAACTTTACTGAAATTACTGAGAAAAAAAGCAACTGCATAAACAAACATACAAATTAAATACAATTAGGCAAACTCGCATCACTGAGACAATCTAAAAAATGCTTAATAAACAGTTTAACAGCCCAACATAAGAAAGCTGTGGTAGAATTGTATGCAAGTCATATTAATATATAACAGAAGACAGAAATATGAATAAATTCACTGAAAACAGCATTTTAAAAAAATGGTGTATAGATCAGGTATATCAACCATCACAATCCTATACCATTGAGAAATCTGGATGGATGGTCAAAGGGTATGAAAAAAGTCCCCTATTAACAGTCTTTCAGCGAATCTTCAGCTGGTAAGTATCAGGGATATGGGTGGCCACCTTTTGGGGACAACAGAAGGTAATCTGTAAGAGTTACATCCCTTTGCTTGTAAGATGTATCGACAAAAATGCCCTTTTTTTTTGTACCTTTCAGTGAATACTGAATTTGAAGGTAGTGGCGGTTACTTCCAAATGTATTCTATGGCAAAAAACAAACATTAGTTAATCATGAAAATAACGTAATAACGTAAAAATGACATGTTTTAGTGTGACTGAGTTACTATCCTAGAGCTAAACCAATATAGCAATTTCATTAGCATAGATGAACAGGGTCCAATGTAATGAGAGTAAAATGAGAATATAAAACTGTAAAAAAAACTCAAGCCTAAATACAGTCATTTTAACAATATCTACTCACTGGCATGCAAAATACAATTCAGTGGGTGGACATACTGCTGTGAGAGCTGGAAATAAACCAAGACCTCCTTTATACAGTGGGACCCCGCTATAACCCGTCCCGTTATAACACGAATTCGGATATAACCCGGTCGTGGCATGGCTCCCGAAATTTCAGGTAATTTTTACAGGTATTTTTCTCAAAGTGGCTTAGTGGTGTTGTTTTATGCAATCTGTTGACTAGTAAATTCGAATTCTGCAACTGAGAACTATAATTGACTTTGCCAAGAACAAATGTGACATTAGCAGAAAGCAGCTAAAAATCAGAGTTTTTCAAAAAATAATAACTATTGACAGATGAGAAATGTAATGGTATAAAATGTATACGACACTGAGGTCTCGGAAACTCTTAATTACGTGTATTTGAATGCAAATATTTGATCTGGAACACATAAATCACTCCATGCAGGAGTCCTCCGTACGCATGCAAATAGCTGGGAGACAAAGTTAGTGTTGATTACGTTATCATTTTAGCTGTGCTGATATTTACAGTGACATAATTCAGTGGTTAAAATACAGCCAGTTCTGCCTTCTGTATTTATTAGAGTACATCAAAAGAACATGACGCAATAGCTGGGCAGCAAGTTCAAAAGACTTTGACTAGCAGCTTGGGTGGGAAAATTTTCTGAAATTTACAATGACTGAATTCAGAGACAGAAAGATCCCGAGATGTACATGTAGTTATTATAAGAATACACTTTAGCTTCCATTATTTAATCTACGGTAATGTTTTATTTCATCATTCATTACGTACTCATGTTACGTAATTTTTGTTATTTTCTTTTCATTGAATTCAGTCACATAATGATCTGTGACAAAATTATTGAATATTTTACATCTGTGTGTGGATATTTTCGATGGAAATATTTGTATTATGGATTCAATGTATGTTACAAGATTCGCTGGTGAGTACACGGTGTTGATACTCTTTTCATGCAATAGATTATACATGTATATATAAATTAGACACGTGTATGTACCAATGCATGGTTCTCTGAATAAAGTAATATATTATATCTGCAATTTCTGTTACCACAGCAAATGTTTTTCTCATTTAATATATATTGATCAAAAAAGGTAATTGTGCCATGCATTTTCGCACCTGTCTTTATGTACCCCCGCCCCCCCCACCTCTAAATTAAATCCAAAAATGTGTTGGTATTGTACATGGTTGCTTATAACACGGTTCGGTTCATAACACGGTCGGATTCTATGGCTCCCAACTACCGTGTTATAGCGGGGTCCCACTGTAGTAGTAATCCACTTTTTAGAAAGACAACTTGGTGTTAATCTACTTTTAGCAGACATTATGGTACTAATCCAATTTGGGCAGACATGATATTAATCAACCTTAGGCAGACAACATGGTAGTAATCCACTCTGAGCAGACATTATTAATCAACCTTAGGCAGACAACATGGTAGTAATACACTTTGAGCAGACATGTTTTAATCAACTTTATTCAGACAACATGGTAGTAATCCACTTTGGGCAGACATGTTTTAATCAACTTTAGGCAGAAAACATGGTACTAATCCAATCTGGGCAGACATGATATTAATCAACCTTAGGCAGACAACATGGTAGTAATCCACTCTGACCAGACATGTTTTAATCAACTTTATTCAGACAACATGGTACTAATCCAAAATGTAGCAGACATGATATTAATCATCCTTAGGCAGACAACATGGTAGTAATCCACTCTGAGCAGACATTTATTAATCTACTTTAGGCAGACAACATGGTAGTAATCCACTTTGAGCAGAAATGTTTTTAATTAACTTTATTCAGACAGCATGGCAGTAATACACTTTAAGCAAACATTTATTGCCACTTGCAATCATAGAAATTATATCAAACATACAAGCGACAAATTTTAGTGACGTATGAAAATGGCAATTCAAGCTGGAAAGATAATCCCTTTCTTTAATCATATAAACCCATCAGCTGTTCAAGTGAATTGATAGGCTGCCAAAATCAGCTGTAACTAAGAAAGACTGCTGTTTGTTACAACATTACAAATTATATCAAGCACAAGTGACCTGTTATGTCAGCCAGACACAAAAAGTAGCAACCTGTAGCCTAAAACATGGCAAGTTTTTAGAAAATAGGTCTAATCTGATGGGGAAAAAAATGGCCAGGCATGGAAAACTAAGAAATAAAACCAGTATGGCATAATGCCATCCCAAAATGGAAAAAGCGAAACATTACAAAGGTGATGAGAAAAATAATATATTCCAGATCCAACAGAGATTCCATATCTGTACTCTAGCTAACTAAAACAATACCTCCATTCAGGAGCCATACAGCAAGATTACTAACAATTCTGTACAACAGATAGCTTCAATGAAGAAAATTTTGGTTGTAGGTCTTACTGTAACTAGGAGCTTAATAGAACTCGCCTATGTTTCACAATTTTAATTTGATAAATCTATGCTATTGATGTTTGAAGTTTTTATTTTTCTGGTTTTTACTCATTTTTTTCCAGTTGCTGTTCATGAAATAAGTAAAAACATTGAAAACCAGGTTCTTCTGCATCAAACTTCAGTAAAGATATGTCTAATAAAGAATCACTGTAAAATACACAAACCTATGGGCATTTTGTTTTCTTCATGGCTACTCCCATGTCTTAACTTGGGTCCCTTTAGTTTTGCACCTCCAAAATCTGTGTCTGGACTCACAGACTTTGGTTTCTGAGAGCCTGCTCTTCTAGACGGTGGCACATATTCAACAGATTCATCTTCCCTTTCTTTTCTCTCCTGCGGGAAGTCTCTTTTCCCATATGAATCTTTTGCTACCTCCTCTGTGTCATTATTTGTCTTGTCCTTGTTAAAACTTCCATTTCTTCCAGCACTGTGTTTCCCAAATCTTTCAGGAGAAGGAGAGGATGATGATCTTGTGTAACCCTTCCTGCGATTAGTGAATTTACATCCACTGTCAGGTTTACTTTCCTGTTCCTTCTGAAAGCTGCTTCTGCTCTCTGCTGTTCTATTTAACATGTTTTGGGACATGTTCCTTTTTTCAGGAATAGATTCTTTTGAGCCATAAGGTGAACTGTCCTTTTGTTGTACATATCCTTTACTGGCAGAAGTATAAATGAAAATCACCTTCCTGAGTAAAGGCTCATTCCAATAAGACAGGTGGTAAGCTTTAAGAACATTTTTATTCTGTTCCGTTTCAAGACTGTGACCCATTGTGCAATCAGATCCTTTCTCACATCTGCCCCACAAACTTCTTTTACAAATGTGTATGTAAGCACAAACTGGACGACGGCAAATGTGGTTTAAATTGTGACTGCCACACACATGGGGAAACCTCTGGCTGTAGATCAGACGAATCTCTTCATTGCTGAAGATGTCCAAACCAAGCTGGGAAATCAAACCAGCATTATTTCTATCATTAAAGCTGTGTGAAAATCGACACGTCTGTCCTTCCTTGCAAGAACCACCAATGAAATCCTTGCAAACATGTGCATGTGGGCAATTAGACTTTTCACATTTTTTAAACCTTCCAAGACCATTATAGTCCAAACAAAATGTTGCTTCTTTGTAAAAGGGAACAATGAAGTGAATTTTCTCATCTATTTTAAACAAAATAAATCGCCTTTGATGACTCAGAAACCATTTTGTAATGTCAAAATCTTTTGGGAACAGGTTCTTATCAGCTATATTTCTGAGAGTTGTTGGACCTCTCACCTCTTTGATGAAATATTCAAAGACTTTATTTTCATTTGGTGCACCTGCTGATTCTTCACACTCGGACACATTACTTTCCTCTTGTGTACTCTTCCTTCTATAGGTTTTCTCCTTCGTCAGAGAATCTGCTGAGGTTCTAAATCCTGGACTTCTTGCTTTAGATCCTTTATTGGTATCAGAGGAATCTAAAAATAAATCAGATTTACTGACCTTCAAATCAGCAACCTTATCTCCAAGATCCTTAATTTGTGACAGAAGATCATCAACAACTGTCTTGATCTTGCCATTGTTCCGGGGCAACTGTTCCTCAGTTTCAGAATCAGAAAATAAAGATGCTGAGTTGTCCGAATCACTGACAGTTGGATCTTGTACTGGTTGTGAAGATTCTGCTGCATCATTTTTGTAATCTGATTTTTTTTTTCTTGGTCTCCTTTTTCGCGATTTCCTTTCTTGTCTTTCTACAAATTGTGCCTCAGTATTCATATTAGGTGATCTTGACTTTATTTCAGCATCAATCTGTTTAATGGCACTTTCAAAATATGCTATCTTTTCCAAAGCCTTTGCATTATTGCTCTTGGTACTGGCTTCAATCCTCAGTGTATCTAGTTTTGCTTTATATCTTCTCAATCTATTGCAGAGTGTGTTGAATCCAAGGTTATTAATGCCTTCTGCTCCTGCAATTGTATTACCCTTGGTCTGGTTAATAATCATGGTATCAATAGTATTATTTCTTCCATATATGCTATTGTTTTCTGTACCCTGCTTACTGGAGCTCTCTGTACCTGACTGTTCAAAATCAGAACCTTCTTCTTCAGTTTCATCATCATCATCATCACTCCCACACTGTGACCCAACTTCAGACGTATATTCACCACCAACAGCCCCAACAACATTTCCCCCTCTTCTTCTATCTTGCCCTCGTTTTCCCAAACGACCTCGGCCTCTTCTCCCATGAAAATTACCCCGTCTTTGGTTCTGTCTCGATTTGTTACCTCTCTCTCCAAACATAGATGGTGGCCTACTAGCACTTGGGTCTTGTGTCTGTCGTGCTCCATACATCCAATTTTCTTGTCTGTAGTTAGCTGCATTTTCTGACCCTATCCCTGTCCCCCTTCCCCTTGGTTGGTTTGGATTAAAGTTAAGATTACTTGGTACACTAGACCTAATGTCAGGTGGCAACCCAAGTAATGAATTCATGCTTCCACGGTGTGCATCATAATGACTGCCCACATTTCCTCCCCAACTGCCCAAGTTGTCTTCACCTCTTGTGCCATGGTGACCACCTCTTCTTTGACCCTGACTGTTGTTACCTCTCTGAATAAGGTGACCACTTCTGCGGCCACCTCTGTTTCCTTGGAAACTTTGAGGCTCTGCACCACCAAATAGTTGGACAGGAGTTCTTGCTTGTCCAGCTGCAAATACAAGAGTCTTTAAGACAGACAAAAATATGGATGAATATACACTACATGTATAAACAATGTAAATGAGATTCATACAACTGCAATGTATAAACAGTCAAAGCTCAGCTAAACATATCATCAGGGAAAACAGCTGATATAGAGTCAATTAAGGCAGTCAGATTTAAGCATCTACTTAATTGCTTAACAATTGCTAGGGTGATAAACCATGTAAATTTAAGAGGCCATTTAGCTAGTTTGCTAACGTAAGTGACACATATGTAGAATAAAAACCTCAACTCTTCTGAAGTACATCAAAGACACATGCTAAAGAGCTGATGTTACTGAAGTATGATCAATATTTGTGGGGGATCAATTTTCATGGTTTTCATTGTTACCATGAGCCACAAATTTAAATCCCCAACGAAAAATGAACCACTAAAGATGATGCTGCCTCCCCCCCCGTTTTCTTAGTGTTTCATTATTAGAGATTGACACAGCTACTTGTATTTGATAAATCAAGGTCAATATTGTAATTTGGTTTAAAAAATACCTTTTACACATGTTTGTTTTATTTTTAAAACCAATAGAAGCAAGAATTATAAATCCTTTTATAATGTTTCAATGCACACATTCGAGGTACTGTATCCAATAGCTGTAATTTAATACTCACTGTCTTAAATCGATATACGAGGTAAGTAAGCATAGAAAGAAAATATAGAAAAAGCATAAGGTATTCAACAGCAGTTATACTAAAAATGAAAGAAAAAAGATAATACAAAATAACACTATATAACAATTAAATTAAATACTTATTATACATTATTGAATTGAATGAGAATGTTGAAGCCAACTTTACGCAAGTTTGTGATCAGTGGCAACATTTCCATCTGATGCTGGGGTTTTTAAATACATTTAAATATGCAAAACATGATTATTTTGGTTGTTGGAATTATCCACATGTGCTATTCATTTTTGAAGGCAAAATGTTGAGACATAATTGTGATCTGGAAAATGAACCATATCTTAAGAGAGCCATGTTTAGCAAATCAAAATTTTGGTTGATGGAATTTAACTTTGTGCAGCACAGCAGTGAGGAGGAACATTTCATTCTGTGCCAATATTGCAAACACCATACTGACATTAGTAATTCAGGAGTGTATGACATATGTCGACATAGCAACACCAACCAGCACAGTGGCTGCACAATAATGCTGAGCTTCATTCCCAAAGTAACTTGCTTGTTTAAACAATAACAGATAATGTCACTAGAGCTGAACTACTTTTCTGCAATATCATCGCCTATGTCACACAACCTGTTCAATTAACAGTTTGGGCAACACGTTGTCAAGAGTGAACACAGGTTATACTCACTGACCTAAACTGACATTTTGATTTCAAGGTAAAACGTTTTCATGCAATATACCTGTTCTGTGGGAAAAGATACATTGAGTGTCATGAGAATATAAAGCAGTGAGTCAGAACAATTGGAACAGTGTTTAACTGTGACCACCTTTAGTGTTACATGTACTGGTGAGTGAGGCACAGAAAAATTGTGTAAATTAATAGAGCCAAACTGAGGATGAATCATTGGACCAGGATATCAGTGGGGAACAAAATGACTTTGACAAGTTCCCAATGTAGTGTAACATTAGAACTGTACCATTAAGAGAGTTGAATAGCAGCAGGACTTGAATCAGTTTACATTATTTATCATCATGAGAAGTAGTGTTAGTGGGGATGTGAGAGTGTGTGCATTATTAGTGTTCTACGTCAATAAATTTAAGATTATTTTTGTGCATATTTGTTATTGTTTGTCTTCATCTCTAGAGTGACTATCACAGTCCGAAATATTCACTCCACCCCACCCTCATCTTAAGTATTTGGCTAACTGTTCATAACAGCTGAGCACAATTCGCCTTTATCAGTAGCATACCATTTTTGAGAGCTGTGCAATTAAACATTCCCTGAAAGTGATACTGGCTAAGAAAGTTTAATTGCAACAAGGACAAAAACAGCAAATATCATAACTAATGCAACTACACAAATAATGCATACACATTAGTAATGGAATTATGCCCCAAAAAAATATTTTTGGTCCTCATTGATGGATCAAGGGAGTTGACAAAACCATCACTGTATGACCATGCTATGAAGAAGGTTTGTACAAATTGTTTCAGACAAACTGTATGTAACACCAGTATGAGTCAAAATATATCTGACATGTGGAATGCAACTTTCAGGTTAGTTCTCTTTATTATTATTCATTAACCTTGTTAAACTATCAACTTTTAAGTACTCCCCTTTTTTTTAATATGATTATAGCCATAAAAGAGATCAATTTAAAGGCGATAACAGGCACACAATCATGTTTTCAAAGTTAATTTTTATTGAAAGACATTACATTAACAAACTTTTGGGATGATTCTATTTTCTTGAACCCCCCCCCCCCCCCCCCCGCCATCACCCTACCCAGAAATTAAAAGGTCCATCCCATATTTGGTTCATGATTTGTTTCTTTTGTCTGTGTATAAATACAGTTGTACCCAATCCGTTAAGCTACCTTTCTTTGAGGGAAATTTGAACAACAGCACCATCCAATCTCTAATGCGTGCAAATATGAGCACAAATGACGCTTGCATTACTATTAAACCAACTACTGAAAGTAGAAAAGACTGCATGTAATTAAGTCTAAATTCTACTAGCCTATGTATTTTAAAGACAGTAACTTGGTTTATTTTTTAATGTTGGAGGCGTGGAGGGCTGTAAATGTGTGGACATCACGTTATTTGATAATGCTCAGTCTACCATGTATTAAGTATAGTATTTTTGGGGCATCACATGCATTGACCCCCCCCCCTTCTGACCTCAAAACACACTTTTTGAGTCTCCCCCCACACTGATTGGGAATATAATATAATGTATGTCAATCCATTTTAATTTTTTGTTTTCATTCTATTTTTGAATCTGGTATGCAAGTTGTTTCAGCAGCTCCTTCTGATTCCATAACTAACTGGTGGATCTGTCTTTTGTTTTCTGACAGAAATCCAGACCAGATCATTGTTTAAACCCAGATAATGACTTTGGTAAAGGATGAATTATGTCCAAATGCAAAGCCGTTATTAACCTCTTTGTTGTGCAACAATAATCCTTTTATGACCTTTTAGTACACAATGCTAGCTATTTCTGTATGTAGCCGAGTAAAAGTGTATCTATTTCGGGCCAAAACAAACAACCACTGCATTATTACTGCAATCATTTGAAAGTATTATCTTTTAGACTTAGTCCAAATCATAATTTAGATATATTACTGAAGTTTGTGCAGTGATACCAATGATTTGAAACCAAGCTATGCATTTCATTCTGCAACATGTTGAAACCTCAATGTACAGTCAGTGATGTCATGAGTAAACAATGTTATGACAAATGCAAATGGTCAACCAAACAATATTATGTTGTTTTGTTACCACATTTAAAGGAGTTAGGTATTTAAGTTTACAAGGTAGAAAATATAATTATTACTGACTAACAATTTTAATGTGATCATGCATAAACTAACGATAGTAAACTGGATTAAAAATGGGAGAAGTTACTGTTAACATGGTTACAACATCATGCTAATTCACAATGCTTGTCATCAGCTGATGAAATTATACATATTGGAAAAACAGAAATAAAAAGAAAACATGAGAAAAATTTTTTTTTACAATATTTATCAAACAAATTATTCTAGTTTAGAACATTTCCATCAAGAATTAATAATGACAGCCCCTAGCAGCTGGAAATCTTTTTTTTTTTATTATAACATTACGATAAAAAAAATATGCAGAGTGATAAGAGTAAAAAAATGTCTGAGACTTACATAACTTAAATTTTTAAATATAATTTCACTGCCATATCACCTGTCTGTGCGTGGGTTCGAGTCTTGGATTCAGCCAATGTAGGTATGTGAGAAAGCCTGCCAGTAGCTTCCTGTGGGTCGGTGGTTCTTTTCGGAGTTTTCCCAGGTTCTTCCTCCACCATTATTACTGGCCACCATCTATAGCCTATCTTGTGCTGAAAAATGGCGTTAAACCTACAACAACAAAAAAAAAAACATAATGTATAATTCATTTCTGAAGCTTGCTGTATATTCAGTTTACCTCCAGGGACTGGGAAGAACCTTTCTCGTTGACTACCCCTTGCCCAGTTCTGGTCTGGATTCATAATGCCCACAAAATCTTTCGGTGATTCCTTGCGTTTAGTCTTAGTCACTTGGCAGCTCAACGAAACTGTAAAAAAAATGAAAATTCAATCTCAGAATTAAACTGTATTATTTCATTAATAATTTCATTATTCTCCCACAACAAAACAAAAATCTAGATCTGTGTTCTCCCCATATTGAACATTGTATACAAGCATAATATCCATCACCATACATTGAAATTTTCCAATAATATAAATCAGTTTGTTTCTTAGTGAATAAAATAATTAGCAGTAGGTTTCCAAGGGGCCCCAAGTGGCCGAGTGGTCTAAAGCGCTTTCTGTAACGGATCACTGCCATCTGACCTCTGTCTGCGTGGGTTCGAGTCTAAGATTCAGCTAATGTTGTTATGTGAGAAAGCTTGCCAGTAGCTTCTCATGGGTCGGTGGTTCTTTTCCGTGGTTTTCCCGGGTTCTTCCTCCACCAATAATACTGGATGCCATGTATTGCCCATCGTGTGCTGAAAAATGGCGTTAAACCCTACAACAACAACTGGTAGGTTTCCAAATTGCTTGTCCTATTTTGGTTATAAGTCTTCATCCACGTGCACATAATTACAATAAGCAATCCCATATCTGGTCTCAAACTTTTGAAACAAACATATTGAGTTTAAAATTCCTGTAAATAATTTTAACACAAAATGTACATAATGAAGTGATACACCCCTTCCCCAACCATCAAATGATTGGTGCTTAAAGGCACAGCAACACATGAAAGGCTTCTAACACAGAGATGCTAAACAGCTTGGTCTGGGCAGGTTTTACCTTGCACCACTGAGCCACTGTCACATTGTAAGGAAATAACCAGATTATATATATACATATATATATCTATATATATATATATATATATCTATATATATATATATATATATATATATATATATATATATATATATACACATATATATACATATATATATATATATACACATATATATATACATATATATATATATATCTATATACATATATATATATATACACATATATATATACACACACATATATATATACACACACATAAATATATATATATATATATATATATATATATATATATATATATATATATATATATATATATATACACACATATACACATTCATTCCCAGTGAATATGTCCGGATTAACGAGTTTTCTGGATAATTGAATCATGCACATTTTTTATTTTACTCTATCATCACACCGTCTATATGTACATGTATATGCTAGCTTTAAATGTAATGTACTGTATATTCAATAATGGTTGAAATAAAGTAATGAATACATCTATTATTTTACTCTATCATCACACCGTCTATATGTACATGTATATGCTAGCTTTAAATGTAATGTACTGTATATTCAATAATGGTTGAAATAAAGTAATGAATACATATATTAATTTGTGTTTATTTCATATTATTATAACATGCGCTTGTACATACATATACAATAAATATCAGTTTAGACAATTAACACATCGAACATATGTACCTCACATATGAAGCCCTATATTGTCCGCATCTTAAATCTGTCAACTGTATTTGTGCAGCCATCAACAAACTGATTGTTACATACAATTGGTAAACAACAAAGAGGCTTAATGACACTTTTAATTTATTTACCATAGGCTATGTCAAAAAGTGAGTACGATTTGATCCCACTGTGTTTATTTAATTACTAACATCCCCATCAGCGAATAGCTAAAACAGACATTGTTTATACAATCACTGGTTACAATATGGCCATACTACTATTGAGTTTTATGTATTATTCTAAAGACCGTATTTTCATATACGATTTTTCGAATTTTCTTATTTTTGGACAGATTATTTATGTATTATCGAGATAAGTTTTAATGGAATTTTACACTTTGGTCAACGATTTTAATTTCCGGATCCGGAACGCGGATTTCTTGATTAAAAGAGCAAACTAACGTTTAGGAATTCCGTTCCCGTTGAATTATGTCCAAATAGCAAGGTTTCCGGATAAATGGAGTCCGGATTAACGAGGCTCCACTGTATATATATATATATATATATATATATATATATATATATATAGCAGAAGGGCTGTAATTACATTATATATAAATAATGATTTATACATCTAGTTCTTGAGGCAGAATGAGACCATTACAGCCCTTCTGCATTACTGCATTCCATATAAATTTATTTTACTTTCTGTGTCAGATTGTATGGTCAAACATTCCCAGTCCACAAATATAATCTATTAGTAAACAGCAGCCACCAAAAAAAATATTTTAAATAAGCAAAGCAATGAACTAATCAGTTTAAAGCATAATATGCAGGAAGTGAATATTTATAACCAATCAAATGCAAAGTGAATGTGATTAGAGCTGTGAATGGGTACCTGTTTCCTGCATACAAGTTTTCTACCAGTGCATATCGCCACATAAGCCCTTGATTTGTAAAGGAAGCACTCACTTTATTTTCAACCTGGCAATCCTTTTGATTGAGCCTCAAATTAAAAATATTAATTTGTTAAGTGCTAAGTAGAGTTCTGCTTCTTATGGTAAATGTTTGACCTTAATCCCATAGTTTGTTTTTCCATGAAGAAAAAAAAGTTTTTTGAGTTGCAAGTGTTACTTGGTCTGTGGAAAGTAGGCTATACATGGCAGCCAGTAATACTGGTAGAGGAAGAACCCGGGAAAACCCACAGAAAGAACCAATGACCCTTGTGAAGCTACTGGCACGCTTTCTCACATACACACATTGGCCAAATCTGAGACTCGAACCCACGCAGACAGTGGTGAGATGGCAGTGATCTGTAATGGAGAGCGCTTTAGACCACTCGACCACTCAGGACCCCGGTCTGTGGAAAGTAACAGGGTGGTTATTTGATCTTGCCACACAACTGACACATTATCAGTTGCAACCTTTAAAAGATCCACAAACTGTACGATCAAAGTGTTTACTTACTGAGCCGAAGCTCAGCTTCAGTCAAAACATAAGCAACAGTGCATATAACAGTGAGGCCAAGAAATGGGACTCGGACAATGTTTATGATGACTAGACCACAATGATTTACTAGACAATATGGGAGGATTTCAGACTTTTATCAGACAATGTAGATTAATTTTTGGACTTTGTACCAGATGACATTAGGTAGCAACATTTATTGGATACAATACATTTTTCAAAAAATGTGGATTTAACTTTAACTGTTATATTGCAAGATGTGTATAATTAACATATTAGTATTAGAGAATATTATGAATCTAATCATTTTGAACTATTTTTATACTGCAGTGTGACCTATTATTGAATTAATGGAAATATCATGTAAATGGATTTAAAAAGTCAAGCACTGAGGATTTAGATATAATTAAAACATTTTGAAAATTGTTAATTTATTTATGACAGTTTCCTCTCAATAGTACAAGTATATTTTACAGTTTCGTTGTTAATTTTCCTATCTTGAAAAATGCACAAAACTTAGTTATTTCACCGACTTATAACCAAGGGGTCCCTGACACGTCTGACATTGGCGTTTCAAACCAAATGAAGTTCCCAATGTAAACAAGTAGGCTGTCTGCTCTTCTAGTTTAAGTTTCTAAAAATAAAAGTCCATTTCAGCAAAAACTGTGCTGTCTGTATCCTATATTTACAATGTCTAGTTATAATATTCAACCTCCACTTTCGATTTTGTTCCTCGATCATTGGGTGAATGAAATGTTTATGCTTATACTCGTGTAATTGTTTTGCTCGGCCTACTGCACTAAACATATATCTATATAAGTGACAAGAATAACTTGCCTACAAATGAAAACAAAAAGACCGTACGCAATAAATATGTCCTTCTAGGAAAATGTATCCGGCCGCTGACAAATGCACTCCGAAACCATCTGAGATATCTGCAGCAAGTATATTTTGCTTAGGAATACTGAACGTGTTGTGAGAGAAAAAGCCGAGCAAAACCACATTAGAATCTGGCCTGACAACCTTCCATATGTATCTGCTGACCAGAAGTTGAAGTAAAACAAATCCAAGTCTTACATACTGTACTGTTCACAGCATTATTGTCGTGGCCAAAACGTCTCTCCTAGTGGGTTTACATTTGTGAACTCTACAACTGTCAAGTAGTACAGATTTCAGTATTGTGACATTATTGTGACAACTCCTTTTCTGAAAATAGTTTGGCCTAGTCTGGTTCTCTGCTTAGTATGCTTCCTACATTCCGCAATAAAAAGCAGATGAACGCCGACACCTTTCTGGCACGTGATAAAAAACGGTGTTACGAAACACCCAAATCCACCAAAAACCACTAAAATCAACCCCAAATCCACCCAAAATCCACTCAAATCCACAACCAAATCCGCCAAAAATCAGTTCAAATCCACTCAAATCGCATTGTGTATGCCATCTCATCAATAAATTACAGCGCTACCCTAAAAAGTAAACGTATGCATCAATATTTAGCATTACGGATGAAACTGGCTCGTCTATATCTTGGATTTCCATGTGAAAGAGTTTGAAAAGCTCAAGAACTTGATTGTCAACGGCCTTAGCAGCAGATAGGGTGAACAGACCAGATTTTTGAGGCGTGTATTTGGTTAACAAAGGCCTCCTACGAAACTGAGAAGAAAAAAAAAATAGTGTTAAAAAATGAATTAAGGCATCTGACCAACAAAGACGCACATTCGTTGTGACACCCTTTCTGCTGCTACGAATTAAAAATTCTATCAAGCCCGATACGATAACGTGTTCGTGGGTCATGCACGTGTATTGTTATAAAGTCATGTGGTGATGATATTACTGAATCCATGCAGGCCCGAACCTGGGGTGGGGTGGGGGGGAACAACCATGGCACTTGTCAGGGGCCCGAGCTTGATAGATAAAATATACGCACATATTTGAAACACGAAAGGGGCCCGAACTCTGTCAGCTGCCTGGGGCCCAGAATTTCCTAGGTGCGGGCCTGATCCGTGTCTTCAAGATAAAACTAAGTATTCTGGTAAAATTTCACAAAACTATTTACACAATGTATTTGGAGCACCTGTCAATGAAATACAGCACAACAAGTCAGCTAATCTTATTTTGGTACCAAATATAGACATGCAATCTATTATGCTCAATACAATATAGAAATCCTGTATTTAAAGCTAGCTTTCAAACACAGGGAACTGAAATCAGGGCATCATAACTGGAAAGTCAGCTGAGAATCTCAAAGCATTTATGTTTGACACAGTGAAATTTACACTTGCTGATAACAAGGATGATGACAGATAAAGCAGACATAGGCATCCAAGCATCAGAATTTACAGATTTCTGACCTGGGTCCTATCTATACATTGTTTCATGACTTCGTATCTTATTTGGAAATAAAGCTTAAATACTGCACATCTTTTGTTTTCATTTGTGATTTTTAATTGAATCATGGCAGATTTCAGTATAACGAAACGCAAAGCCAGCTTACCATGTGGTGGATGCAGATCAAATTGTTCCAATGACTGTGTTAAATCACAGGAGTCTGACGTTTTATCAATAAAGTACGGCGAAATGTCTGACAAAATGAAATACCCTTAACAAATATATATATATATATATATATATATATATATATATATATATATATATATATATATATATATATATATATATATATTATTGTTAAGGGTATTTCATTTTGTCAGACATTTTGCCGTACTTTATTGATAAAACGTCAGACTCCTGTGGCCCTTAACATATATATATATATATATATATATATATATATATATATATATATATATATATATATATATATATATATATATATATATATATATATATATATATATTATTGTTAAGGGTATTTCATTTTGTCAAACATTTCGCCGTACTTTATTGATAAAACGTCAGACTCCTGTGGTTAAATGTTCATTGTGACACAACTGGTATCATAGAAAATGTCAACAAATCTCGGACGATGAAATGAAAATATGGGGAAAGATTGAACTGGGCTATGTTTGCGTTTCGTGTCGTACATTGGATGGGGTAGAGTTTGACTACCTCATGGGCATGCGTCGTCTGAAGAATGTAAGTATCGGCATTGATAATTTGTAACTAGTTTTAAATGGCACAGATTAGCACACGCAAAAAATCAATTATGCGTGTCGTCATCATGCAGTACCATGTATTTTGAACAGATTCGACTACATTTTATCTACTAACAAATGCAGCCAATGCACGAATTTACATATTTTAATTTGTCTAATATTTATATTTTTCCAAAGAACATAATTGTGTGCTATAATTATGATACAAAACGATCACATGACATTGCAAATCTAACGCACCAGGTGAATTTCATAACAAATTACAGTCTTTACAGCAAATGGGACAAGAATGCACTCACCGGTATATAGTTTTTTGCACTTTCTGTGTGAATACTGCTTTTAAAAAATTCAGTTATTAGAATGTTATATCCACTCCACAAAATTTGGAACATTCTTATTATTATTCGTAACATATTATATTCAGCGCCGGTGCAAGGCATTTTGGTGCCCTAGGCGAGATCAGATATCTGCGCCCACCCCCCACCCCCATTCCGCTCACGCCCTCCCCCACCCGCCCATTATGAAATAAACCCTTAGCCCAGCGCCCTAGGCGATTACCTAGTTCGTCTAGCGGAAGCGCCAGCCCTGATTATATTTCATTTAATAGTAATGCAGTAATTTCAATAAGGTTATTGGCTAATAAAATCTCATAATGTTATGCCAGCCATCAAACACATGGATCCTACATGTTGAGTTTAAAAAACGTTCAATTTTCGATAATGGCCACTTGATTCGCAAAATCTGCAACTATATTTGGTCAAAATAAACCCCCTGCCTATTAATCTGTCTTAATCGGCAGAAGGAATTCGAAAAAGTACTACAAAATCAATTTAATAACTTTAGAATCTTTAGATTACATGCAATTTTCATGCCAGATTTAATATTTGTAGTGCATATACATCTTGCAATGGTTGATCTTCATCAATGCAATGAAAGTACATCAGAAATATATATTTATGATTGTTCATAAATATTTCATAAACACAAAAGGATACACATTTAAAATTTACATTAAACTAAATATAATATTTGTTATAGTCAGCTGGTTTTGATATCACTTACTTTGCATTAGTAAAGCATTAGTACATCTTACTTTGTCAAAATGAAAGTTTATTAATAATTTTCGGCATATGCGAAATTACTGGACACAACTACGTACGTACGTGTAATTTATTTCAATATTAACAAGAAACGTCGAAAAAAGTTAGGTCAGTCATACCAAGGCCATTGAAAGCTAAATGTTTCCTTGAATAATCGTTCCATGTAACAATATCCAAGTATCAAACTATAGAAAAATAGCCGATGTTCAAGACACGTGCGATGATATGCACATAATCAATTCCTTTGATAAATAAACAAGATTTGTAGCAGCACCTAATTAAATCAAACGTCATCATTTTCAAAAGGTGTTACGTAATTCTAATCGGATTAAATTCACGCTCGAGTGTTCAACCACGCGGATTTCTAGAAGTTATGTATCTTCAACGGCTATAGGTAGTGTAATATGGATTTTTTAAAAAACATTTATATAAAAATTTCGAAAACTTTTTAAAGAGTACGACGAGAAAAGGAATTAAATAACAGAAATACAACAGGGGAAATGAGACAAAAAATGAGGAATTACATTATAATTATGCAAAATGATTATATACAGTGCAAAACATACAAGATAAGCCAATGGAAGATTATTTCGGGGTTGTGGTGTTTTCAATAAAATCAATAAATATGTCATGAAAGAACCAAAGGCAATTGAAGAGGCAAGATATTAGTTGTAAGGTTTAACGCCGTTTTTCAGCACACGATAGGCTATACATGATCGCCAGTATTATTGGCGGAGGAATAACCCGGGAAAAACCACGGAAAGAAACACCGATCCACGGGAAGCTACTGGCAAGCTTTCTCAGATAATGACATTAGCCGAATCTTAGACTCGAATCCACGCAGACAGAGGGCAAGATATTTGAAAGGCAAACCACAATATATTCTTAATGCTACTTTTTAACAAATATTCTTTGCAACTTCGTGGCCTTTTAATATATATATATATATATATATATATATATATATATATATATATATATATATATATATATATATATATATATATATATATATATATATACGTCTGTGGATGCATGACCCTTGTAGTAAGACAATACCGAGGCCTGTATAAGTTGTTTTATCAATAAGACAATATGTGTATTATTGATTTTATGATTCGATCCACTTATCAGTGTGTTTGTCCCTTGTATATCACTTGTGCACGCATAGTGACAAATTAATCTCTTGATTACAGGCAGCCGATACGAAAGTCCTGGCGAAATTAAAAATGGCAGTCAAGCGTGAGACCCTTTTTAAAATCGAGTTTAAACCAGTATGTGATAAAGACGTTGTTTTCCCTCCCGTCAGAGTTGATGCCATTGCGAAGGAATTGATGATTAAATATTTTGATGAAGTCAGTGGTGACCCGATAATCACAACTGGGAACGGCAACTGCCTATTCAATGCAATGTCCATTCTCTTGTATGGAGACGAAAGCAAATCAGTACAGTTACGTTATCATACCTGTCTTCGTATGGTACGCGATTCAACATCGTACATGAATCATCCCCATAGGAAGCGCATACAATGTTTATCGCCATCTTTTGAAGCTACCTGTATTCACTGTGCTACAATTGGTGGTTTCTCGTCTGCATGGACAATTTTGGCTCTCTGTGATATTATCAGGCGTCCGGTGCGGATTTTGTACCCTTCAGTCAATGGCGTGAACGACTTTGCACACACATCGTTGAATACGACTTTCGAACCGTCTTCAGACGTACCAGTAGGACATTCAACAATCAATATTCTCTGGTATGCTTAAGGGCAACTCCCAAAGCAAGGATCTTGGTATGCAGTAAACCATTTTATTCCTGTAGTCCATATGAAATGTAAGTCTAAGAACCCTTTGACATATTATAAGGATGATATTGACCATAGATATAAGGAATATGAGAACAGCGAGGTCGATAATATATTAACTACTGTTTGGCTGAACTGCAGTGCGGGTTTAGATGATGAGACTGACATTTTACAAACCGATGAGTATAGAGAAGACATTTACATTATGGAAGCGGAAACTACGGGCGAATGTAGTGAATCGTTAGATCCTATCGTATCTGAAGTATCAGATGTCAATACTGATCATAAATCAGCTCCATTGCAAACGATGAAGCCAGCTAGCAACCCTGGAAAATTCATGACCAATGGCGCGATTATATATCAACCATTATTTCCTCAGCCGTCGCGTGTTGTAACATTGCATAGATATTATACTAAATTGATGGAAGACAAATCATTCATAAAAGGAATAACAACAATTGCTGGACTGCCCGATTTATTTTCTGTAGAAAAAAAAAATGCTGGCCATTGTGGAATACTGCGGCACAATGCCAACCAACTTGAAAAAGCACGGAAATTCGAAGAAATCGGAGCCATATATAACGACAGACCCAAAAATTATTCAGAGAGCAGCTGAAAATGACAGAGCACGAGAAAGTCAGCAACGTTATGACAAAACTTATGGAAGACAACAGTTTCACTGCTCCAAAATCTACGCGACAAATAAACGACAAAAAATTCAGATACCGCAAACGAAAACGTGAAGAAAATATGAACTCCAGAATAAATATAGCTGATGATGTGGTCAGTGGTTTAAGCGAGCTTCACAGTAATCCAGTCATCCAAGAAATAATTTTAACAAAACACAAGAAACCTGTTGTCATTGTTTATAGCAACCAACAGATGGATGACATGATCAGAAACTGGGGAGGAGATGACGGGAGTTTTCTAGGTGTTGATACAACTTTCAACTAGGGAAATTTTTATGTCACAGTCTTTTCCTACAAAAATCGATGTGTAATAAGCAATAGAACTAAGAATTTTCGGTCATACATTTTGATGCCGAAGAGGAAACTTACGGGAAATTGTTCTCACACGTTAGCGATCGATTTGGACAGAAAGCGCTATTAACCATTGAAAGTGACCAAGAAAAGAGCATGACAAACGCCCTCAAAGCCAAATTTCCGCAGGCAAAATTTGTGTTATGTACCAAACACATTAATGACAATATCCGACGACATCTTCAAGAAAACGGGGCATGTTTACTGACCCGTAAACGTATACTCCAAATCATTTTTGGAAAAATGATGGAATAATTATTGCCTAAGTTGATACGGAATTTGATTCAAGATGTCAGAATTTGGAACCCTATTTAGAAACACAAGCTATAGGATTATGGTAAATTATTTACAGGAAAAGACAGGCCTTTGCTTGCCACAGAAAGAGGATGCAAATTTAGGGCTCAATCACTAGGTTTGTCAATTTGAAAACAATGTGAGTGCTGCCTTTGCAAGCACTGGCAGAAAACTTGTTTACCGTTATGATAAATGGATACCCTATGGGACATTTTCTAATAATAATAATAATGAGGACTTTCTATAGCGCCTAATCATTCGAAACTCTAAGCGCTTTACACCATCAATAATGATATGACTACACTACAGAAAAACAAATGACAGAAATAATGAAATTGGAAAACATAAAAACATGCTGAAAACATATAAGATAGAAAACACGATTAGGTCTCTAAGTGTGTCACTGCAGTCGAACAGGTGAGTTTTAAGAGCACTCTTAAAAGGGACCACTGTGTCTTTGTGTCTAATTGCAATGGGCAATTCCTTCCACGTCGCCGGGCTCTGGTATGCAAACGAACGTTGTCCATATGACTTTGTTTTCACCGTGAGAATAATGAGTATATGATTATCAGAAGAAGAGCATAAGTATCTAGGTGGTGTATACACATGAGTGAAGCTGGATTGGTATGTTGGACTGGAGTCTGTTATTGAAACATAGCACAGAGAACACATTTTGTGTTTGATTCTGTATAGACTCGGTGGCCAGTGTAGGGTAGAGAGCAGTGGTGAGGTGTGCTCTGATCGAGGTACTCTAAAGATGATCCGTGCAGCTGTGTTTTGAACTTTTTGATGTTTCTGGAGTAAATATTGTGACGAACCAAACATAACTGAGTTACAATAGTCCAGTCTTGAAAGTACTAATGAACACACAAGTGTTTTAGTGGCATCAACTGAAAGATATTTACGAATGGAACTGATGCGTCTCAATTCAAGATATGCAGCATTGTTCATGACATTTTGGTGCAATGTGAGAGTACTGTCTAGAGTAACGCCTAGGTTTCATACTGACTGTGAGAATTTAATGTTGGTGTTTGCTGATATTTATTGTCTGAGGTAAAGGATGTGAATGAGAAAGTCTTTGTGTTGTGATCAGAATAGCCTCAGTTTTATCATCATTCATCTGCAGCTTGTTACATGTCGTCCATGATTTCACATCAGAAATGCACAGTTCTACTCCATGGATGGTAGCATCATCTTTAGTTGGGTGATTAGACTTGTATATTTGGGTGTCATCAGCATACAATTGGTGCGACACTGGGTAATGATCTATGAAACTTGAGAGCGGCTGAGTGTACAGAATGAAAAGAACAGGTCCAAGAACAGATCCCTGTGAAACACCACAACATACGTCAACTGGGCTGGAGTGTATTCCATTTGCAGATACAATATGTGTCCTGTTGACTAAGTAGGACTGGAACCACTGTAAGGCTATATTCTGAATGCCAAATACATGCTGGAGACGGGGAAGTAATATATCATGGTCTATTGTGTCAAATGCTGCAGATAAATCCAGGAGAGTGAAGACTGTAATTTTTTCCACTATCCAAAGCAGAGAGAATGTCATTAAATAATTTCAGAAGAGTAGTTTCTATACTGTGGCAAGGGCGATATGCAGACTGTACACTGCAAAAAAGACTGTTTCAATTCAAATGAGATACAAGTTGGGTTAGAATAACCTTTTCTAAGATTTTTTATATATGAATGGCAGATTAGAAACTGGGCGGTAATTCTTTAAATCGTTATGGTCAAGTGTTGGTTTCTTCAGCAGTAGCTTTACGATAACAATTTTGAAAAATGATGGGAATTCCCCCGATGAGAGATTTAAGCACTAAAGCAGCAGTGATGTCGGGATTGGATCAAGTTCAGCTGCAGGAGAAGTGTCATGAGCAGCAGATGCCCCTCTACATTGCCTTGATAGACCTGACGAAGGCATTTGACCTGGTCAGTCGGAGTCGGCTGCCCCCCCCCCCCCAGTCTACTTGCTGTTATCATGTCATTCCACGAGAACATGCACAGCACAGTGTGCTTCAATGGTGCAACATCGGAGGCCTTCCCAGTAATCAGCGGAGTCAAACAAGGCTGTTTACTTGCGCCGACGCTCTTCGCCATATTCTTCTCCTTGCTTCTCCAGTATGCCTTCAAGCGCTGCAGCGATGGAGTGTACATCCCTATCAGGGCCGACGGAAAGCTGTTCAACGTCGCTCGTCTCCGTGCTAAGACTAAAATCACAAAGATACTCATCCGTGAATTGCTTTTTGCCGATGATGCAGCCTTGACATCCCACATGGAAGATGGACTTCAGCAGCTGGTATGCCGCATCTCCTATGCTTGCAAGGAATTTGGACTGACCATCAGCTTGAAGAAAACAAACGTCATGGCGCAAGATGCGGACTCCCCTCCCTCTGTCACCATCAATGGATACATCTTGGAAGTTGTCGAGAACTTCACATACCTCGGGTCCAACATCTCCAGCTCACTCTCAATTGATTATATAGTTGAATGGTAGGATTGCCAAAGCAACTGCAGTGATGGCCAGACTTAACCAGAGGGTATGGAACAATTCCAACCTCACCGAGAAGATCAAACGGTGTGTCTACCAAGCCTGCGTGCTCAGCTCAGTCCTCTACAGCAGCGAAGCATGGACCATCTATGCAAGTCACGAGAGAAAACTCAACAGCTTCCACCTGAGATGTCTGCGGCGCTTTATGCACATCAAGTGGCAGGACAAAGTACCGAACACAGAGGTTCTAGAACGCGCCAAAATCAAATCAACAGCATGTTCGCTATTCTCAGTGATAGGCGCCTTCGCTGGCTCAGCCATGTCAAGAGAGTATACCCGGACCGCATCCCTAAGGACATATTATATGGGGAACTAGCAGAAGGTACACGACAAACTAGACGCCCAAGCCTGCGTTACAAAGACATTTGCAAGAGGGACATAAAGACGGCCAACATCGATGTCAACAAATGGGAGAGCTTTGCTATTGACCGTCTCATATGGCGCCTAGCTGTCAAGCAGGCAGTTAGCAAAGCTGAGGATGACAGAAATAAGAAGCATGCTCAAGAAAAGAGCCAGAAAGAAGGAACAGCTGGCTTTGGAGCTACGTCATCGTCTCACGTAGACGGTTAGATGCCAAGAGATTAATCAAGCCGTGTGTAAAATACAGCAGAACTGGAAGCTCCATCTCAGAATGCAAACGGGAGTGAAGAATTCACACACCGGCCAGAAGTAAGTTGTATCTTTTCCGCCTAGTCTTTCAGCAACGACGATGGCTACAATTTCATCACAATGCCTCATTATATCAATATGAGGGAAAAAGTTTTATTCCCAGTGGATATTTGCTTAATGAATTTTTTCAACATTTTCCCCCATCTCAGTTCAAGCTGGCTGACGGATAACTGCTGATCACACAAATTGTTTTTCATGTCATCTGCATGTTTAGTTGGTAGCGAGTTGATGAACGTGACGATAACCCAGATATGCAAAGCTGCTGACAATCGCCAAACATTTCGCGTGGCTATCTCGTTGTTCTCGATAGTTACTAATTTACTGCAGTATTTTCCAATATCATCATGTCTCATATATCTCAGTATATGAATGAGACCTGTTGTTTCATATGCTGATATTAAATTCATGATTTTGGATTTCCTCAAGTGCAGTACTGGAAATTCTGGAAGAAATGTTGCATATTTTTATAAGAGATTACTTGCTATCTTTTAGTCAGGTGCAAACAGAACTTTTTCATTTGTTACACGCAGTTCACCCTTGTCCAAAAAATGATAAAGAACTACTTTCAATCTGACCCATATCGTCATCTCTACCACTGAACGATAGAGGATAACAGCATAATAGTGGCGATATGTTTTTTATATTTGAATAATGTTTATCCTCATCTTTCTCTTTATCTATTTTCATTCATTTTATCTTCATTAATTGGTTGTACATCATCCTAATCAATATCACTGACATCAGCATATGGCAACAAGTCACAATATACATTTGGATCATACTGGATGTGTTTCATATCTTCGACTGTTACCCCATTACTGTTAATTGCTGTAATGGAGGTAATGGCTCCATTAATGCTTTCTATATCTTCATTGGAGATGTTTAGTGGGACGTTTTCATTTCTGTCATTATTACTGACATTATCCATTCTCGCCATATCATGAATGGCCAAGGATGAAAAGCTTTCAACTTGAGGACATTTCTAAGTCACAGTCTTTTCCTACAAAAACCGATGTGTCATAAGCTGTAGAACCAACAATTTTCCAGTGATGTTTGGGCCGTGCATGATACATTTTGATGTCGAAACGGAAACTTACGGGAAATGTTTCTCACAAGTTAGCGATCGATTTGGACACAAAGCGGGATTAACAATTGGAAGTGACGAAGAAAAGAGCATGACGAAGGCCCTCAAAGTCAAATTACCGCAGGCAAAATTTGTGTTATGTACCGAACACATTAATGACAATGTCCGACGACATCAAGAAAATGGGGCATGTGTACCGGCCCGTAAACGAATAATCCAAATCATTTTTGGAAAAAAAAATCAAATAATATTTGCCTCAGATGATACGGAATATGATTACAGATGTCTGAATTTGGAACCCTATTTAGAACAATTGTCAGTTTTCAAATCATATTGGCAAAGATTCTTGTTGGGATTTTAGTGGATTTTAGTGTTATTTGGGTGGATTTGGGGTTGATTTTAGTGGATTTGGGTGGATTTGGGGTTGATTTTAGTGGATTTGGGTGGATAGTTAATCTAACTGTAGCACATATTTATTCTTAATGACGCAAGATGAACTTTACTTTTGAATTGAATTATTGCAGTATTTAAAACGCACTACATAAACAAAGACACTTTATATATGGACGGAAAGAGTGGTGTTGTGGGGGTAGGGTTTGTTTATTATATAAACCTGATGGGGAAAAATAAAGTTATCGAAATTAAATGAATTTCTTTTTATAAAAAAAACACATAAACAACACTTCAAGGGGAATACACTCGCACATGAACACTTTTTATCTAGTTTTATTTTAAATGGGGTGAGTGGGTGTCATCTGTACAGTCCTCCCCCCCCCCTTAAAAAAAAAAGAATTATTGCTGTAGTTATATTGTGTTCAAGCTTAATTAATTATTTTTAGAAACATTTTTACCAGTTGTCGAAGATACAGGAAAAGTGTACACACTACGGTATTTGGATAATATTGTACAGTTTACACAGCGTGATCTTAAAGATTCATTCACCAATCTATACCTTGATACATTTTACGTCGTAATTGATATGAGGTGATTTCAAGAGCCTAAATATAGTCAAAGATTGAGGCAAAAGTAATCAACCCTATTTTACGAACGGGTGATGCTTTGCAATTGCTTTGTAAATATTACACATTTCACACGATGTCATCTAATATATTCTAGTTGCAATAAACTGCTTGATTAATTTAACATTGATATTGATATCTCGATTTACATGACACCTCAGACTTATACGGTATTAGGATCGAAATAGCAACCTTATTCCACGAGGGGGTTAATGTGACGATATTTGGTAGTATACTGTACATTCCAAATTCTTCAGGTAATTTGTATTTTTTTTTCTTCAAAATCTAATTGTAACCAATCCCTTGATATCTTTTACATCAAAATTGATGTCTATGCATATGTAATCAACCAGGCTGCCCACATTTGTGATACATGGCAAAGCAGTTATGGGAGTCATCGCATGTCACATGTGAAAAAAGATTGTTTACCCATTAGACTAATTATATCACAAACATACAATAAATAAAAATGTAAATTAGTTGAAAGAAAACTAGATGGTGCAGATGACGTGTGAAAGACGTAAATACACTTAAAGGCAATGAAGTGAAACTGCACTGAGCTACAGACAGGGATATCATTCACGATGATGAAGATCTACAATTGTTCAGTTGCATTCTGCAGTTAGGGATAACATTGAAATGAATGAAGAACTATAATTGTTCAGTTTCATTCTGCAGACGTGGATGCATTTGATCCAGTTCCAGATAAAACAATGTAATGTTACGATCACTAGTCTGCAGGCATAATTTGTAATGAGCAGCTATACTTTGTAAAGCACTGAAGAATATTTCGAGTCTGGATCTAGTTCTGATACTGTCATTGATGAAAGTCAATATGCATATATCGACAAAAATGCAATATCCCGGGCCCATATTCCATTGTTACAACCAAATTTTTCATGATAATTTCGACGTCGAAAAACACATAAGTATATTTGTCGACCGAAGCCAAGGGTCACATATTGAGCAAATCGTTTTGTTTTTAATCGTTAATGTCGGCAAGCCGCATGTTCCAACCAATACTTTCTTTCGTCTCCTGTACAATTATTGGTTATTACCCTCCAGTTCACCATACGATTGCTCCAAGCTCAACCTACAATTGCTCCAGTTCACCCTACGATCTCTCAAAGCTCAACCTACGATCGCTCCAGTTCACCCTATGATCTCTCCAAGCTCACCCTACGATTGCTCCAGTTCACTCTACCATTGCTCCAGCTCATCCTACAATCGCTTCAAGCTGACTCTACGATTACGCCAGTTCACTCTACGATTGCTCAAAGTTCACCCTACAATCGCTCCAAACTCACTCTACGATCGCTCCAAGCTTACCCTACGATTGATTCAGTTCGTCCTACGATCTGCTCCAAGCTCAACCTACGATTGCTCCAGTTCACCCTACGACCTCTCCAAGAACATCCTACGATTACTCCAGTTCACCCTACATTTGTTCCAAAGTTCACCCTACGATTCCTCCAAGCTGACCCTGCGATCGCTCCATGCTCACCCTACGATTGCTCCAGTTCACCCTACGATTGATCCAAGCTCATCCTACGATCACTCCAAGCTGACCCTACGATTGCTCCAGTTCACTCTACGATTGCTCCAAGCTCACCCTACGATTGCTCCAAGCTCACTCTACGATTGATCCAGTTCACCCTACGATTGCTCCAAGCTCAACCTACGATTGCTCCAGTTCATCCTATGATCTCTCCAAGCTCACCCTACGATTGCTCCATTTCACCCTACCAATCACTCCAGCTCATCCTACAATCGCTCCAAGCTGACCCTACGATTGCTCCAGTTCACTCTATGATTCCTCTAAGCTCACCTACGATCGCTTCAAGCACACTCTACGATCTCTCTAAGCTCACCCTACGAATGCTCCAGTTCACCCTACATTTGTTCCAAAGTTCACCCTACGATTGCTCCAAGCTGACCATGCGATCGCTCCAAGCTCACCCTACGATTGCTCCAGTTCACCCTACGATTGATCCAAGCTCATCCTACGATCGCTCCAAGCTGACACTACGATTGCCCCAATTCACCCTAGTATTGCTCCAGTTCACCCTACGATTGCTCCAAGCTCAACCTACGAATGCTCCAGTTCATCCTATGATCTATCCAAGCTTACCCTACGATTGCTCCAGTTCACCCTACCATTGCTCCAGCTCATCCTACAATCGCTCCAAGCTCACTCTACGATCTCTCCAAGCTCACCCTATGATTGATCCAGTTCACCCTACGATCGTTCCAAGCTCACCCTACGATTGCTCCAGTTCACCCTACGATTACTCCAAGCTCACCCTACGATTGCTCTAGTTCACCCTACGATTGCTCCAAGCTCAACCTACGATTGCTCTATTTCACCCTACGATCTCTCCAAGCTCAACCTACGATTGCTCCAGTTCACCCTACGATTGCTTCAAGCTCAACCTACGATTGCTCCAGTTCACCCTACGATCTCTCCAGCTCAACCTACGATTGTTCCAGTTCACCGCACCATTGCCCAGTGCATCCTACGATTGCTCCAAATTTCATCCTACGATTACTCCAAGCTCACCCTACGATCTCTCCAAGCTCACCCTACGATTGCTCAAGCTGATCCATTTTGAACGATTTGGCGAGCCAAATAAGAATGTTTTTAAAGCGTCGACACCATGAAATGGGTGTAGGGGAGCATATTGGTAGTGTTACACACACTGCACGTAATAACGGGTGGTTAATGGATCCATAACGTAAAGCATTTATCTCATATGATGTAAATTAAATATTACGGTTATCATGTATAAAGTTTAAAGATTTTGAACTGTCGCATAATTATGTCGCATGAAGCAGCAGCAGGGGCTAATCAGACAACTTTGTAGAGGCGTCGATTCGGCAAACTAAGACTTCCTCGAAATCGTAAAAAAGCGTCCATTTAGCAAACTAAGACTTCCTCGTAAATGCTTTATAGAGGCTCATGGGCAAAAAAAAGACGCCACAATTGTTGTCGCACCCTACCACTGCTGCTATGGGGTTAACAATCTTCTTTAACCGAATATTAGATCAAGTCCGATACGATATCTTGATCTAGGATCATGCATATTTATCGTTACAAATCAATGCGGGATTGACTGAGCATGACAAAAAAAATTTCTAAAGAGATTATAATCCATATCACCACCGCACCAAGTCTGATGAATATTTCGTAGCGTATGTGTATCAACTCCGATAAATATAGCAAGAATATTGCAGTTATCTCTGATCACTTTTGGTATTTGAGTGTATCGTTGAGTGACGTATATCACGTCAGTGTTTTTATGTCTACCTCTGGAAAATATCCTAGCAGGATTTTTTTGATTATCTAGCATCACATCATCATATACGACTAAATTGTTAATACTTCCATCAATATCATCAATACTCGGTGCTTCCTCGATATCGGTTATTAATTCAATAATACCCTCGCCGGTGATTTCTGCTACCTTTTCGTTGTAATCCTTTAACACTTCGTAGCATCGCTGATCATCTACACTCGGGGCTATTAAATACAACTTGTCCCATTTCATCCATCTCGTTATTAAATTTAGTAGCAGTTGCGTCTTGCCACTTCCAGATGGTCCTATTATAATCATTCTAATTGAATTCGGCAACATCGCATGGTGTTTAATAGGTTCCCGTCGTCGGGTAGCTGAATAATCAATTACATTCATGTTATTATCAATATATTATTTTGTGTGAAATGTAAGAAGCATACTGGCACAAACGACTTGACGACGATTACCACTAAAAATAACAGATCAGCACTTTCTGGTAAGTGTGTACAATGTGGTACAAAAAAATTTAGATTTGTTTCTATGAAATCTGCAGATGCTTTTAAAAAAAAAAAACGAGGAGGTGATATTGCAGCCGAGTTAGTAAAACTCCCAGGAACACCATGGGCAAAATATCCCGGAGATAAACAACTTCCAAGGTATAATTATTGTGGACCCGGGACTAGACTCGATATCAGACTCGATGATCAAAACCAACCCCGACCCGGTGAAAACCCAATAAACGCTATTGATAAGGCGTGTCATGCTCATGATGTTGCTTAAAAAATCAGTAATCTCCAACACAGACATATCGCAGATGTAAAATTAATTCATGCGTTGAATTCTATAACTGAAAAATCCTTCAAAGAAAAATTAGCTTCATGGTTAGTAAAATCGGCAATGAAAGGTAAATTAATGATGGATGCTGGTAATTAATAATAACATGAAATCTATTTAATATTCTCCAAGAGGATACTGGAGGGGTAAAGCAGAAATCATTAAACTCGATAGCGCAGCAAAAGTGATAAAATACCACTGCAGTGGAGTGGTTATCCAAACAGGCGATATGGCAAATTTATCTACCACCGCCTAAACGAATTAACTACTCGCATTTTGATGTGACCGTCCCTAATGAAGTTCATCAAGCTGATATATTATTTCTTCCGCATGATGGTTTTTACAAGTATGCTATAACTGTAGTTGATGTTGCGAATCGATACAAAGAAGCAGAGCCATTAAAAACAAAATCATCTACTGAAGTTGCTTCTGCATATGAAGGATTTATCGAAGGGGTCCTCTGCATTGGCCAAATCTATTGCAAGTTGATCCTGGCAAGGAATTTCAGGGTACAATGAAGCATCATAATGTCACCATCAGACGAGGACATACTGCACTACACCGCGATCAGGCAATTGTTGAACGATTTAATCGGACACTTGCTGAGCGGTTATTTGGATATCAATACGCGATGAAATTTATTCCGGATAAACGATTACCAGGTGTAATTACCTCGCTGAATAATGAGATTACTCGAAAAATTAATATGAAACCTAACAACGCGATTAGAAAGAAGTATATACCTATAAAACTGCAAAATGATTTTTCAAAACAACCAATACTCGGTAATGTCACTGTCAGATATTTTTATGAACCAGGAGAGCTCGAAGGTGGTAAGAAACGGCTACTGATCCTATTTGGAGTGTTACTGCACATAAAATATCTAGCATAACACGATCTACGGGTAGACCAGCAATCTATAGGTTGGATTCAACTGCTCCTCAGCGAGGATTTACTCGTGAACAATTACAAGTAATACCCGAGGTAACTCAATTACCACCACGTTTTCTTAACTAGCACCTCTGCGTCTGTTGCACTCAATACAAGTCAACATCACGTTATCTCTGGTATGACCTACGCTGCTATTTTTTCTGTCTACGGTAAATTGGTGAGAATCCTTATCCGACCAACACCAATTCATTATACAATTGCAACTCGCGCAGTGATTATTCTGTTGTTCTTTCAATGTAATTATAAATTCGGCATCAATATCAAATTCTCTATTGTTTTTTTATCCTGTTGTTTATAACCAGATAGTTTTTTTTCTGATTATATCATCGTTGACAATATCACTTATTGTAGTGTCATTATAGTCTAAAACAACTCTTCGCAGTTGATTTATTCTTCGTACTCTGGACACCGCAAGATAAACTAAATTAGACCACTCGATGTGATTATCTATGATCCAAACAATTATATCTAATATAGTCAATCTCTGTGAAAAATGTATCGTCGCTGCGTACCTTAGCGTCCATGTGGATTTATCAGCGCGTAATGCATCTTTGACGACATTGATATCAACCAGCACAATATCATTTAATACGAGAATTTGCTTTTCACTTTGTCCTGGAATATCGACTTCGATATTTTGTCTTCGTGTATCGTTGGGTCTATAACACAACGGCACTGGAAGTGTTGCAAATGTTTCTTTATGCAAGTCAAATAACTTCATCTGAAGTGTGTCTCTGACTATTTTTCTACTTGCCACTATCAAATCATTTGGTCTCCACGCTTCCCAGAAATCTTTTAATGGAGTTTCCGAAATTATTTCACGGGCTATTTCACATTGGATTCTATCCGGTTGTAATCTAATTAGTTTTTTGAACTCACGTAATTGTTCATCAAGTGCTCTATGATCAGTATTAATTTCTTCATAATAGTCTACAAAATTCTTTAGCCAATCATGTGGAGACAAACCGACAAATGGTGGTGGTTGACCATGATCGCCACACATGATGACTTTTGTATTCGCTAGCAATAGCCAATCAAGAAATCTTTGTAATACATCTAACGATACCCTGCATATTTCATCCCAAATAATGACTTCAGGAATACATTTCTCGCCCATTCGATCAGGAGTCCATTCGTCACCTTTCCATCGAAAAATACTTTGATAAATGCAAGCATCAATTCCTCGCTGTTTCATCTCTCTTGCAAGTCTATGGGTCGGTGTTAGCACAATCATGATCAGATATCGACGGTGCATTAGATAGTTCTGATATCTGATTATTTTTCAAATATTTATCTTCAATCGCAACATCTGCTGATTTGGAATAATCACACGGTATTTCCTCTTTAATTCAACATGATCCCCAACTCTCGTCAGAATTTGTAAATTCAGCCACTGCTTCGCTATGTTTTATGTTTATATAAAATGAATCAGTGGCTAGTCTAACCGCAGTGAGGAAATCTATTTATCATTGAAAATAAATTACCAGAAACATAAGCTAGCATAGACGCCCTTAAATGTGCATACTGAAGATTTTTTCCATCGTTGTAAGTAATAATTGTACCCAATTTTGTTCCATCGGACATGAAGGCGTCTTTACGATTTACAAATATATCTTTAGATGTTGCATCTTAGATTATAAAATCGTATTCAGCATCATCTATAATCAACCGCGAAGAATATCGTTTGTGGTAATATTTTCCACCTTGTGTGAATTTACCGATTATTCTTCTACCGAGATCTTTTGCGTGTTTATTTCTAACTTCAAAGATCTGTTTCGACAATTTCACGATATATTCTTCGTCTAGATCAGGAAATTGTTTTCTATATTCGTTGATTATACTATCTAGACTATCGGGTTGTGGTAACCAGACTTCAGTCTGCGCTCGATGTGATATAATTGCTTCACTGACAATCAGCGATATCGGCATTTTAGAATCAATCATATACCGTTATAACACTATTGGCATCCTGTGTTTTTCAGAGATGTCTCTACCAATCCAAATATAACAGAACGGATGAAGTCCTGTAGCCAATTCAATTGATATCACACGAGCAAATCCAGTTAAATCAAAATCGGGTAATGGTCCATAAATCGCAACACGGGTCATTTCATGTGTGGGATGTCCAAATCGTTTAAAGTACTCAGAACACTCTCCATACCCGAGAAAACTCTCTGGATAACACGCAACCATATGAACTGAAATAATACTTTCAGAGGTGTATTTTGTATTCAATAATCCACCATGGTTATATTCGATACAGCTTGATTTGATATCTGATAAAAATTCAGCTCTTGTTGGTTTCCACGTGTTTTTCTTTCTCGCAAAATGAGCTGCAACTGACGGAATTGTAAAACAATTTGTTAATAATTGTTCGTTCTCTTCTGTTGAAAAACCACTTGCTGGTTTTTTCATCTCGTTGTGGAGGGCTTCAGTACGGTATAATTCTCCGTTTGGTCTTACAAATTGATCGAATTTACCCTCTTCGTCTTCAAAACTGTGTGGTAACCACACTGACACAGGATCGTTTTTACTTAACTGATAAATAAAATCAAATAATTTCTCCCCAGAGAATTCTTCACCCGAGATCTCCGCGGGTATATATTTTATTGTTCTATCCCGTGGAAATATTATTACTGCAGGTGTCCACGCATGTTAATTATGGTCAACAATTTTGATTGGAGCTCCTTGTGATTTATATTTTGATTCGTGTAATATTTCTCCTGTTATCGTCATTATGGTTATTGGAAATTTTAATGATGTTTCTAATTTGGCTATATCTTGAATCGTTGCTCCGTTCTTCCTAACTGTTAATTCCCATTCGTTTATTTTTTTATGTCTTAGATCCGTCAATTTGTTTCCACGCAACGCATTTGTGAAGTGTTATATTATTCGTTCTGCTACACAATTTATCCTTGACAGTTTCATTGGTTTTAGTTTTTCAATACTCGGTTTATCATTTAACGAATATATCCCACAAACAACTGCTGTTACAGGTTAAGACCTTTCGTAATACGGTTTGTCAATCCCAGTCGGAATTCCTGGTTCGGAATCATGACTCAAAGTAGTTCGAAGCGTTTTAAAAATAGAATTAAATTCGTTTACGTATGAATTATGGGTCAAAATTGACATCCAATTTTTCAAATTAGAAATATATATTATTATACATAAATGAATTCTGAAAATATCAATGAGATCATAACTGAGATTTCAAATTTGAAAAATCAAGGAATTAAATTGTCACATAAATTAAACTGTGATCAAATGCTTTCTGATTATCAAGATATTGAATACAGCGCTATGAATAATAAATACGTCTTACCAAAACGATACGCCTTTATAAAGAAAATACAGAATGCTATTCGCGACTGCCTTGTATTCTGTAACGACGCCAATAAGTTTGTCCCGTTATTCACTGTTGTCGAAAAAATCAGAAAAGAATTGCGGCAGCAAAATGCAATAAAACGCACAATTAATTTGAGGGTTAAAACAATAAGAGATATCCGCCTAACCGAAAATTCTCCCTTGGTTACCTAAACAGAATAAGTTCTAACCATAGTGACAAAGTCACCAGTGACATGTAAAATACTTCAATACCTATTTGCAATATAACTAATATAACACTGTAGTAAAATTCGAGGGGTGGGAAAATTCATGGATTTATTTTTTTAATGGATTTTTGGTCATTTTTGTTGCATTTTCATTGACCACCGCGATTGATTATTTAATTCTATTTGTATTGATAATTAATTTATCTGATACTGAAAATCTTCGATTTTTAAACTCAGATTAATAATCTGATAGCTCTATCTATGATGAAGGAAGTGCGAATTTCCCTATAAATAATAATTTTTCGAAGTTCCTTCATCATGACAATAGCAATTAATAGCGGTTCCATAATTACTACCGCGATTGATGGAGTGTTAATAAATAGTTCGTTCGATACGATAACTCAGATTGATAAAATAACACCTCTATCAATGATGGAGAAAGTGCGTAATTCCCTATAAATAATAATTTTCGCACTTGCTCCTCATTTTTTCATTATTTTTTTGTTGCATTTTTTCACTGCATTTAGATCGTACATTAATTGGAAATTGCAAAGTAATTTTAATAATGGTAAACGAAGCACTAACGACTAGATTAGCACGTGAAAGATTAGACGCAATTAAGAAATTTATACCAATCCGCGATTCTGTTAGAGAGAAATTGCAAGGTAGAGTTTACAGACTGGTTTTACAACAGGGACCGAAGAATTGTTTAAACCAATAACCACGGCAACTAGTTGGGTAATATCAGCCACTGAGCGAGCAATGTATGGAGATATCCCCAAGGAAGGCGAAAGAAAAGAAGCTCTTCTTCCTGTACTTGAAAAAAATAGCAAAAAGATCCAAACAAACAAAAAAATCTTTAAAAACACTTCCTGGTGATATAATAGCTGCTGCACGACTTCGAGAACAACAAGAACGACAACTTCAAGTAGAAGTTGGACGACTAGGTGATATTGATATTAGCTCCCCACCGCCTGAACCGCTTGAACAACAAGGTGATACTGCAAGAAAAGACTATCCACCTGAAATAATATTTACGACTGATGCGAAAAATAGAATTAGAAGAATCAAAACAGACTCTGAATTAGCTGATTTTGCTACAGAAAATTTTAAAAGGGGGGCAAGGAAACAATATATAAATGATGAATTTTATTACGCTATAAAAGACAAGGATATCTGGGTAAATAAAGTATTTTTAGCAAACCGTGGTGAAACTAAAATCACAAAAAGGATACGTGATGATTTTAATAATTATATGGCCATGGTAAAAAGTGTCACACAACCACCACCAGTATACACAGCAGACCCAATCCCAGGTGAAATAGAAGTAATGGCAGAAGCTGATTCTGAGAAAGGTGCAACTAAAAAATCAAGCGGAAAGGGATTTTCTCAGAGTGGAACCCCGGGTGGTCTTGTTCGTTGTCCTGGTAATATTCTTAGCGATATAGCACGATTAGAGGTTCTCATAGGAGGAAAACGAGCTGGAAATAACTCACCGGAAATAATTACTGAAGCAGCTGATATCTGTATGCGGTTATTTCAAGGCGGCATCATGGATATCAAAACATATCGAGATTTCATTGATGAGCTAGCAGAAAATCATGGTTATCACAGTGACTGAAAATCCGTAGGATTTCGCGATTAGATAAATATTCATTTAGAAAACACTAGTGTTTTTATAATAAGATGATCATATACTACAAACATGATAAACCAACCAGCATATACGTAGTAAATTCACGATTGCCTGTTTATAGAGCATACTGTGGTGATGGTCTTGGCAATACCATTGCAGGGTTATTTGCAAGAATGGCTCCAAAAATAGCACCAATCGCAAAACAATTATCAATGAAAGCTATTGATGTTATTCGTGATAAGGGTATTAGTACTTCTGTAGATCTTGCCGGGAAAGCGTTTTTCGCCGCGAAGGATAAACTAATGTCGCTAGTTCGACGAAAAAAGAAACCACTGATGAAGTCATCGCTGCCATCTACGGAAGTAATGCCTGCAAGAGTTAGTAAAATAATAAATAGCGCAGTGGATCAAAAATTAGCATCGTTGGCGACCAGCAACCCAAATGATATCGCAAACATGGTAGCGGGAAGTGGCTTAAGATCCCGACAGAAATCGCGATTTAGATGTAGGAATATATAATAAAATGTTCAAACGGACACTTGATCCAGCTTTTGATATGGATGCCCCAGTGCGCAAGGATGATTCTGTACGCGATAATCAATTCTATTCCTATCATGCAGTACAACCAGATATTCAAGAATCGAACTTCAAGTTCATGATACCAGTAAATATTTTCTAGCCGCTGAAGCATTTATCGAAGTAGAAGAAGAACTTGTAACAGCTGTTGATACTCCTGCTGTACCAGCACCGTATCCAATTGATACCCAAGGCTGTTTTGTGGTATAATAATGGTATCATGGCGCTATTTGAGAGTGCAAGATATATGATTGATGGAAGCGAGATTGAGTCTATAGAACGTGATGTTGATGTAGCCACAACAATAGTAGGGCTAGCAAGATATTCCGATGATTATACAAGATCGGTAGGCCCTTCTATGATGTTTGTAAAGGATGCTAAAAATACTACTGGAAAAAAAAATCAATTTGTTGTAAGACGACCAAGGAATAATGCTGGTAATGCTGATGCTGATGTTGAGAATATGATTATAAACAATGATCCCAATTTCAATCTAGGGGCTGCAACACGCATGTCAATGTTGGAAGGGCGGCGTCAATCATTTTCATGCGCGATTCCACTGCATCATATATTTGGATTATGCAGAAATGTCCGAAAGGTTATCTACGGAGCAAAGCATACAGTAGTACTCGTGCGAAAGGGTAATGATAATGATGCAATTTAGAGGGTTGCAGCAGATGCTGCACATCCAGATAATGATACCGGTAAAGTCATTTTAACAAAACTATCATTGTGGATGCCAGTAATGACTCAATCACTCACCTCAGAAGTACGATTACTATCATTTATGGATCATTGAGGAAAATCATTACTAAGTTGGCTAACAACAACAACAGATGTTAAGCAATCAGCTGTTAATGGTATATTTACATGGAACCTGGCATCACAACAAGGTATTTCAGCTCCGCGTCATATATTTATTGCATTACAGGATATGACAAAGGTTGGCGATCAACGCTTCAGCCATATGATATTTGATCAATTAGGTCTTACTGACGTCTCGCTGAGAATAAATGGCCAGCAAGAACCATCCGAGGATATACAACTTAATTACGATCAAAACCATATTGCACGAGTTTATCATCATCTGTTGTCATATATGGGACGCGATCAAAATGTTGATATTGGTCTACAAATATCACAACATGATTTTAGTACCCTTTATCCGATCTATTACTTTTCGTTGGAACATCTTGATTTAACAAGACAATCCGTCGTTCATATACACTTTAGAGCTACTGTACTTTGTGGTGCTATTGCTAATTACAGAACAGTTGCTGTCATTCTCAGCGACAAATCAATGCTACTCGAAGGTGTTGGTGGATAAATGAGAGTAATCGATGCACCAGTGGAAAATATGTAGTGTTTTCCAAAAATATGTAACAATTAGATCAGTCTAGTATTATTATAATATCATATAGTCATATTAGTGTTACATTGACTCCCAGTCAACTCAAGAAATTGCAATCAGAATCAATTAAAAAATGTGGAACCACAATATCGCTGAAACACAATCAGATGTCTGGTGGTCAGAATAAATTGTCGCTGACAACTCGTCAGATAAAACACTTTAATGATGCTTTCAAAGATAAAAAAAAGGTGTTCAGATCACTCTCTCTGCAGCTGCGATCAAAAACATGATAAAATCAGGTGGTATATTTCCACTGTTAGCTGCGTTACCAGCGTTGATGGCGGCAGCAGCCCCAGCAGTGGATAAAGAGGCAGCGTTAGGAGCAGTTGGTACCTCGGCAGGGATGGCACTAAAGAAAGCAACTGGACAGGGATACAAAAAAAGGGAAAGGGTCTAAGATTACCAGGAACCCCGTATTCATGGTACAGCGGAAAAGGCCTGAGAATCCCAGGAACGGTTTACTAGTTCCCATGTCAAATTTCGATTACTCGACGCTGCTAAAAACTTGCAATAAAAAACTTCAGAGATGTCTTTATGAAAGATCAATTGCCGGCACAACCAAGCAGCGTTGAAACCGGTATTATTAATCTCGATAACAGGACCGGACCTAGAACCCACTGGGTTGCATACGCGATTGATCCGCGTGTAATCGTATATTTCAATTCATATGGGTTAGCGCCGCCTAAAGAATTCATGTGTTATATAAACCGCTTAAACACATTTCATTAAATGAAGACTTGGTATTCCACGCTACCAAGACAGAAAATGAATGACCCACCAATATGCGGCATAGAAGTATTGAATGTCCTTGACGCTATTTCATCACAGAGAAAACCACCTCATCAAGTCGTAAATGAATATACTAGTAGTCGCTTTAAAAATCGAAGATTTTAGAGAGAGAAAGTAATTAGAAAATCAAAGATTTTTACAATAAAATGGTTGATATTTGGGGGAGATCTTTATAAATGTTGAAAAAACTCACCACGGAAATATTTGCAACCGGTGATATAAAAAAATAATCGAAGATGAAATATTCGAGATGTTGAAGTTAGCAAGTGTTGATTCAAATGAAATAGTTGTTTTTCAAGATCGTCAGGGTAAATTGAAAACGAGTAATGTTTCTCTGGATGATATTTTAGTTAAACAACGCAACGCAGTAGAAGATACTATCGCGTTGTTTTCCAATCAGGGTAAACTCAAACCGGGTGTCCTCATGTCAACAGTCACAGATAAAATATTAACACTCAATAACAATTATATATCCGCGGCGAATTCATTGAAATCACTGTTAGAATATTTTGGTAATCCTCCAGTGACCACACCGAAGCTCATAGAGATAAAAACTTCTATGTTAGAGTTTTCAACGCTTCAATCCAGATATGAAGATCACGTTGAAAAGTTTACATCATTTCGTAAAAATATCTTTGATAAATTTTTTACAACCATGCTGGATAAAATTTACATAAAACTCCCTGATATAAAAAAATCCATCGAAGATATGAAAAACTTCATCGAAGCAATCAAAGATAATTTTCCGAGGATGATAGCAATCATTGAAAAAACAGAAATTCCCCATGAACAAAAAAATATCATAAATAACGTGTACGCGATCCACCACGGATCATTTGCGTGGACACCTACAAACAATATATTAAGTATCACTGCGACCGTCAAAGGTATTTATCGACTAACACTAGTGACACCAACCCAGTTTAATATTTCATCAACGAGTTCATCTGGGGTCAACAATATAATATCAACGATCATCGACAAGGATACAACTGAACGATTCACAATAGCATCCACTGATAATAATTTGGCTAGGGTTTCAGTAACATGGTATATGGAATTTGTAGCGGATTTAAGTAAAACAACTTAATTGAATTCTGTTATAATAAATAAAATGTCATCACTAATGATTTCATCATCACAGCAATCGCTATGATCAGGTCAGAGAATTTCAAACTAAACTCAAAACACTCACTGAGGAGTATCAAGTAAAAATAAAAAAATATCGACGAAGAATCACCGCAGTTGATATTACCGTGTACTCAGTGAGTGGTGTAATCACCGGAGCTGGTATTATACTCTCCTGGTTGCTCCGATAGCTGTTCCAATTTGTATAGCAGCGGCAACAACAATCGCGGGAATTATTTCAATACTAACAAAAAAATATCTTCATGCAGCCAGCACAAACTACAAGACTACGTAGTTAAATTCCATATTGTGTCAACCGCGTACTCACAATTATCCTCGATGATATCGTCGTCACTCGATGATACATTAATATCAGATAATGAGTTCTCAGCGATGGTGCGTGTTTATGATTCCGTGATGTCAAAATTAGAAAAACAACATGAGTATAATAACAATGACAACACCGCAAAAACTAATTCAACGAATAGCGGAAAATACCAACCCGGTGAAAACAAGTATTGTATCAATAAACGCAACGAATCCTGAATTCAGTGTGAATTTCCCTACTCCGATTCCCGTTAGGGAGATAGCGTTAGCAAAATTACGAGTGTATCACAGTTGGCCTAACATTAGGTCGGTAGAATTTGGCGGTCAACAACCAAATAATTCCTTGATGTTTGCGAATAAGAATCGCAAAGACGGAACTCCAGACTGGAACGTTGTTTCGATACCATCTGGGTCCTACCAAATTGAACAAATCAATAACAATCAACCCATCATATCGAGATGATTTATCAGATATAAAAAATGCAACATTAACCTCTCATAGAGTTACATTTCTTGATAACAATACCATACAATGGTATTTTGTTTTTGAGAAAACTCCCGATTCATCCATTGTAGTTACATTTACGTTAACTAACATCATTGATTATTTGAAAGAGATTAATCAATTACATAGAACACAACTAGAGCAACTACGACAGAGCTTCCAAAAGCATCTCTCTGATATAACAAGGCCACGTGATGAGATCATAAAATGTGTTAGGATATTAAATCAACTTGTATCCGATATGGAATATATCAACAAACGAATAATTCAATTAATAATTGATGACAAGAACGGAGATAAACAAATATTTCTAACTGCATATACTATAACAGAGGCCGATTTACCCGATTTCAAGTTTTCTGAATATAACGCAGATGAGCTAAAAAAAATCTGTTAATGATCTTATTCAAGGAAACTTTTCTATGATACTCGCCAAATGGAAAGAACAAACAACAATCTTCAAGTATAATAATGACCCAGACGGCGGTGGTAGACATATCGCTCCGTTCAACGTAATTATATTCTCGGTGATTGCATTAGTATGTGATGTTATCGAAGGCAGCTATCAAATAAGTCTTGAACGATCAAATCAAGCTCAGCAGGGATATATTCTAGATTCATTTGCACCAACAGCTCCTCCAGGGCTTCTAATCATTGAGGATCCAACTAATCCAGTCTATATGCGTCATAATAATTCGTTAACGAAAATTAATTTCAAACTCACTGACCAGTCCAATAATCTAATTGATTTACGAGGTGAGGTTTTACAAATTAGCCTGTTTGTGAAATAGAAAATAACTTTTATCGTAAAAAAAAATTGTTAACCCCATAGCAATAGCAGGGGTGTGCGACAACAATTGTGGCGTCTTTTTTTTGCCCATGAGCCTCTATAAAGCATTTACAAGGAAGTCTTAGTTTGCTAAATGGACGCTTTTTTTACGATTTCGAGGTTAGTCTTAGTTTGCCGAATCGACGCCTCTATAAAGTTGTCTGATTCGCCCCTGCTGCTACTCATGACAAGTAGTTCAACATAGGCTTGATAAAACTATATCAGATGTATAGCCCTTGTAACGGTCCACATTAAACCTGATTAAAACTGATTAAACAACTTGATAAGATAGCTATAAACTACAACTAATTAACAAAGACTAGAACGCCGGTTTGACAAGAAGCTCGCGAATACACACAAAACAACAAACTAAGATATTATAGTCAGATATAATCATTGTAAAAAAAACATTTAGCAAACTACTGGAGGAATAGAAATAAGTATATCCTGGAGGTTCAACTAATCAACCTTTATTCTAATCAAAGTCATACCATTCTAAGATTTCTGATTTAGAGTTTGTTTCTTTGTTTGTTTGGTTGTTTTATTAGAATGTTTAACATAGCTTTACCAGTTTTTCAGTCATATAGCTATATTTGCAGTGAGGCAGTTTATAGTGATGTCTAGCACTGGGGCATCATGCCACAGACAGCATGGTGTCCCACCCAGTCATATTATCCTGACACCAGGCCGACCAGTCCTAACGCTAACCTCTTAATGCTGAGCGTCAAGCGAGGCACCTGTTAATACCATTTTTTTGTAAGTCTTTGGTATGGTTCAGCCGGGGATCGAACCTACGACCTTCCGCTACCATGACGGACGCTCTAACCATTAGGCCACCGGAGAGGTTGGTTAATAGTTTGAGTTTTGTAACTTTTTGTTTAAAATATTTCCAGAATACGGGGTCTGGAAATAGGCGTATAATATTTGCAATAATCTTTTAAAAGGTAGTGTCCAAAAGTAATCACTAATCAACCAATTCTAAGTGATACAAAATTACAAATTACATTATATTTTGTTGATCAGTACCATCATATTTTTCTGATACGAATCATGTAAGTAAGTTTGATACTTTCCTCCAATCCTACCAAATAGGCAGTTTAAAATAAAACAACAAACCAAATAATTCATTACAACGCTGTCATGTTGTGTGAGAAAATTTGGTAGCAATTCCTGCCTTGTATAATAAATATATTCTGATAGAATTCGTAATGCCAAAGTACAAACTTAGGACAACAAGACTTGTTAATTTTCAAAGCACACTGAAAGAGTGAAAGGGTTGCCAAAAATGGACGTCTGCAGAAAACAAAAATTTCTTGTTTCTTTTTTCTTTTTCTGCACAATATTAAGTTCTTCATTAATTTTATTTATTTTCTCACTAAGATGTTTACCTTTGACTGTTCCCAAAAATTTGAAGGAAAACTTTTTTTGTTTATTTGCATTTTTCCAAATTTTATATAGGAGAGTTAGATCAACACCACAATGTGCAGCAATTTCTTGAGGGAGGTGGCCACACAAACTAGTTATTTGTCCCTCATCATCATGAGATAAATATGTCTGAACTCTAGGCATTATAATATATAAATATAATCATGAAAAAGTAATAAATGAAAAATAAATATAGAATGTAGATACAACCACACAAATGTTTTTTTAAACCTTGTATTAATGTTGTATGATTACTTCTTCATGATTACTTTTCCACGATTACTCAGAGCAGATTGCCATTTTGTGTAACATCTAAGGATGAGAACTGTCAAATGTTAAATTTAGCAAACCAATTTAATATTCTGTTCTTATTTGGATAGTTCATATAAATTTCATTACATGTATGAGATAAACGGCCATTGCTGAGGGCAAGGTCAGCATTTCGTGCATTGTCAACACACTTGTGGTCTTTCTTAAAGGACTAATTGAAATATAACTTTCCTTTTTATTTTGTTTTTAGAGATGCACATGTCATGTAAAGCCATGCAGTATACTCTGTAACCCAAATTATTTTCATTATGCTCTATAACTCAAATTATTCTCATTATACTCTATAACCCAAATTATTCTCATTATACTCTATAACCTAAATTATTCTCATTATACTCTATAACCCAAATTATTCTCATTATACACTATAACCCAAATTATTCTCATTATACTCTATAACCTAAATTATTCTCATTATACTCTATAACCCAAATTATTCTCATTATACTCTATAACCCAAATTATTCTCATTATATTCTACAATCCAACTTATTCTCATTAATCTCTAGTTATTTTAAAGATACCCAAGATCTATTATGACTATTTTGTATTATCAGGATAAATAGTGAGGAAAACGTGGGAAATTCTTTTATGTTCTAAATAATAACCAAGGTACGAAACTGTAAAGCGAAACCTTAAAATATCAACATTTTGGTTATTGTTTTTCTTTTTATATTATCAGGTGTTATTAAGATCTATGCTAAGGAACATTAAGTTGATGCTACATATGAAAATAGGATAATGTCTATTTTGCTCATGCTTATAGAATTGGCCTTGAGTCTGTATTATGTGTGCAATGTGCTGAATTATGAGGAGACAAAAGTCTGTGAAGATACAAACAACATCAACTTCAATATAAAACTGATGGATAAAACAAATAGTACAAAGATGTTCCTTCTTTTTGTTTTGTTGTTTTATTAAATTTTTGCTTGTAACAAAACTGAGGAAACAATGATGACAAAACAGATTTACCTGCTGCAACATATGGTGCTAGAAGAATTAGCAACCTTTTGTCCATGTCTTTTTCCTCCGATATGTATATTTGTATTGTATTCTTGTTTTTTCTTCTTGTCCATGATTGTGGTGCAAACCTTTGGGTAATGGTTATCTATGAACAATGTGTTTACATAGCAAATGTTTTGTCCATGATTTTATGTTATACGTTATTTGTTTATGAGCTAAGAATGTTGAAGTAGCGCCTATCCCATGTAACTGCACTAACGGGAATAAGTCACACGCGATATGGTTTTTCTTTCTACATTAAAGGTAACCCTAATATCTCCAATATTACATGCTGACTCCCTGCACCATGACTGACAGACCTTGACATAATCACTTTTGTCCACCATTCGGGCATGTGCAAATGGTTAATGTCTACACCATGGACTTCATTTTTCGTGTAGGGGGAATTTGGAGTAACACATCCACACACATTAATGCAAGCACTGCACTGCATGCTATTCAGTTGCATCTGACTTTGGAACAATGAAGCCCCACGGGACTGAGATGAGTGGGAATATGACCATTTATATACTCAAACCCCATGGGACTGAGATGAGTGGGAATATGACCATTTATATACTCAAACCCCATGGGACTGAGATGAGTGGGAATATGACCATTTATATACTCAAACCCCATGGGACTGAGATGAGTGGGAATATGACCATTTATATACTCAAACCCTATGGGACTGAGATGAGTGGGAATATGATCATTTATATACTCAAACCCCATGGGACTGAGATGAGTGGGAATATGACCATTTATATACTCAAACCCCATGGGACTGAGATGAGTGGGAATATGACCATTTATATACTCAATTCATTCTGCATTGTTCTGAGATGTTTAAGTGGGGAATGATACCTCACTCAAGTTGCCACCCCAGTTACATGCTCATCAGGGTTTTTTGGTATATGGTGAGGAGGAACTGACAAACACATTTGTTTTTGTTTACACACCAGGGAGACTGGATCCTCACCCCAGTGTGCCTTAGTGCAAGTAAAAACTCTATGTATGTATGTATGTATGTATGTATGTATGTATGTATGTATGTATCTAACTATCTATCTAATATATATATATATATATATATATATATATATATATATATATATATATATATATATCTACAAACACATACATACATGCATACATACATACACACAATTATAGTAGGCATCTACCAGAATCAATAGCAAATATTTTTATAAATGAATGTCAAATATCAGAAATCTTTTAAGTGTGAGGTTTACAAGGTAAGGAAAAACATAAAGCTGAGAAAGAAACTAAATGAGAAATTTAAAAGTCACTCCATTTAGTGTCCTGGATACAATGCATGTATGTTTGCATACACTGCTCGGTTTTCAAGAAAGCAAAGTCAAAACTGGCAGAAGTGTACAAACAAATTATAGAAAAAGAAGTTTAAAAAAATGAAGCTGATGCATTGGTAGAGTGTTGTATGTTACAGAAAATTCTAATTAAAGTAGAAACAATGTAAAATTGATGTCGGGCTGTCCAAAAAGTGGTAGTTTCCTTGCAGCCTAATAATGGCAGATAACTAACCTGTGATGATGATGATGATGATGATAATGGTGATGAGACTTATCAGTATGGACAATAAAGTAACAAGTTCTTAACATGCTATATTTCTTATTTTTATTTCATATTAGTCATGCAACTAGACATAAAAATAAGTAAAACAAAGTACTGAAAATATTTTTCTTACAATTATAAAGTATTTAGAAAAAATGTGACATTACTTCCAAAGATATTAATTTTTATTTTTCTGACAAATCAAGTAATATTTTTTTTTACAAATTTATTTATTAAAAAGCAAAAAAAGAAACCATGTTCTGACAGCACATTTAATGGAATGCAATGCTAAACAATCATGTAAATTATGATTTACTAAGAAAGGATTTTTTAAAGCAAAACAATAGTGATCACTGAAATAAACACATTTACATAGTCATAAGGAATGACACTTGAGTAAAAGATACAATTCATGATTTCAGTATTATAGTAGAGATATCTATTTTAAAATCTGTATATATATTTTTTCATAGGCTTTAAATTAGTAATTATTAAGTGACTGAACCACAGAATTAACAAAAAAGTAAGCCACCAAGAATATTTGCAATTTTGAGGATTAGAAATTTACATGGCTGACAGATAAAAGAACAAATGATGATTGATTAAAAAGAATGAATACAAATAAAAATATGCAGTGATTTAACCATATATAACATTTTAATATAAGCTATCCCAGTCATCTGTAAAAGGAATCACTTCAATCGGCAATACAAAATTTAATTTGCTTCCACCACCCACTAACTCCGACAAACCATAAATTGTGTAAACTTATATTCTTTTATATTAGGCAACTTTTTAAATTAAAACATGTCAGACAGTAGATCACATTTTATAAAAAAAAATGCATCTATTGTAATTTGGTTGATTTTTAAAGTGCCCACCTGTACCACTCTGGAGGAGGGAAATATTTTTTACTGCATTAGTCCCAACTTCAGCAGAATTATATGGTATAAATGTGTAATGTATTTATGCCAGTACAAGCTATCGTATGTTGAGGCTGGTTAAGAGAGAATGTCGTTTATTTATTAGTTACAATATTCCTGTCTTTTTACTTGATCAGAGTTGTGTATCAGTTTTAGATTTTCCACCTGGTTGCTATGGAAGCCACAACATTGTTAAGGATGCCATCCTGAACTTCGGAGCCAACTAAAAAAACATAATTGAAAATGCAGAAATAGAGAAGCACTTAAGAACAGCAAATTCCTAAGTGTACTTGTTGCATGAGAGATCATTGAAAAAGATTTTTGCTGAACAAAATCAGGGGATGGGAAGGTACATTATACTATAATTGCCAAAAGTTAGAAAACCCATACTTCCTAAAGGACCAAAAGAAATTAAAAGGAAGAAAATAGATGGAGGATACATGGTCCAGATAGAATGAAAAATAGTTTACTCAATAGAAGAAACAAACAAATGAAAATGGTTGACCACAGTAAAAGGAAAAACTGAATGAAAATGTTTGACCCCAGTAGAAAGAACTACTGAGTAAAAAAAATGGTTGATGTACATATAATGAATGGGCTTATGTTCGAAATAACATCTGAGAAATTCAAAATAATGTTAGAAAATAAACTAAACATCAAGGTAAGAGGGAGAGAAAATGCTACCTTTATGGGGATATTTTACAATTCAGACTGGGACGAGAACTGAAGTTATGGATACCGAAAAAGCCAAAAAGCTGCTAACATTCTTATCCAGTGAAACCTGTCTTGAACGACCATTGCTATGTGAGACCACCTATCTTAAGAGACCATATTCTCAAGACACCAATTTAATGATTTATATAGCATTGTAACTTGTTATGAGAGACCACCTGTCTTGAGAGACCATAATTTTATGGCAGAAAGGGTTGTCTTTCAAGACAAGTTCTACTGTATAGTAAAAGTCACACAGGTCATTATGCACATTGCCTTATCTTAAAGTAAACAAAAACTGTTGTCTTTTTAAATATGAATTTGGTTTAACCAAGGTGTATTTAATCCTAATTATTGAATGCTCTGCACCTTAACTGTCAGCAAGAAAGTTGCAGCCAAAAATTATTAATTGCATGGGCATTTTAAAATGGTAGAAATCTGGGTCAAAATATAGGGTAGTATCAACATGTATAGCTTTCTCTGTAACATCACAGCACATGACATTCAATCTAGCTTATACTGGATCACAGCTTTAGGTTGATATCATCCCAAAAACGTCTACATATTTTAACACTGATTTTGTGATGTACTTTTTGAGGCATATAAATAATGGCATTTCATGGGAATATGGATGCATTTGTATTTGTGGGCAGTGGCAGATGCTTTATCTACTCAGGAAATGGATGCACCCACCTTTGCAGGTCGGCATTGGTTAGCCAAAGAAAATCCGGAGTGGAGACCCTAAGGCAGTTGGATGATGTACTACATCAACTTCTGGCAACTCTTTGGTCTGGAGAGGGATGGGGTCTGCCAGACAACTTTTGCCCAATACCGGATCGGTTGTCGCCTGGGTCAACAAGGACTATACCTGCCATTGTCCATCAGGTTGGAGGTGATAAGTGTGCTACTGGTACTTTGCATCATAAAAGAGTGAGAGACAGCATCACCATTACCATCTGGAACATTAGAACTCACAAATTGGAAGACTCCAAGAGTTCACACATGAGATGTAACACTACACATGGCACATTCTGGGACTCTGAAATAAGATGGAAAGCCCTAGAAGAACACCAAACTGAAGATGGGCATATATTCTACTATAGTGGAGAGTTCGACAAGTCCATAAATGGCGTAAGCTTTTTTGTAAACATACCCATCAAGGGATCTGTGCTTGAATGTTGCCCCATACCTAGCAGAATCATCTCCATTCATTTGAAAGCATATCACTTTAATAGTACCATTATCCATGTGTATGCTCCAACTACTGATCATGATGATGAAGAAATAGAGGAGTTTTACAGCAAACTCCAGGGTATTATAAACATGGTAAATAAAAAAGACATTCTCATCATCCAAGGAGACTGGAATGCCAAAGATGCTCTAAAAGACTGGGATTATCATTGTGGACCTTGTAATGAGCTTACCAGTGAAAGAGGGAGATGTCTGCTTGAATTCACAAGCTACTACAACTTGATACTAGCCAACACCCTGGGCCAACATAAACATGATGCTGGACATGGCATGCACCAAAATGGAACCCATCATAACCAGATCGACTGCGTATAGGTTCAAAACCATTACCAATCTGGCATCAATAGAGCAAAAATACAAATGTTTCTAGGTGCTGATGTTGGGAGTGATTATGACAGCATCATTTTGAACTTCCGAGTGAGCCTGATAAAAATTAAGAAGCCAAAGAAAATCAGGATCAAATTCAACCTTGAACAACTGAAGGACCCTAACATCTGCAAGTCATTCCAAGTCACAATTGGAGGAAAATTTGCTCCACTCCTTGTGATGGATGTTGATGTTAAAGTGATGACAGACACTTTCGACACAGTCATGACAATAGCTGCCAAGGACATCATTGGCCTCCATCGCCCAAAGAAAAAGACCTGGGATATAGAAGAGTTTCTGAATCTATGTGCTGCCTGAAGAGACCTCAAAAACACCATACACACAACAGGGGCAATGGAGTATGGAGAAATAAACAAGAATATCAGAAAAAACTTGAAGAAAGCAAAAGAAAATTGGATTAGACAAAAGTGCACAGAAATAGAGAGCAGTCTTATAAAGAATAACAGCAAAAAAGCATTAAAAATTTTGAAAGACTTCACCAGACAGGAGCAACCAAGAGTCAGTACCATTCAAGACAAAAATGGAAAATGCTTCACAGAAGCAAGTGACATTGCAGAAAGATGGACTGAGTATTGTAAAGAACTCTGCAATCATCCATCCACAGGAGACCCAGACAGGCTTGAAGTTCCAAACTCCACAAATGATGATTGTTTCCCCATTCTCAAAGAAGAGGTGGAGTCAGCAATAAGAGCACTGAAGAATGGGAAGGCAGCCGGAGTAGACAACATCCCAGCTGAACTTATCAAGAATGGTGGGGAATCAGTGATAGAACTACTAACAAAAATATGCAAAAAGATCTGGCAGACAGGTGAATGGCCATCACAGTGGACCAAGTCAGTGATTATAACACTCCCCCCCCCCCAAAAAAAAAAAGGCAATCTCCATCTGTGTCAAAATTACAGAACTATAAGTTTGATCAACCATGCGAGTAAGGTGATGCTGAAGATAATCTTGAACACTGAACCCACAAGCAGAAGAAATAATCGCTAAAGAACAGGCAGAGTTCTGGAGTGGAAGAAGCACAACATAACAAATATTTAATCTTAGGGTACTGTGTGAAACGTACAGGTACTCACAACATCAACAAGACATCTATCATGTGTTCATAGATTTTGGCATGAGGCATTGTGGGCCGCAATGAAGAAGTACAACATGGGTAAAAAATTGACCAATACCATCAAACAGCTGTACTCCAAGGCTACCAGTGCAGTAATTGCTCAAGGCTCTGTGGGGTACTGGTTCAAGACAACAGTTGGAGTATGTCAAGGCTGTCTCCTGTCACCCTTACTCATCAACATCTACTTAGAGCACATCATGAGTGAAGCCCTGGAAACTCACTGTGGGTCGGTTAGCATTGGAGGGCATAAATTCACCAACCTATGCTTTGCAGACAACATTGATGGGCTGGCAAGCAGTGAAAACAAGCTTGCCACCTTAGTGAAGAACCTGGATGAAAATTACAATGAAGAATACAGGCACTTGAAATGAGTTGCTACAAAACCATCCTCACATCTCTTACATGGACCACATCACAAACGAAGAAGTATGTAATATGATATACCATCAGGTATTACCATCTAGTATGTAATACCATCAGGCACAAAGTAGGCCATTCTGAAGACCTCCTCACCACTGTCAAAAAGAGAAAGCTGAAATGGTATGGTCATGTCACTGGAGCCAACAGTCTATCCACAACAGTACTGCAGGGCAGTGTCCAGGGTGGCAGAAGGAGAGTTAAAAAGAAAAAAAGTGGACTGACAACATCATAGAATGGACCAGGAAAAGTTTTGCAGAGACATAGGCACATGATCGAAACAAGTGGAGGGAACTGGTCTGATATTCAGCAGCACAGTGCCTCAACAACCACACTAAGTCAAGAGACTGATAATAATAATGGATGTATTTGGCTCCAATAAACTGAAATATTGTTATTTTAGTGTATGTAGATTTAAATTCTAATAAGAAATCCATTAATGAAATAATCAGTGTCAAATGCCTATGTGACCTGTATGACTTTTATTATACCTAATGAGGTTTCTGGTACGAAGGATAATTATACCACATACCAGATATGGATGGTCTGGGCATGCAGTGAATGACTGTCCAAATCCAACTACAAATGTCATGATTGTAGAAGATTGGTCAGTTGAGCAAATGAACTTCTTCTTTAAAAAAAGTCATTATTGATGTTCTCATTATTATTATTATTATTATTATTATTATTATTATTAATACATTTACTAAAATTCTGAATGAAGCGTAAGCTGCAGTGGCAGCAAGAATAAAACATACATCATACCAAAATCTGTAACAGGAGACACAACTTTAAATTTATTGAAAATCATACAGATAAATAACTGCAAACAATGAGAGTGAATGAAAAGGAGGAGGCTACAAAACCTCCTAAGTTACATGCACTTGAATGGGATGAGTTTCAAAACAAAAATGAATTAAATTATATATTTCAAGTGAAAGAAGGAAAATGAAACAAGAACCAAAATAAATAAATACAGTCCAAAAGAGAGAACAATTGCTCACACATACGCTCATAGAAGCATTCAAGCAATTAGTAATTTAGAACCATGGGAGATATTTAAACCCCTGTGATATAATCTGCTTAGGGAAAAGTACAGAAAGTTTCAGTAAAAGTATGTACCTGAAACGTCAACCCCCAAACAGGAAAGCATACGGATACATAATCAGTAGAAATAAACAGGGTTATTGGCTATCAGACACCTAGCTTTCTGGAAACGAGAACAAGTTTAAAGGATAGGGCCACAAATCAAGACTTACAGTGGGGGAAAATGAAAAAACAATTCAACAGAACAATGCAAGGTAATAAACAAAAACAAATGCAGTAAGAAACACAATAGAAGCATCTCACAACAACTTATTATACTCATTTTATACATTATTATACTCATTACATACAAGAAATAAAGTCTTCCAGTTCAAACTAATGGAAACTAAATTAAATTATATTTTGAATCAGAATTACTTGCATGGACATTGAGAGTCAATGCATTTCCTTTCCTCTCTACTATTAAAGATATGGGACTTGTTTGTTTTTAAAGCAAAGTCTTCTACATAATTATCTATGTACTTTTTATAAGGAAGCTGAATAGACTGCTTCATTTCTTTTTTGTGAAAACAGTATGAATAAATTTTAGGTCAAACAGCTTCCAATTTCACTTGAGCTTTTCCATTTACTCAAATCAGGCCTCTGCTTTGGGCTAAACTCTATTAACCCAAAGCAGAAAAGGCACATAATGATACTATTGAAAGAGCTTTTGATCAATATATGGTATATCACTATTCAATAGCTTAACTGTGTTGGAGGAGCTAGGTAGGTTTGAAATTAGCCAAAATTTGACTAATTTCTATAAAGCTGTTCTTCACTCCCTTAGGTGGGAACCAAATTTTGGATAAATGTATGATTAGCCAAAATTTGGCTAGTGTCTTTTAGTATGGCTGCAAAAGACCAAACTCTAGATAACTATGATTAGCCAAAATTTGGCAAACTGCAATATTGTCCCTTTCCATGATGTATTGTATAACCTTTAGGCAGAAATCAAATTTTGGATAAATGTATCCTTAGCCAAAATTTGGCTAAGGATTCCTGTTACTATGCACATTGAGGCTGCTATCACAACGAATGTCCTTTTAGCAAAATTTGGCTAGTGTCAGCAACAGCTTTTCAAAACAGCTGCATGTATGGCTTTTAGAATTTAACAGCTCTATTATTAGCCATATTTGGCCATCCTCCTCAGTGTTTCATTCAATACTGTTGTGTAAATGTAAGCTTATAACATTGTTGGCCATTGCCTGTAACGTTTCTTTTATATATCCTACAGTAATAACTCTTAGAAATCCAAATTTGGCTACATGTATGGCTAAATCACTCATAGGGAGTAAATGAGGCTAAATAATCAAAATGATAATACCACATTGCTATCAAATATCCATATTTTGAATGATAATACTTAGAGCATGTTTATGTAATGTAAATACGTTATTTTTAACATCTTTTCATTTGTCTTCATTAACATACACCTCTATATTTTACTGTTACCTTCATACCGTTTTACTTTCAACTATTTGATTTTAGGTATCGCTGGTTGATATTAAAACTTTTACTCTCTTTAACTTTTATTCATATGACAGATTGTATATTGCTAAATAGCCTAAAAGTGCTGGTGCACCATTAACATTCAATCAATTAATCAGCCACATGGCCTTTAGATATTCTTATTATCAATGTAAATTTAGAACTTTCTGAAATTGAATTATTTCCGGTATTACTTTGTCGAGTTTTTCCAACATGAACTTGTGCAACTTTAAAATTCAATACACTTGACCAGTGTGTTTCCTGTAGATATAAATCTTTGTAAGAAAACAAATTTTAGGACTCAGTTCTTTGAGACAGATGATTCATACTGAGTTAGACTGAACTTAATATACCATCTTTTTTAGAATAAGAAATGCATCAGAATTGAAGATAATTTAATCTACATGAATACTTGTAGAATTAAAAATGGATTCCATGTTTATTGGCTTGCTTGGAACAAATCAAATTTTATAAACATCTGGAATTATATTTACATTATACATACTGTAATTATAAAATGCTTGGTCAAGATGTCATCATACTGCCGTAATCTATTGTATTCCAATCAAAATTTGTATCAATAAATTGTTGTTACTGAAATGAAAACAAATTGATGAACAAACAAAGATTATGTTTCATAGAAACATTTTCAAACCTCAGTCAAAAACTTATTTAAAAAATGAAACAAGATGGCCACCATGTGTTTACTGTATGCTAAACCTTCTTTTTTGGTAGAGGAATCTACTGTAGAGCAACTTGTCATATCAATATTATCTTCTATTAGATGGCCTTTGAGGGGGCTTAAGAGCAGAGTAAAATAATGATGCAGAAGCAGGACCAGGCATAGTAAAGACAGTGTTATTCCCTACTGATAAGGAACTTGTATGGATGCCTGATCCTGCTTGAGTAGGCTGACCCTGCAAAGGTGAAGTATGAACGAGGGGAATCCAAAATGGAGGGTAAGTTTGGACTGGTGGAACTAATATGTCTTCATCAAAGGGAAACTCTTCCAGCCTTTTGTAGCAGATGAGATATTCTGGATAGCATTGCTTCAAATCAAAGACAACAAATACGGAAGGGTTGTCTATATTATCGACACACGAGTCAAACAACTGATGTGTTTTACCTCCTGGTTTCTTTTGGGGGGCCCTGTATAGGTGGAAAAACCAATAGTATACTCCCCTACCAAGACTTTAGCCAAGAACATGTACCTTTCTGCTGTACTGCTGTTACAATTTGTGAATCTGTGACTGTACCTAACATCTTGAGCAAAATAAGCCCCCTTCACAAAGAAAGTACCATTTTTACCACAAACACGAAAGTCAAACTTGTTGGTGCATATTCCTAGCACAGTGTCCACGGAGTCGGTGCCATGGAAGAGATTCCTTTCATCTACTTCCTTGGTTTGACCTGCTCTCTCTAAGCTGACTTTCATGCTCTTCTTCTGCCTGAAAAACATTGACAAAATATGCAACATTTATTGTCTTGTCTGCAGAGACAAAATATTGAACAATTAAAAATTCTAAACTGTATGGACAATTACATTTTTGCATGCCTATTTTAACCATTGCATGGTAAATAAATATTGGTTACATGACAGCTGGGCAGGAGATATGCATTGTGGCTGGTTCTAGCTAATTCAGGTTGTGTCAAGGCATCAGAAATATAATTTTGTGCCAGTATGGCAGGCATAGTTAGATGTCTTCATCTATTTGCGTGTAATTTCAAGCTATCTGTAAAGAAAAATTTCCTCTTTGGGAAGAGATATGTCAGTTGCATCCCTTTTCATTATAGCCGGGGTCATTATATATTCAAAACTTTACTTTAAAAGCGGTCAAAGTTGAGGTTCATCCAGGGTTCAAGGGTCACAAAGAATAGCCATATAAGACATCTTTTGATTTCCTGTTCAAAAGAGTTTTCTCAAATAAGATGACCATCTTTTGATCTCGAGTTGAGCAACTGATTAATCCAGTTGTCTTTGAAGCTGACATAAATGAAACTATTGTATGTTGTTTTTAAAGCAGGACTAAACTAAGATTGGTTATTGTTTTTAAAGCAGGACTAAGCTAAGATTGATTATTGTTTTTAAAGCAAGTCTAAGCTAAGATTGGTTATTGTTTTTAAAGCAAGTCTAAGCTCATATTGGTTATTGTTTTTAAAACAAGTCTAAGTTAAGATTGGTTATTGTTTTTAAAGCAAGTCTAAGCTCATATTGGTTATTGTTTTTAAAGCAGGACTAAGCTAAGATTGGTTATTGTTTTTAAAGCAGGACTAAGCTAAGATTGGTTATTGTTTTTAAAGCAGGACTAAGCTAAGATTGGTTCTTTTATAAAAATGAATAAACTAAGACTGGATATTCTTTTTAAAAACAGGAATAAGCTAAGACTGGTTATTGTTTTTCAAATCAGGAATAAACCAAGATTGGTTATAATATTGTTTTTAAACAGGAGTAGACTAAGATCAGTTTAGATTTTAAGTCAGTGAGGATTTCATTTAAATGATGCTTTGTGATTATTGATATAGCATTTTTAATTTACTAGTTTGTGTTGAATTAACACAACATGTCTTGGGTGATGGTTCAACACTGACAGACTTCACTGGTGCAATTAAAAACACAAGACTGCATTCTGTCCAATGACAAGGAGTATCATCTTTGGCTTCATATTTTTTACTTTCTGCCCTATAGAAATACAATAAACATTTACTAGTCAGTAGTGTGAAAATAAAATTTTATATTTGCGTGTCTGTTTTTTGAATTAACAGCATCAATTCACAATTCTGTATCTGCTTTGTAAACAAAATAATTTCCTGTTGTGTAAATAGAACAATGCTGTGTAAACAGAATAATTTCATCTTGTGTGAACAGAATAATTTCATGGTGTGCAAACAGAATAATTTCATGTTGTGTAAACAGAATAATTTCATGTTGTATAAATATAATAATTTCATGTTGTGTAAAGAGAATAATTTCTTGTGTGAACAGAATACTTTCATTGGTGTAAAGAGAATAATTTCATGTTTTATAAACATAATAACTCAATGTTGTGTGAACAGAATAATTTCATGTTGTGTAAACAATAATTTCATGTTGTGTAAACAGAATAATTTCATATCCATTATGTAAGCATAATAATTTAATATGTTGTATGAACAAAATTTCATATCTGATTTTTTTACAGAATAACTTGTTGTGAAGAGAATAATTTAACATCTGTTGTGTGAATAAAATAATTTCACATCTGTGTTTAAAGAATAATTTAATATCTGTTGATTGAACTGAATAATTTCATATCTGTTGTGTGGACTGAATAATTTCATATTGATTGTAAGAACACAATAATGTAAGCATTATAATTTCATATCTGTTACTTAAAAAGAATTATCAAATTATGTCCATTTATGGAGATGTAGCAATAACTACATTGATTACATCTATCAATTATGGAGATGTAACAATAACTACATTGATTAGATCTATCAATTATGGAGATGTAGCAATAACTACATTGATTACATCTATCAATTATGGGGAGATGTAGCAATAACTACATTGATTAGATATATCAATTATGGAGATGTAGCAATAACTACATTGATTAGATCTATCAATTATGGAGAAGTAGCAATAACTACATATATTACATCTATTAATTATGAAACTGTAACAATAACTACATTGATTACATCTATCAATTATGGAGATGTAGCAATACTACATTGATTACATCTATCAATTATGGAGATGTAGCAATAACTACATTGATTACATCTATCAATTATGGAGATGTAGCAATAACTACATTGATTACATCTATCAATTATGGAGATGTAGCAATAACTACATTGATTACATCTATCAATTATGGAGATGTAGCAATAACTACATTGATTACATCTATTAATTATGGAGATGTAGCAATAACTACATTGATTAGATATATCAATTATGGAGATGTAGCAATAACTACATTGATTACATCTATCAATTATGGAGAGGTAGCAATAACTACACTGATTAGATTTATCAAATATAGAGATATAGCAATAACTACATTGATTAGATATATCAATTATGGAGATGTAGCAATAACTACATTGATTAGATCTATCAATTATGGGGAGGTAGCAATAACTACATTGATTACACCTATTAATTATGGAGATGTAGCAATAACTACATTGATTACATCTATCAATTATGGAGATGTAGCAATAACTACACTGATTACATCTATCAATTATGGAGATGTAGCAATAACTACATTGATTACATCTATCAATTATGGAGATGTAGCAATAACTACATTGATTACATCTATCAATTATGGAGATATAGTAATAACTACACTGATTACATCTATCAATTATGGAGATGTAGCAATAACTACATTGATTACATCTATCAATTATAGAAATGTAGCAATAACTACACTGATCACATCTATCAATTATGGAGATGTAGCAATAACTACATTGCTTAGATATATCAATTATGGGGAGATGTAGCAATAACTACATTAATTAGATATATCAATTATGGGGAGGTAGCAATAACTACATTGATTACACCTAATAATTATGGAGATGTAGCAATAGCTACATTGATTACATCTATCAATTATGGAGATGTAGCAATAACTACATTGATTACATCTATCAATTATGGAGATGTAGCAATAACTACATTGATTACATCTATCAATTATGGAGATATAGTAATAACTACACTGATTACATCTATCAATTATGGAGATGTAGCCATAACTACATTGATTACATCTATCAATTATGGAGATGTAGCAATAACTACATTGATTACATCTATCAATTATGGAGATGTAGCAGTAACTACATTGATTAGATATATCAATTATGGAGATGTAGCAATAACTACATTGATTAGATCTATCAATTATGGGGAGGTAGCAATAACTACATTGATTAGATCATCAATTATGGGGAGGTAGCAATAACTACATTGATTACACCTATTAATTATGGAGATGTAGCAATAACTACATTGATTAGATCTATCAATTATGGGGAGGTAGCAATAACACTATTGATTACATCTATCACTTATGAAGCTGTAACAATAACTACATTTATTACATCTATCAATTATGGAGATGTAACAATAACTACATTGATTACATCTATCAATTATGGAGATGTAACAATAACTACATTGATTCGATCTATCAATTATGGAGATATAGCAATAACTACATTGATTACATCTATCAATTATAGAGAAGTAGCAATAACTAATTTCTCACATGCAAAAAGCAAATCATGAAATTAATTAGGAAAAAAAATTTTGTAAATATGTTCATGCAAATTGAAATAGTTTATATTGTATTATAGCATTCATCCAATTTTCATTGCTGTAACAGAAAAGTGCAAGGCAATAGCAATTATTTTATCCATTGCAATCAGTGTAGAAATTTGTCAAAACAATTATGTTATCCATTGCTTTCAGGGTAGCAATTTGTCAAAACAATTAAGTTAGCCATTGATATCAGGTAGCAATTTGTCAAAACAATTATGTTATCCATTGCAATCAGGGTAGAAATTTGTCAATACAATTATGTTATCCATTGCATTCAGGGTAGCAATTTGTCATAACAATTATGTTAGCCATTGCTATCAGGGTAGCACATTTTCACAACAATTATATTATCTATTGGTATCAGAGTAGAAATGTGTCAAAGCAATTATGTTATCCATCGCTTTCAGGATAAAAACTTGTTTTTGATATATGTGTATGTTCAATCAATGTGAAGTACATGTATGTTTAATTAATATGAAGTACGTGTAGTTTCATTAATACGAAGTAAATGTATGTTCAATCAATATGAATTACATGCAACTTTATCAACGACCAGAATATTGACGTCTTCTTCTTGACAGAAACTTGGTTACATTCAGCAGGTGATGAATCTAAGTGTGCGGATTTAACACCCAGCGATTACTCCATCAAGTCGTTCCCCCGCAACTCTCGCGGAGGTGGAATTGCTGTAATGACAAAGAATTCCATGATCAAATGCCTTAAGTACAACACAACCTTCAATTTCTGCCACACATCGTTTGAACTAGTCCAAACAACGCTCACACTGGAACAAAGGTCAGTCCATTTTTTCTGTCTCTACCGTCCTCCTCCTAGTAGAAAATACAAGCTGACTGAATCTCTTTTTTTTTGGAGCAGTTTCCAAATATTCTGGAGTATGGAAATTCGATAGGTGGCAACCTAATTATTCTCGGATATTTCAACTTTCACTTTGACTGTCCTGGTAAACCATACATGTCAAAACTCCTAGATTCCATTCATGTTTTCAATCTTAAACAGTCAGTTAACCAACCCACACATAAACGTGGTCACATTTTAGACTGGTTTCTTTATAGACCTGATGATAAAAGTCTGCAATCCACCCTTGTATCCCACGAACTTGCATCGGATCACTTCTGCATTGTATGCCATCTCGACGTATCAGTCACTAACCCTCCACCTCTATTTGCTACGAAGAGAAACCTCCGTATGATAAATAGAACCAAATTCATGCATGACATCCAAGAAAACCTAACAACTTTCTTACATCCAACAGCATAACAACTTGATAACTGCCTGCGTTCATTGCTTGAAAAACATGCCCCAGCCACCAAATGCAGAGTATCAATTTAAAAAAGTGTTCTCCATGGTAAAGCAGTGTTAGGGACCAGCTTTGCACTGCTAAAAGATATCGCCGAAAAGCAGAGAGCCTTTGGCTTTCCACCGGACTCACTATTCATAAACAAATCTACGAAGCCGCTAAGAAGAACGTCACAAACATAGTCCATTTAGCCAAATCATCTCACTACAGTACTAAAATCCCAGAGAGTTCCAGCTGCAAAGAGCTCTTCGAGATAACTAATGTCAAGGAACAAATGTACACCACTTCCAACAACCTTGTCTCCACTAGACCTACCAGACCAGTTTGCAAATTTTTTCGATGACAAAGTACAAACCATTAGAGATTCGGTTGACAGCACAATTTCAACTGATTCGTCACCATATAGTTACGATGCAGAATTTCAGCGACAACCGTTAGGAGAATTTGAACCTGTTTCTATTGATTTAGTACGGACAATCCTGATGAAAAGTGCCCCAAAGTCTTGTGAACTTGATCCAATTCCGACATCACTGCTGCTTGAGTGCTTAGACCAAATATTGCCTTCACTAACTGATGTTATTAATCTTTCTCTCTCTCTCTCTCTCATCAGGGGAATTCCCATCATTTTTCAAAATTACCATCGTAAAGCCACTGCTGAAGAAACCAACACTGGACCATAACGATTGAAAGAACTACCGCCCGGTTTCTAATCTCCTATTCATATAAAAAATCTTAGAAAAGGTTGTTCTAACTCAACTTGTATCTCATTTGAATTCAAACAGTCTTTTTAGCAATGTACAGTCTACATATCGCCCTTGCCACAGTACGGAAACTACTCTTCTGAAAGTATTTAGTGACATTCTCTCTTCTTCGGATAGTGGAAAGATTACAGTCCTCACTCTCCTGGATTTATCTGCAGCATTTGACACAATAGACCATGATATATTACTTCACCGTCTCATATTATTATATATTTCTTGATCTAAATCGCGATTTCAAACCACTTCCCGCTATCATATTTGCAGTAATATTTCCCTGAGTGTCTATCCATCATTTATCCGTGATGCTATATTCTGCTCCACCGCGTTGTTTATTATTTTTCTAATACTCGCAGGCACAATTTCCGTAGATGGTAGTGGTCCTAGTGACTTCGTCACCATTGATGACTTCGTCAGTGTTGGTTTCTTTCGTCGCCGAACTAACGCTAGTAGTTTTTCTTTAGCCGCAGAAAATACTTTCCCGGCAACATCACCAACAGCGGTAATACCCTTATCATGAATAACATCAATAGATTTCATTGATAATTGTTTTGCGATTGGTGCTATTTTTGGCGTCATTCTTGCAAATAACTCTGCAATGGTATTTCCGAGACCGTTTCCATAGTACGCTCTATAAACTGGCAATCGTGAGTTTACTACGTAAGTCGGTTGGTTTATTGTGGTTGCAGTGTATGATCATCTTATTTAAATGACATTTATCTAATCGCAAAATTCCCTTGGATTTTCATCGTAAACGATTTCCAATCATTTGGATTTTCAGTCAGTATGATAACCGTCTGCTAGCTCATCAATAAACTCTAGGTATATACCAATATCCATGATACCACCCTCAAACAGTCGTCTGCAGATAGCAGCTGCCTCATTAATTATTTCCGGTGAGTTATTTTCAGCTCGTTTCCCTCCTACGAGAATATCTAATCGTGATATATCCCTGAGAATATTACTAGGACAACGAACTAGACCACTGCCACGATATCCATTACCGGTGGTTTGTATGTGAGCTACCACAACCCTTGTAGATTTTATTTCCTCAGGGGGTTCATATGGTGGTGGTGAACCACTTTTTATAACATCTTTTTTATTTATATAACGCTTAAAATTATCATCATCTTATTTTATTCTAATTCCACCGTGATTTGCCAAATATATTTTTCTGGACCAGGTGTCAGCGGTTTTTATAGATTTTTCAACTCCATCTTTTATATATTTTTCCCTTATCCCCTTTTGAAATGCTTTAGCAGCAAAATCAGCTAAGTCATCATCCGTGGAAACTTTTCTAATATCATCCAGTGGCTCATTCGTAAATACCTTTTCAGATGAATAATTTTTATCCCTAGAATTTTCTTCTTCTTCATTTTGTTGTTGTCGTTGTTGTTCATTATTTTCTTCTTCTTCAATAATATCACCTAGTTGTTGTTCAAGTAGTTCACGTTGTTCTTGTTCAACTCATTCTCGTTGTTCGTGTTCTCGTTGTTGTTGTTCTTGTTGTTCCTGAAGTCGTGCAGCGGCTATTATATCACCAGGAAGTGTTTTTAAAGATTCCTTTGTTTGCTTGGATCCTTTTGCTATTTTGTAAAGTACAGGAAGAAGGGCCGGTTTTTTCCCTCGTTGTTCCTCAGGAATATCTCAAAAATGACCAAAACGACCAAAAATCAATTAAAAAAATATTTCAGCAATTAACAAATAAAATAAAATCACCCACCCGAAATGCATTACTTAAATCACCATGCAACAAAAAAGTACACAACATGAAAACGTATTATACAGTTTCTGTTCTGCGTGAGTAAGCATACCTGTCTATAGAATTATTTATCTCGGTGATTTAATCACTGGGCCTATAGAATTGTGAATTACTCATACCTGCAAACAGGTATGGGCATTGTACATGTCTGTGTTTAAAGTGTCAAGTAGTCCATGGAGAGATTTTTCACTGTATTGAGGCAACCAAAACGGGGAAGTGATTTTCATTTTGTCTGATGATTTCTCTTATTGTTTTGATTTTCGAGTTTATTGTGCGTTTGATTTCATATTGTTTGACCAATTCACTTCTGACCTTTCAACCGCAGTGAACAGCGGGATAAATTTGTTGATGTCGTTACAGAATAGAAGTGAGTCATTTACCGCGCGCTAAATTCGTTTGATAAACCCATACTGTTTTACAAGGACATATCTATTATTCTGATCGCTATCATCAAGATTTTGAAATTCAGAGATAATCTGATTATACTGTAATTTATCTGACAATTGTATCCCTTGATTTTTCAAATTTGAAATCTCAATTATAATGCCATTCATATTTTCGAAATTCATTATATGATATATTATATATATAATAAAAAATAGGGGTCAATTTTGACCCGTTTTTCATTTTTGATATATACATACTTACATATTTACATATTTGATATGTACGACATACACAGCCTTTACCTCTGTTTTTGGAGAATGTATGTAAGGCACACATACATGATGAGATATCAGATTACCTAACCTGTACGACAACAGTTTAGCGGAATCCAATGAATGACGACATCCTATCAGATTACCTAACCTGTACGACAACAGTTTACCGAAATCCAATAAGACTTGGTTTGATATACAAATAGGACAATACACAAGGTTCTACTTTCAACTGAAACCACCATACGCCCAACAAAATCACCCGGGTTGAATGCAAAAACACATTCACACCGTGTGACGGTGTGTGACGTATAGTGGTTTCAGTTTGAATTTCGAATGGCTTAAAGCCCCAATTATATAGAAAAATCTTCCGATCGGTACCGTTTGACAATAATGCCTGTAACGAGATTCGAACGCTGGGCATCGGAACGAGATCCAACCGCGTATGGAATAGGCTAATATTCGAGATCTACAAGTATATAATTTAAACATAATATAAGTGTATCACGTGAAGGGTTTAACTGATGGTGTAAACCAACACAAAAAAGAAGCCATTCAGTCAGACCATGAGTCATCGAAAAATCCCATTGAGATCCGGAGACAGTTATCTCTGTTTCAAAAAATATAACAAGCCCACACGAGTTATCCGTAATTCTGTTATCTCTGTTCCATAAACAGTATACACAAACCCACACGAGTTATTCCCCTCAATGCTACATATAATAATTTACATGTAAACTAACTGAATTATAGTTTGGAAATCGCTGATTGATATATTTGTTCTGCAACAAATCGTACTGAGGCTCTACAAATATCGAAGTATCTACTGGCTTCAGTTATTTATTTAAATACTCTTTCTTCGCCTGTATGAATAATTTTTGATTTTATAGGTCTTGCATTTTTCGAGTTTTTTCCAGTCCCTCCCCATTTGGTATTCTGACTTTGTGTGATAGCTCGTAAATTATCAAATTTATTATTTTGGGGACATCCATCAATATGATCAACTAGAAATCCATCTTTTATCAGTTCATGAAAACATTCGAACGCAAATCTGTGATTAAGATATTTTCCCTCCAGTACCAAACATAAGATATCCATGGCCATTATCATACCCTAATGGTTTCTTCAGTCTGCAGTGTCTGACTGACAATACCGTCACGAGATGCTTCATAATTAGTAATCACAGGGTGTGGTTGAAATTCTTGGTTCATTTATATACTATAATATTATTTGTCTAATTAATTATTTGGTTTAATTATTACTTGAGAATCTATCAATGTAGTCTGGAGGTGTTCTTATGATTTTGTCCTTGACGCTGACACAGTCAGAGTCAGAATCGGAATCTCTGATTGAGTTTTTGACAGTCATTGACTCGTTTATCATAATAGCGCTTTAGCTCTCTGTATCGCTTACCACCGAAACTGACACATAAATGCCACTTACCCCGCACACCTACCCCACATCGTATGCAGGGTAAAGTCCCAAAACTTCCCCAACGTACGCTTTGTAAATGATATCCACATAATGCATTTCTGCATGATTTGTTACAAGCGGTTACTGATCCTATCGTAAAGCCATTTGCAATTATTCATTATATAATAAATTCTTTATTTAAATATTGTTTTAATTATAATGTGGAGGAGTTCAGGAGATTATCGAAAATTACGCCTTGGAAAAATGCTAGATTATATCTCGATAGAGTCTCCACTGATGTACCAAAGGGCCTAATAAGTGATAGAAGCATGATAGGTAGAATCCGTGATGCATTTAATGAATTCAAGCGCGATGGAGCATCTCACTATTGGTCAACATTTCGAATTGATATTAGTGTTGATCCTACCATGAACGACGAAAGAGCAGCAGTAATAATCTCACATCTTGACCAGAGTGAAATTCATTATCCGCTCAGAAACGGGGAATTCGATTATACGCGACAAATTTGAACCAATCTTGAAAGATAAAAGAACCGTCACTGTGAGTCAGGATTCCAAACCAGGAATTCTGACTGGAATTGACAAACCGTATTACGAGAGATCCTATCCTGTAACCGCGGTTGTTGTTTATGGGATCTATCCGATGAATGATAAACCTAGTATTGAGAAATTAAAACCAATGAAATCTTCGTCGCTGAATTGTGTAGCAGAACGAATAATAGAGCATTTTACAAATGCGTTGCGTAGAAACAAATTAATGGATCTAAGACGCTAAAAAAATAAGCGAATGGGGATTAACGGTGAAGGAGAGCGGAGCAACAATTCAAAATGTGGCCGCGTTAGAGCGGATACTAAAATTTCCAATAACGGTAGCGACAGTAACAGGCGAGATATTACATGAACCGAAGTATAAATCGAAAGGATCCCCAATCAAAATTATTGACCATAATGGACACGCGTGGACATCCACAGTAACAATATTTCCGCGGGAAAGAACCATAAATATCTACCCGTGGAATTCTCGGGAGAAGAATTCTCTGAGGATAAATTATTTGATTTTATTTCTCGGTCAAGCAAAAACGATCCTGTGTCAGTGTGGTTACTTCACAGTTTTGAAGACGAAGAGGGTAAATTCGATCAATTTGTAAGCCCCAACGGCGAAATATACCGTACTGAAGCCCTCTACAACGAGATGAAGAAACTAGCTAGTGGTTTTTCAACGGAACACGACGAAAAATTACTAACAAACTGTTTTACAATCCCATCACTTGCATCTCATTGCACGAGAAAGAAAAATATATGGAAACCAACAAGAGCTGAATTTCTATCAGATATCAAGTCAAGCTGCGTGATATATGGTCATGGCGGATTATGGAATACAAAATATGACCCCAAAAGTATTATTTCGGTTGATATGATTGCGTGTTATCCGGGGAGTTTTCTCGGATATGGAGAATGCTTTGAGTAATTTAAAAGATTTGGGCATCCCACACAAGAAATGACCCGTGTTCGATTAATGGGCCACTGCCTGATTTTGATCTAACCGGACTCGCTCGTGTGGTATCATTTGAATTGGCTAAAGGACTTCATCCGTGTTGTTATGTTTGCATGGTAGACACATCTCTGAAAAAACTGGATGCCAATAGTGTTATTACGGTATATGATTGATTGTACAGTACTAATATCGCTGATTGTCAGTGAAGCAATAATATCATATCGGAAACAAACTGAAGTCTGGTTACCACAACCCTATAGTCTAGATAGTATAATCAGCGAAAACAAAAAACAATTTCCTAATCTCGACGAAGAATATATCGTTAGGTGGTCCAAGCAGATCTTTAAAGTTAGAAATAAACAAGCAAAAGATCTCGGTAGAAGAATAATTGGTAAATTCACCCAAGGTGGAAAAACCACAACAAAAGATATTCTTCGCGATTAATTATAGATATTGAATACGATTTTATAATTGCAGATGCAGTATCTATCTATCTATCTATCTATCTATCTATCTATCTATCTATCTATATATATATATATATATATATATATATATATATATATATATATATATATATATATATATATATATATATATATATATATCAATCGTAAAGACGCTTTCTTGTCCGAGAGAACAAAATTCGGTACAATTGTTACTTACAACGATGAATATAATCTTCAGTATAGACACTTAAGTGCGTCTATGCTGACTTATGCTTCTATCAATTTACTTTCGATGATAAATAGATTTCCTGACATCGCGGTTAGAGTCGCCACTGATTCATTTTATATAGACATTAAACATAAAGAAGCAGTGGCCGAATTCACAAATTCCGATGAGAGTTGGGGGTCATGGAGAATTAAAAAGGAAATACCGTGTGATTATTCCGAATCAGCAGACGTTACGATTGAAAACAATTACTTGAAAAATAATCAGATATCAGAACTATCTAATGTACCTTCGATATCCGATTCAATATGTAGATATAAAACCAGTTACTTAAACGGCTGTGGTGGGTCAGAGAAGACGACTCGTGCGATTGAATTATTTCGATGGAAATCAAACATAATTGTGCTAACACCAACAAATAAACTTGAAAGAGAGATGACAGCGGGGGTTTAATGCTTGCACTTATCACAGCTTCTTTCGATGGAAAAATGACGAATGGACTCCTGATCGAATGAGCGAGAAATATATTCCTGAAATTATTAGATTTTTTTAAAAACATTTCTCGGTTGGTTGTTTAAAAAAAAACACCGCGATGATTATGTGTGGTGAATACGGGCAACCACCACCAATTAAAGAAAAATTTCCACATGATTGGCTGAAGAGTTTTGTAGACTATTATGAAGAAATTAATACTAATCATAGATCACTTGATAATGAATTACGTGAGTTTAAGAAACTAATCAGATTACAACCGGATATAATCCAGTGTGAAATAGCGCATGAAATAATTCAGAAACCCCATTAAATTATTTCTGGGAAGCGTGGAGACCAAACGATTTGATAGTGGCAAGGATTAAGATAGTCAGAAACACACTTCAGAAGAAGTTATTTAGCGTGCATAAAGAAAAATTTGCAACAGTGCCGCTGTGTTATAGACCCAAGGGTAAACGAAAATAGAATATCGAAGTTGATATTCATGGACAAAGTAAAAAACAAATTCTCGTGAAAAATGATATTGTGTTAGTTGATATCGGTGTTGTCGCAGATGCATTGTGGGCTGAAAAATCCACATGGAAACTAGGATACGTAGCGACGATACATTCTTCGCAGGGGTTGACTATATCCGATACAATAGTTTGGATCATAGATACTCGCATCGAGTGGTCGAATTTAGTTTATCTTGCAGTATCCAGAGTAAGAAGAATGAATCAACTTCGAAGAGTTGTTTTAGATTATAATGACACAACAATCAGTGATGTTGTCAACCATGACATAATCAGAAAAAAACTCTCTGGTTATAAACAACAGGATAAAAAAAATAAACGAGAATTTGATATTGATGATGAATTTATAATTACAATGAAACAACAACAGAATAATCACTGCGCGAGTTGTAATTGTATAATGAGTTGGTGTTGGTCGGATAAGGATCCTCACCAATTTACAGTAGACAGAAAAAAATAGCAGCCTTGGTCATACCAGAGATAATGTGATGTTGACTTGTCTTGAGTGTAGCAGACGAAGAGGTGCTAGTTAAGACAACGCGGTGGTAATTGAGTATCCTCGGGTATCACTTGTAATTGTTCACGAGTAAACCCCGCTGAGGAGCAGTTGAATCCAATCTATAGACTGGAGGTTTACCCGTGGATCGTGTTATGCTAGATATGTTATGCGTAGTGACACTCCAAATAGGATCAGTAGCTCTTTTTTGCCACCTTCGAGCTCTACTGTTTCATATAAATATCTAACAGTGACATTGCCGAGTATTGGTTGTTTTGAAAAATCATTTTGTGGTTTTACGGGTATATACTTTTTTAATCACGTTGTTAGGTTTCATGTTGATTGTTCGAGTAATTTCATTATTTAGCGCAGTAATTACACCCGGTAATCTATTGACCCATTCACGAGATCGTTTATCCTGAATAAATTCTTTCGCGTATTGATATCCAAATAACCGCTCAGCAAGTGGTGTCTGATTAAATCGTTCAATACTTGCCTGATCGCGATGTAGTGCAGTTGATGATTTTGTTTTTAGAGGTTCTGCTTGTTTGTATCTACTCGCAACATCAACTACGGTTAGCGCGTAATTGTAAACACCATCATACGGCAAAAATAATATATCAGCTTGATGAACTTCATTAGTGACAGTAACATCAAAATGCGAGTAGTTAATTTGTTTAGGCGGTGGTAGATAAATTTGCCATATCGCCTGTTTGGATAACCAATCCGCTGCAGTGGTATTTTTCACCTTTGCGGTGATAGCGAGCTTACTGATTGCTGATTTACCCCTCCAGTATCCTCTTGGGGAATAATAAATAGATTCCATATTGTTATTAATTACCAGCACCCAACATCAATTTACTTTTCATCGCCGATTTTATCAATCATGAAGCCAACTTTTCTTTAAAGGATTTATCAGTAATAGAATTTAACGCATGAATCAATTTCACATCTGCGATATGTCTGTGTTGTAGATTGCTGCTTTTATAAGAAACATCATGAACATGACACGCCTTATCAATAGCGTTTATTAGGTTTTCACCGGGTTTGGGTTGGTTTTGATCATCGAGTCGGATATCCAGTCTGGTCCCGGGTCCACAATAACTATTCCCTGGAAGATGTTTCTCTCCCGGATATTTTCCCATGGTGTTCCTGGGATTTTTACTAACTTGGCTGCAATATCACCTCCTCATTTTTTTTTAAATCCTCGATTTTATCAAGGGAAACAAATCTAAATTTTTTTGTACCACATTGTACACACTTACCAGCAAGTGCTGATCTGTTATTTTTAGTGATAATCGTCGTCAAGTCGTTTGTGCTAGTACGCTTCTTACATTTAACACAATATAGATCAATAATTTATTTATAATAACATGAATGTAATTGATTTTTTGGCGACAAAATCACGAGAACCAGTTAAGCATCATGCAGCGCTACTAAATTCTATTCGTATGATTAATAATCGGACCATCTGGAAGCGGCAAGACGCAGTTGTTACTTAATTTAATAACGAGATGGATGAAATGGGATAAGTTGTATTTAGTAGCCCCTAGTGTAGACGATCAGCGATGTTACGAGTTGTTAAAGGACTTTAACGAGAAAGCAAAATCGGAAATCGATGAGGATATTATTGAATTTATCACCGATATCGAGGAAGCACCGAGTATTGATGATATTGATGGAAGTATCAACAATTTAGTCGTATATGATGATGTCATGTTAGACAATCAAAAGAATCCTGCTAGGATATTTTCCAGAGGTAGGCATAAAAAATACCGATGTGATATATGTCACTCAACGATACACTCAAATACCAAAAGTGATCAGAGATAACTGCAATATTCTTGCTGTATTTAATGAAGTTGACACACATACGTTACGAAATATTTGGCAAACTTTGTGTGGCGGTGATATGGATTATAATCTCTTTAGAAATTTCTTTCGTCACGCTCAGTCAATTCCACATGGATTTGTAACGATAAATTTGCATGACCCTAGATCAAGATATTGTATCGGACTTGATCAAAAATATTCGGTTGAAATCCTAAAGGATTTTTAATTCGTCTCCACAACGCCATCAGTGCCGGGTCTGTCTGGAGACAGAGTCTCAATAGCGTGACAAACCGAAAACATTTCTTTTTTTTGTCTGCCTGAATTGGTTTCAGTTTGAAATCTTGTAGGACTTTATTTGAAATAGTTTCGGTTTGAAATCTTTTAGGACTTTGTCTGAAATAGTTTCAGTTTGTTTGAAATAGTTTTGGTCTGTTTGCCTCCTCTGCTGCTCCCTGGAACATTAAATATGTCTACCACCTTCCCAATCAATAGTGATCTATGACGGCCAAAATGTCTATCTTTCTATAGAGACTCTTTGTTAGAACTTACGATTTTCCTATTCACTTAATATTTGTATTTCTATGGCATTTTCTGAAAAAGAAGTTATTTAGTACATGAGTAAAGATAAACGATATATAGGTCTTATGTTTTTTTTTAAAAAGATTAGTTTGATTTTGTGAATTGCTGACGGCGGCGATATTAAGCTTTTTGATGTCTATTTACAATGAGCTCAAAATGTATTCCATTCAATGTCTGTAACCTTCGGAATGTGATGAGCGCTAAATCTTAGTGCATTTTTGGTAAACTGTTCCATTTTTTGGTAGTAAGAAAATGAGAACAAAATACCAGAAGTTAAAAGATGTAATACGTCTAGAAAGCATGTTTTCAAATCGTCGACGATTGCTTTAATTACATTTTTCTTGGAATTTGTCGCTTATTTCAATATGCTAGCGAGAGAGACAAAATTGATTGCAATATCACTTTTCCAAATCTGGTGAATATTTTCTAACATTATATATGCATCTGAAGTATTGAAACCGATATTTTGTGCTTAAAACTTAAAATTTTGTGCTTCTTGTCGTTATTTATGGAGAACAATTTTCGTTCGTATAAATTATGAAGATCCAGGTACACATTTAGACGATCTCGTTTATTCTGTATTTAAAGCTTTCTTTTTTTACAACTTGTTTCGTAATTTATCATAAAATTCTTCTATATAGCATTTTGCATATAGCCTTATCTTTACATATTTAGGGGAATAATATAAACAAGCATTAAAAATCTCTATAATTACATGATCAAAGGATGGAGACCCCACTATCAGTTTTCATGTGTGCATTTTTGGTACATACGAAGCTCCTTCTGGCACAGAGCAGACAACAGCGGATAGTTTAATATTAAAATATGTTGATCTCATTAAAATATTAGAAGGGGCCCCGAGTGGCCGAGTGGTCTAAAGCGCTGGCCGTTACGGATCACTGCCGTCTCACCTCTGTCTGCGTGGGTTCGAGTCTAAGATTCAGCTAATGTAGTTATGTGAGAAAGCTTGCCAGTAGCTTCTCGTGGGTCGGTGGTTCTTTCTGGGGTTTTTCCCGGGTTCATCCTCCACCAATAATACTGGCCGCCATGTATAGCCTATCGTGTGCTGAAAAATGATATTAAACCCTAAAAAAAAACCAAAAAAAACCAAACAAATATCAGATAGTGATTTCCCAAAATGGGTCATTATTAGCATGTGTTAGGAAACTAATAATGATAAATCCAAGAACAAAGTATCATACCATGCTCTTAGTGCAGTCACAACTACATTTGTTGAGGGTGGCTAAGAGTACCAATAATAATATTGATGATAAATATTTTAAAAAACAATATAAGGTTGTTGTTTTTTTTAAAAAAAACAATATAAGGTTGTTGTTTTTTCAGATGATAGGCAAGGTGCTTGCAAAAGATGCAAACCATCACTGAAAATTCCCATTTACAGATTCCTGAAATACCCAAAGCAACAAACTTCTCATACAGAAGAGACAAAAAGCTGGATTTTTCAACATATATACATGTACACTTCATAAGAAAGATGCAGAAAAAGGCTGGTCTTCGTTAAATATGAGAAAACAAATATTTCCAAATGAAACCGTAAGCAGTGATAGCAGATGTAATATGCCAACTGGCAACAACAGATTAACTTCTGCTGGGGGATGGGTAAATGTACCTTTTAAATGCAATGACAAGGGAATTTTTGTATAAAAAAAAACCACAAGCTGTTTCTCATCCAAGGCCCCCCCCCCTCTCTGTGCCCATCCACAATTAAAATAAAATTATAAACAATATTCTATCCCTCACTCGACCCAATTTATTTTGTTTACATTCAAAACTCGACCCAGTTTTTTTTTAGTACATTCAATATCCTTTATCCCATGCAATGCAATGACAAGGGAATTTTTGTATAAAAAAAACCCACAAGCTGTTTCTCATCCAAGGCCCCCCCCCTCCCCCCTCTCTGTGCCCATCCACAATTAAAATAAAATTATAAACAATATTCTATCCCTCACTTGACCCAATTTATTTTGTTTACATTCAAAACTCGACCCAGTTTTTTTTTTAGTACATTCAATATCCTTTATCCCATCTGGTAAATATGCTGACAATATTATACCCAATGACAATCAGAAGACAACATGTATTTATGAGCTATACCTGTATATTTAACAACCATGCTGCAGCATACAAATCTATATCCTGGCTACTGTTGTTATAGGGTTTAACGCCATTTTTCAGCACAAGATAAACTAAACATGGCGGCCAGTATTAATGGTGGAGGAAGAACCACCAACCCATGAGAAGCTACTGGCAAGCTTTCTCACATACCAATTTGGCCGACTCTGAGACTCGAACCCACTCAGACAGATGTGAGATAGCAGTGATCCATAACAGAAAGTGCTTTATACCACTCGGTGCCCCGTATCCTGGCTAAATATATATATATATATATATATATATATATATATATATATATATATATATATATACACACATTCATACATACACCACATACATTAACAATAACATGGCATTTTAAGTGTTGGTGTAATGCAATTTGATATACCCATACTATTATAGAGAGAGCATACTTTTAACGACCCTCTTTCAACTGTCTGAAAGAAAATAGCAATGCTGAAATACATTCCATAATCAACTGTGGAAAAAGGGACAAATAAGTGACATAACACCAGGAAACTAACACTCCTAAACAATAAGAAAGGAAAAATGAACCCCCCAAAAATTAATGTTTGCAATTTAACTGATGTGTGAAAAATATGCAACAAATTGCCAGATAAGAAAATTTATTAGCGATTTTATATAAAATGAAAGTCACAAATAATAAATAAACACTATAGCAAGTCCAATGTGTTATGAAACCATTTAATAACGTAAAAGTGATTTTGACAGCATGAAATTTATATCAGCCAAGTTAAATTTAATGGCATCTAATCATGAATAATTTGGAGAGCAAGAATCTTCCATCAGTACTGTCTAGTACCATATATATACACATATAAGCCTAGTCAACTGCATACTACACAAAGATTTGCTGTCACATTATGCACCAGCAGATCTGGGTCTTTGCAGATTATTGAGAGAAAGCAGTAGTAGCGACGAACATAGACCATGATCTGCAGGTGCATTATGCTAAAGCTAATCAGGATCTGTTGTTTACAGATGAACTAGACTTGTAAGTAATCCACCTGTTAATAAGGAAATAAGTAATCCACCTGTGCATAACTAAATAAGTAATCCACCTGTGCTTAATGAAATAAGTAATCCACCTGTTAATAAGTAAATAAGTAATCCACCTGTGCTTAATGAAATAAGTAATCCACCTGTTAATAAGTAAATAAGTAATCCACCTGTGCTTAATGAAATAAGTAATCCACCTGTGCTTAATAAAATAAATAATCCACATGTGCATAAGGAAATAAGTAATCCACTTGTGCTTGTTTACTTAAAACATAATAGCATATTGAATTCCCTTTGGAATCTTCAAAACCCTGACCCAAATCAACATGTTTACATAAATGAAATTTTTTAAAAAGTCAATCAGTTCAGACAAGTCCAGTAAATAATGATACCTTTACAATAACAGATAGTGGAATAATAAAATAAATAAAAATAGCAGGCGAATAACTAAATTAAATATACATAACAAAACTGAGCCATTACTGATTCAGAACATCAACTCATGAAGTCCAACTATCGCCTTATAATGGTGAGTGTGTATATTCCTGCTGGACATTTCATGCTTATGTTCTAAAATCTGATTCTTTTTCTTTTACTTAATTTTTCACAATTATAAAATTTGTATAATTTCAAAAAACTTATCTGACAAAGCATGTCAGACTGTCTATAATACCTTTTTTAGAATCGCTGGCGACTCGAAAAATAGCTTCACACCAACAAAAGAGATCAAACTATACAGTGTCATGCTTCAGTGATTCTAAAAAAAGGATCAAAGCAAACAAATATAGTACAAAGACTTTGCATTCATTAAGTTACAGGCTTACAAATTCCATATTTTACATTCAGTGAAGTTTGAAAATAAAAGAATTTCCCATGTTTTCCTCCCTGGTTATACCTATTAAATATGACTGTTCATGAACTCTATATTACATGGAAAATGTATTGGAGGAAATAAAAATACCACACATTATGTATATCATTCAGTTATCTCCCTTGCACAAGACATAACCTTTCAAGAAATAAAACATCATATTTTCAGTGATTGGTTATAAAAATGAAGAGATATGTGAAGTATTACATTGGCTTTCAGTCTTGGTGCAAATGCAAGTAGAAGTAATTTAATAATTTTTCACATTAAAGTTGCATGTTTCAAAACTAGTAAAGTATGTTTTGTTTGGTTTAGGTATTTTACTGCCTAACTGAAGCCCATTATTATTAATTTCTTATGTAGAAGAAATATAAATGAAATGCATCTATATTATCTACAATATTCAACCTTTTTTATTAGATGGGAATGAAAACACCACTTCAGCTGAAATTTTGGTGCCTGTAAGGGATGTTATAGCACAGGTGCCTTTGAACTGTCCTTGGACCTACGAGGCACTGCCTCTAAATATTCTCCAAGGTAAGGTCATCAAGCTCTCCCTTCTCATTTTTCTCATTGCTGCTTTTGTCTCTTTTAATTCCTTAAGCACTCACTCATTTTCATCTTATGTTGCCACACATTTAAGAAGAGTTTCCATACCGTGCAAGATTTCTCATTTCAACCTTTTGTTATAGCTAATTCTGAGATGGAACGTGTGCTAAAGGAAACCTATTGGATTCACAGTCTTAATACGATATAAATATGATACATCAAAAAGGTCGAAAATCCAAATACTATATTACATTCATTGATCAAATTTGTTTTTTGAATTATGTCCCATTTACAATTAGTAAAGAATATGTTTATATTCTTCTAAATTACAGAATAACTTAACTAATAAGAGTAAAAATAAATTTTATAAAATATGTTTACTAATTTTTTAAAAATGAAAGAGCATTTTAAAGTTAATTATCAATATATTATGCTTAATTAGTTATAAAATACTTGACTATAAGTATTATGTACACCATAACTTTTGATTACATCAATTCTGATGAAATATTGAACATTTGTCAATAAATCATATATAACAGCTTCCGATTTCACTTGAGCTTTTCCATTTACTCAAATCAGGCCTCTGCTATGGGCTAAAATCTCTTAACCCAAAGCAGAAAAGGCACATAATGAGATTCTTTGAAGAGCTTTTGATCAATATATAGTACAAGAAAGAGCTAGGCAGGTTTTAAATTAGCCAAAATTTGGCTAAGGATTCCTGTTGCCATACTCAGTGAGGCTGGTACACAACTAATGTCCTTTTAGCCCAGTTTGGCTAATTCCTACAAAGCTGTTCTTCACACTCTTAAGTTGAAACCAAATCTTGGCTAAATGAATTCTTAGCCAAAATTTGGCTAAGGATTCCTGTTGCCATACTCAGTGAGGCTGGTACACAACTAATGTCCTTTTAGCCCAATTTGGCTAATTCCTACAAAGCTGTTCTTCACACTCTTAGGCTGAAACCAAATCTTGGCTAAATGAATGCTTAGCCAAAATTTGGCTAAGGATTCCTGTTGCCATATTCAGTGAGGCTGGTACACAACTAATGTCCTTTTAACCCAATTTGGCTAATTCCTACAAAGCTGTTCTTCACACTCTTTGGTTGAAACCAAATCTTGGCTAAATGAATGCTACACATTTGCCTTTCACATGGATTTAACAAGTGGTTTTTCTATGTACATAATAGTGATGTTGGTGGGAAATAGACTCACCCATAGTATAAATAATAATAACAATAATAATAATAATAATAATAATAATAATAATAATGAGGACTTTGTATAGCACCTAATCTTTAGAAGTTCTAAGCATTTTACAGCATCTATAATGATTTGACTACAAAAAAAAAACACATGAAACTATAAAACAAAAAAAACATGCTGAAAATATTTAAGGTAGGAAACAACATTAAGTCTTTAAGTTTGCTTTTGCAGTTGACATGTTTTTCAGAGTTTTAAGAGACTCTTAAAAGGGATTACAGTGTCTTTGCGTCTAATTTCATTTAGCAATTCATTCCAAGTTGTTGGGCCCTGGTATGCAAATGAATGTTGTACATATGACTTCATTTTCATAGTGGGAATAATGAGTATATGATTGCCAGAAGAAGATCATAAGTATCTTGCTGGTTTGTACACATGGGAGAGGCCAGATAGGTAATGCTGGACTGGATTCCATCAGTGAAATGTAGCAGTCATTGTATGGTACAGAGCAGTGGGGAGGTTTGCTTTATTGGGATGTGTGTTCTGATCTTGTTACTCTAACATGGCACAGTGTTAGTACATAATGTACATTAAGCATAAAACCCACATACAATGACAGTGCTAGGGCCTTACTTGTTAGAGTTGTGTTAGAAATAAATCAGTGAATGAAATGACTGTATTTTTATCACACCAATGATTTTCGTCATTGAAATTGATTTAATCAAACTAGTATTTCGGCAAAAATTGTAAAACCTACAAACTTTATCAAGTATTTAACAGAGAGATGGACCAACAGGAAGATGGATGTGTACAAAATCTAGAGAAAACCAAACTATTAAAACAAATGTTTAAATATATAACAAATTTTATTATTAAAGAACATATGACTGAAATGGTGTACATTGTAACAACTTTTACTTTAACCTAAAAGATCTCTTTTCAATAAGTCTTTTTATGCCTATCGTCAATTTTCTTGAAGCAGGAAATTCAAATTCCCCTGGTAAAATATTGCTGACTGATATTGTCAGCTGTTTACATGATGTCAGTGACGCCTTAAATTGCTTTGTTCTGTAAAATCTAATTGTAATCTCAGCAGGCGCAACTTCCATGACCTGACCGGTTTGAATGATAGTTGCATCTGCAAGGTACAAAACATGTCTCCCAACATCATATCTTCTTCTGTCTGCTCGTTCAGCTCAATGCCTGCCTGAGACTTGTTGGGTTATGTATACCTGAAAAATTTGGATCAGTAATTTTTGAATGAATTTTATTTATTTTAAACTAAACTAAGCAAATCTTTTGAATGATTGTTTTACTGTCATAATAGAAGAAATTAATATAAAAAAATTATAAATAATGTTCAAATTTCATTGCAATTTAGTTGGAAAATTAACACTCAGATTCTTCTTTTTAAATATCATAATAGGTATCATAATTCTGTGAGATATAATTGAGAGTTGCACATTCAATTTTCATTAATTCTTGCTAAATCAACTTTCTAACTCATCATAAACCATTAGAAGTTTACTGGCACATTTTATTTGAAACATTAACTCATTGTATCTGTATTGTATCAATATTACATAATTGTTTCAATGTAACAGTCTTCAGTGGAAATATTTTGAAGTATTCACTCAGGTGCTTTTATAACTGGTATTTTCAAGTTTAACATGACATTTCATTTAAAAGGAGAAGTTGAACAAACTATTTATTTGCTTCTTATAAAATATCCATAAAACAATGTATGTCTTTCAGAGATAAATGTTTAGGTACTAAACCATGTTTATTTTGGAACAATTGCCCATTACATTTGACTGTAGTGTTTCATGAGAACAGAGAACAGATATTTGTTTGGAAAATGTACTCTTCAGTTTGTTAAGATGACTAAGTAATAATTAAAATCTTTAAAAGAACACTATATATATATATATATATATATATATATATATATATATATATATATATATATATAATTTGGCCATCTACATATCCATAAAAATAAGTGTTCTACATCTCCCTCCCCCACTCAAGTAAATTCATATTTTTAAAATTGATTTGAATTGTATTAAAAATGGTCTGGTCATAAACACATACCGAAAATCATACATGTTTATTTATATTTGTCCAAAATCTGATGAGCATCTATGACAACTAGATGTTGATATAAACTAAGTCTCAAATGTTAAAGGACTAATTTAACATTTAAATATGGCTTAAATTGTGTACAACTCTCTTTATCTGATTTTTGATGCATATAACATTCCTTCAGATTTAAATTTGTCAGATTTATGGTGTTATTGTAATGGTGCTGATGGATATGACAGTTTCAATGAAAACACTAATCTTGTTGTGTACAAGGAAGGTGTCTAAAAATAACAAATATGACTTTATATTCCATACATACCTGCATACAGTCTTGTCATTGACCTTGAAAGTCTGTGTTTTTGTATGTTTATATGTCACTGCACATTCTCGGATGATGCTAATGAGTACTGTCATCCGTTTAGGTCCTTCAGGTAGTATATGCAATTTTTGTCGCCAGACTAAAATGTCCTCCGTTGTAAAGTTGTCATTGCAATGACTATTGCACCCACATGCCACAGAATTTTCATTTTCAATGAAAGTTAAATCTAATGCAGCTCTTCTTCTTTTCACATTGAAATCTGCAACATATGGCATTTGAAATTGTCTTCAGATTTTAGTATGCAGACAAATTTTAAAACAAACATTAATGTTATGCATATGATGATGCTAGTAATTTTGTGATGTTTTCATACTAATGCATATATTTAAACTGCTTAATAATTTGTATCTTTCTGTTTTTCTTTTAATATAATTAAGCTACAGAGCTTTATTAAGATTCAAAGAAGATTTACTGAAAAAGTCAAATAAAATTAGAAGAATTAAGTAATGATACTAAAATGATTTTAATGCAGGAAAATCAGGGCATTAAATAATTAAGCATATAAACATCCATAACTAATTAGCCTCAAAGTTATTTTGGTGGAGTAGATGAATAATGCATGACTGAAATGAAAATATGTTTCACTCTACCATTTCAGTGCTTTATTTCTATGCTTTAAGTTTGTAATCTAAGTGGCAATTACTGTAGTAGTAGTAGTTGTAGTAGTAGTTGCTGTTCTTGCTGTGTAACAAATACAAATTGTAATTTACCTATATTAGACATACAAGATGACAACCGTTTCTGAACAAATCTTGTTGCTGGGAGACCGATATCTGCAAGATAAAAAATTTAAGTCTCAACCTGTTAGTTTTTGCTGCAGTCTTTAATTCACATAACATACCTTTTAAAAGTTACGCAACTATCATTCTGAGTTTTCTTTTCCTACTGCTGATGATAACTAAATATTTGAATGCATTTATGCCAATAGCATTTTACTTATAAAAATACTGATATCAAGAGTATATTCTCTATTATTTTAAAAGAAATACATAGTAATTATTCAAGTAGAAATCTGGACCAGAGAACTGTTGATAGCCAGTAAGTGTTAGGCTCAATAATCAAAATGAATTCCATCAGTGGTCACCAGGCAGGAATCTTGTGATGGAAACTAAAAATACTATTAAATTTTTTAAAAATCTTTGCAGTGAACTGAAAATTAAATTATTCCCTTTTGTTATAGCATTTTCCATCAGAATCTGAATCTGATTTATGTTCAAAACTTGCTGTTATATTATAGTATGCAGAGATAAAATATTACAGCGGGGAAAAAACATTTCAGTACTTGCAACATAAAGTTTATGAAGACAAAATAAAATCTACTGGTTTAGGAGTGAATATCTTTAGTCAAAATATGTAAATCTACTGGTCTGAAATATTTTACATGTAATGCTAAAAATATCTTTAGAAAATTTTACACTTAAATTTGATAAAATGTAATACATGCTCATAGGGTCAACTTCACAACATAAATTTACAAAACTATGCCAAATCTAATTCATACTGAGTATGCTCTGATAAGATGTGGGATATGCTTACTGAATGGAATAAAAATCCCTGAATAGTTTAATAAAAGTGCCTAATACTAATAGATAATTTAACATAATATAACTATGTACTATTGTTTATATTCTGTTTGTTTTATTAACCTATAGAATGTTTACAAATTAGCAATTTAAATCTATACACACCTTTGTTGAACTCATTTCCAAGAAGTTTTCTGTACAAGTCCTTGTCCATCTCTTCACACTTTGGACATTTCAGTTGAACTTCTCTGGTAGCGATACGATAATGTGGGTTTTTTAGTTGCCACCGCCCTCTAGGGGCATTTGGGCAACTTTTATAGGTATCATGTCGATACCCATTTAGTGGGAGGGGTGTTCCCCCTCCCGTTTAAGTGCTTAATTGCACTATAGATTTAGGCGTTCCCCTGAATTACTAAAAAGTAACTATCAGGGGAAATGAAAGCCTATATTGGGGGTGGGTAGGAATAGTACCTACACACACCCACCCCTATCATCCAATCGAGCAGTTGTAAGGTAGCGAGGGGAAATGTTTCCTCATTTCGCTAGTAATTTTGTGAGCAGGAACGGCAAAGGAGGAAAAGGTCCAGGTCCAGGAGGGCGTTGACACAGCAGCACACACCAGAGCACGCAAACAGCAAGACAGCAAGGCCACGAACGCAGTCCACACCTGAAAAAACAAGGTCATACCAAAGGTCAAATTCAGTCCAGTTGTACTAATGGACAAATAGCATCCAATAATGTGTTAGCCACCTGTGCAATTATTCAAATATTTAAGTTGAAGAATTATTATTTATCATCCTATTGTTCTAAAAATCTAGTACATAAGCGTACATGAATTAAGTCCCTAACAAATTTAGAAATTAAAATGTCTAAGCGACATAGTAGTGTAGTCAATGGTAGGTAATTTTTGGTCTTGAATTTTGCTGGAGGCAATACCAATAAAGTCAAATTAGCTTTTTAGGGCCACGGAAAGTTATTCAAAGAGGGGTACTCGTAACCAAATGAGTCCCCTATTATTCAGGCGAATGAAAAGATAAATGGCATATATCTTTTCGTTGTACTGCTTTATCCGAGTATTCCGATGGTGACGACTTTTCCGTGGACAGCTGTATTTCCATCAATTTGTTGGCTATCTAAGGTAGAGTTTCGCTGACTTGATAATGCCATCCTACGGCAGCCTGCGGGTTACTCAATATTTTGGCATCACCAGTCAGCGCGCCTCAGGTCCGCCATATTACTTAAATTCCCATGGCTGGTTGTAATATGGTTCCAGCAACTTGATGTAGGGGCAATCCAACTTCCAAGTCCGCCATTTTTCTTCTTCACGTAGTTTAAGTAGGCGATTCAGTTTCTGCATATCTTCAATCTCTGCCACTTGTTAAAGGGACTTATAAAATATCCAAAATGTTTCCACTGTATCGTCCACCGCTGTACATGTTGATGTTTCTCTCTGTAGTAGTGATGTGATAACGCTTCAGTCCGTCCTTAGCTGTGAAGCCCGGGAAACATGCTCTCGCAATCCGCCGTGACGTCATCAGATCGCCTGCTCCAGAAAAGCCGTCCTACTCGGTCTGCAGTCTTCGCCTGAATGATAATGAATGAATGATGATGATCCCTCTAACCTTATTTATACTGCTGTAACTGGTTGAATGTCTTCTATCAGTTCTGCCTCTATCAAGGCTATTACATGCCCAGCAGGCAGCTTTTAAGCACTCAGCAAGATCAATGAAAGCCTGTCATGATCAAAGGAATTTTACACCAAGAGCATGGCCTGGAGAGAGCCATACACTGACTCAAAAATAAGGCACTTGGTTTTATGAATTGTGTTACTTGTCCAGCTATCATAGTAGAGTATGCAAACTCCATGATAATACAAATTCAATAATGTTAGATGTTTAAATGCTGATGATCATACCTATATTTATAGGCATATCCTTAATGACAACTTCTGTGTAGACTGAAAAGCCAAATGTTATGGCATTTTCTGTCATTCCAAGTGTTTGAAATGTTTTCAACATGGCACCAAAGAATCTGGTGCAGATTTCAGTAACCTTATTTTAAGTCTCTACTTTTTTCATTTGAAAAAAGATCAGCTTTCTAAATATTTTGTAAAGTAAATTATTGCATCCACTATCAACTAATCCTAGCCAGCCAGACACACAGATATATATCATATTCCACCTATTTCCATCAAATTTGTGTATTGTGAGTCTTTCATGATGAATTTAGATAAATGCTACTAAGTTCATGAACATATGTGGGAAATTATCACTGAGAATAATATTAAACTAATCATCAATTAAGTTATCACGGATGGAATATCCTCAGATATTATATAGTAATCACAATAATGTAGATCAAGTATTATCTTAATAGTATAGTTTTACTGTTCCAGAATTTGTTTCATTACAGCCCATTCAAAACTTGGACATGATGTCTTTTTATAAATACGCAAAACTGAAAAAAATGAAAATACTAGTAATCGTGTAATTTACACAACTGCTGCTAGACAATAAAAATATATGTGCTGCTCTTTAGATTTGGAGGCAACACAGTTAACAATAGCATGATCCTATTTCCATTCATGTTTTCAACCTTAAACAGTTAACCAACCCACCAATAAACATGGTCACATTTTAGACTGAAGTCTTCATAGACCTGATTATAATATTCTATGGTCCATCCTTGTATCCCACGAACTTGCATCAGCTAACTACTGCATTATATGCTATCTGAATGTATCAGTTCCTTCACCTTTACTTGCTATTAAAAGACACCTCGATATGATAAATAGAACCAAACTAATGCATGACATCCAAGCGAACCTAACAACTTGCTTACCTCCTACAGTAGAAGAACTTGATAACTGCCTGTGTTCATTGCTTGAAAACATCTCAGCCATCAAGTGCAGAGTATCAATTCAAAAGTGTTCTCCATGGTATAGCAGTGTTAGGGACCAACTTTGCACCATTAAAAAAGACCACTGTGAAGTGGAGAGGCTTTGACTTTCCAACAGACTCACTTTCATAAGCTAATCTATGAAGCTGCCAAGAAGAATGTCACAAACATAGTCCATTTAGCCAAATTATCCCACTACAGTATTTCAGCGACAACAATTAGCAGCACATGGATTAATTTCTGATAGTTGTGATGATGAGTACACCAAAGTCATGTGAACTTGATCTAATTCCAACATCACTGCTGTTTGAGTGCTTCGATCCAATATTGCCTTTACTAACTGATGTTATTAAAACCTCTCTCTCATCAGAGGAATTCCCATTATTTTTCAAAACTGCCAGTATAAAACCTTCTGCTGAAGAAACTAACATTCAACTTTAATTCTTTAAAGAACTACTGACCAGTTTCTAATCTCCCGTTCATATAAAAAATCTTAGAAAAAGTTGTTCTGACCCAGCATGTATCTCATCTGAATTCAAACAGTCTTTATAGCAATGTACAGTCTGCATATCTCCCCTGCCACAGTACTGAAACTACACTTCTGAAAGTAGTTAATGGCATTCTCTCTGCTTTGGATAGGGGAAAGATTACATTCCACACACTCCATGATTTGTCTTCAGCATTTGACACAACAGACCATGATATATTAATTCAATGTAAAAAGCATGTATATGTCATTCACAACACAGCCGTTTTTTGGTTCAAGTCTTAACCTAGAAAGCAAGCAACCTATCTTCCCAGATGTGAAAAAGCTTCGGGCCTTGTATTGTTTATATACTTGCAAGGTGCCCTGTTATAAAGTTCTGGTGTTTATATGATATGAACAATTCAACCTAATTTTTTTCACAACCCATATCAATGTTGAGTTTATAGTGTTCGCATTGTTATAGTTGAGATGAGCAGATGAGAAAAAAAATAAAGTCACATGTGTATTTATAAAAGGAATTAATTTTATAATTTATCTGCAATCAATATTTATCAACACATTGCATTGAAGACAGTAGTGCAGTGGATACTCAGCCATGGGTGTAAACATAATAACATATTTCTCTAATAGGTGTTGAAGTTAACTACAGTTTGTACACACTTTTCAAAGTAATTTTTCAACCAATTGATCTGATTGCTACATGTGCTTCTACTGGTAATTTCATAATGCCTAATTATCATACAGGATAATTTATTTTCTTATCATGTAAATATTAAAATAAGCCTATGATGCATTTGATAAGTAGATTATTAACATATAGTTCATAACATTATCAGACCCACTTTAAAATTACATTTGTTCCATGAATTTACATGTCAAGATTATTAAAATATACATCTACAGTCCTTTCAAATATTGTTCAATCAAGATTCAGTTAGTTTGTTTATTTACTCATTCAGCTACCAAAAAATTAGCCAATGAGAATTGTAGTGAATGTTATGTGCATACAAAATTTGCACCAAGATCTGTACATTTAATCTTTTCCCTTGTGCTCAAATTTGATGAATTATGATGTCAGTGTACTGCTTTGTCCGATCAAATGGATATATGAAAATCCCTTTTAATATCTTGACTTTGTTGTGACATGCATATAAAGTTATATTTTAAAAATTGTAGAAATTTTCAGCTAAACCAAATCCAAATAATGAAATAATCTACGATCCATAACTTTGGTCAGAGACTGTTAGCTACAAGCAAGTGGTCCATAGGGCATCATCAAAGGCTTGCCATCATGATTAGATTATTCAAATGTGTAATTAACCATGCTCTCCCAAGTGATTTTAGCTGTGAAATTTGAATTAGAGATGGTGATAATCAGGATGACCCTTGTTACATGTCCAACTGTTAGCACTGGGCTACATGAAAGGAAAATCAAAATGAAACTTGAACAGTAAAATTTTGTTCTAAATTTCTTGTGTTCCAAGTACTTTTTTGAGTCTCTTCAAAATAGTTATTGAAGAGCCACTATGGAATAGATACTTAGTTAATAAATAAATGGTGGATTATTATACTGTCATAATACAAATTATAATACTCAATCTTTACTTATTTAAAAGATAGGTAGATAGAAACGTAGGTAGGTGGGTAGACTAAATCAAGATAATAAATTTAATGTCTCGCATAGAAATACATGCAGAATGCAAATGATTTTCAAAGTTAACTTTTGGGCATTTATGTGCAATTAATGAAATTGTGAGAGTCTGTCTTTAGCAAATTGTCGGAAGTAAAATCCCAAAATGATTCAATATGTGATTCTTTCTTATTGTACATTTTGCCCTCAATATGTTTGACCCATTAACATAGTTTTGAGAAAATTGGAATAGTGATGCATATTTCATGATATATTCTTATTTTCATCAGTTGTATATTTCAAAATTCTAAAGTTTTTTTAATTTATCAAACGGTGTTAAAAAGAAGTTTTCATTTTAATATTTTGGTCCTTTCCAAAACACACCAACAAATATAAGGAACAGTTATCATATGTTTAATTTTGTTCACATTTTTTTTCATTCACACATTCTCATACATTTTCAGTGATCTGTTGCTACATAATAAATTATATATACTGATAAAACACACATATTAATGAATAATTACTAACTTCACAAATTACTTTCATTAATTGTTCAATAAATGTCAAAGTTCAATTCACTATGTCAAAATGTATAAAGATTTGTAAATGTCATGATGCAACAACAAAAAAGAAACAAATGAATTTGAATTTCACATTCAAGCAGGCACTCACCAGTTATTATGTACTTTTGAGAGAGTAGTATATATTAGGTGAAGTTGTTTGCATAGAAGCTACTTTGTGTAATGTGGCTGACATTTCATTGAAAAGAATATCTATTGGTAAGCCAAAAAGCAACAAACTTTTTCTCTAATATCAAGTAAACAACATGAAGTATACTAACAGGCCATATCATTTTAAGTACATAAGATATTTTAACTAAACAAAAATTCTACAGAACAAAGTTCTTAAATCTGAAAAGGATAAGTTACCCAATTTTGTGTAAAAACAACAAGGATGACAGTTGCAAAATACTCTTATTTAATGACTGGATATTTGGTTTACTATTTCTTTAATATTTTTGCATTTCTATTTCTATCAACTTTATTAAATGACCTTTGATTGTTTGTGTTATTTTTTATTTCAGAAATGACCTTCGCTCTTTCTATTTATTTTTCTCTCTCTTAATGACAATATATGAACTTTCTTTTTATATATAACATAAGCCTTAAAAATAAAATGTTCACTATCAAATAGAATATCTCAGCAAATCCTAGAAGTAATGTAATGATCAATATCAGATATAAGAATTTTATAATAAAGGCAGCGGATGACTCATTGAGAATTGCCTCTATGATGAATAATAATAATAATAATAATAATAATAATAATAATAATGCTTTATTTATAGAGGGTGGCTCATTAGTAAAGGACTATTCTCCCTTGAGGCCCTCTTAAGGAGAGTATGAAAATGCACATTATATGAAGATAGCAATAATTAGTGAGGGGCCCAGAGTGGCCGAGTGGTCTAAAGCGCTGTCCGTTACGGATCACTGCCATCTCACCTCTGTCTGCGTGTGTTCAGGTCTAAGATTTGGCTAATGTAGTTATGTGAGTAAGCTTGCCGGTAGCTTCTCGTGGGTCGGTGGTTCTTTCCGGGGGGTTTCCGGGTTCTTCCTCTACCATTAATACTGGCCGCCATGTATAGCCTATATTGTGCTTAAAAATGGCGTTAAACCATACAAAACAAAACAAACAATAATTAGTGTCACAGTCTACACAGAAGCTGTCATTAAGGAAATACCTATAAATATAGGTATGATCATCATCTATAATAAACACATGCATGCTCATGATATCTCGTTTTAAGTACTCTAATATTTATTCCATACAACTGTACCAGAATATTGAAAACTCTTTTTGAATTGTTCTGTTATTGGTTTTGGTACTAGAAGTTTTCCTTATGATATTATTCCCAACTGGTATTTTGGTGAAAAAGGCCTGAACAAGTCCTGAAGATATTCTAGTGCAGTTCCATGTAGACATTTATATAAAAGAACTGCCTTGTGAAAAATCTATCCTGTCATATTGCTATGGGTTGGAGATGTAATGAATTACCTGAAGAAAATGAGGAATACTCAATATATCTATTGCAAGATACACATTTTACTAAATGACAGGAGACATATTAGATCATCTTGGGGTTACCAGTATATAATTTCTTTTGCATTCAGATTTAAGGGGAGAAGATATTGTATTGAGCAATAACTTTAAGTTGCCTATACACAGATGCAAAGTAGATGCAAACAGCAACAATATAGTTTTAGATACTTCAGTTCAAAATTACACGTTCAAACTTATGAACATTAATTGTCCTAATTGATGTTTATGATGAATGTATTCAAATTTATTTCTGATGAGAAAATATATAGATTCAAAAGGATCCACTTGGAGAAAGAATAAACCTATCAAGGCAAGGTTAGATTTCTTCCTAGTGTCAGAAACTCTTATTACAATGGTAATTGTTTAATTTTCAAAGATTGCTATTAAGGGAAAATACGTATTTAAAATAACATTTAAAATAATAGCAGAATTGAATTGCTTTCAAATGAGTAACAACCATAGTTACTTTATAAAACTTGTAATGAGTGAATGCTTAATGTGCATATATGTATTGGTACATATATGTATATAAGTGGAAATTCTTACAATAAATTTACTTTTCTTCGGCTCTCTCTCTTTCTCATAGCTTATATTCTGTAATGAGTTTAGAATTAGAATATAATACTATGTACTAATGTTAACAACTATTCTCTGTAAAGTTATGAACATTTATAATTAACTGTGAAGAAGTCATGGGTTGGATCCGACCAACTGCTGGCGTTGCATGGGAAATAGTACAAAAACAAAAAAAACAATGTCTACTGAATGAAAGTAGATAAGTCATATATATATATATATATATATATATATATATATATATATATATATATATATATATATATATACATGATAAATTCTAGTACATATAATTATTTCATTGATAATAAAATAGCACAATAAAAGATGGCATACATAGGCATGGTTTTGATTGTGTATTAATAAAACATTGATAAGTTTATGCACTGCTATAAATATCTTTATATTAATTACATCAAAGCCCATAGGATAGAGAGATAATAATGTCTTAAAGACAGTAATCTAAAGAGAACAATATGTTTTAAAGTTGTAGATTTTTCATATTCGAACATTATTTCAGCTTTTATATTTTCTATTTTTAGAAACATTAAACACATTTAATTTTTATTTAATCATCTGCAATTTGTTCTCAGTCGCTTATGATAAGATTTATTAACCCAATCATCAACATAATTATTCAAAGGAATATTATGTTTTTCCCAATTCTTGAATGGGTTACTTGTTTTTCTAATTGGTATCATATTGCACAGTTTATGTGTGGAAGCAGAAATGATTTTTGATATCATGTAGTACTGCACAGAGGGGACTTAATCAGTGTCACATAATATCCCATGGTTAAGTAACACTATAAGACATGCCTCCAAATTTGACTGCACCCAACATTTTAGAATGAAAAAAAAATAGTACTAATATGCTATAAAAATGGGACACTAATGGTGCTTTAAAAATAGGATAACCATATTTAATTTGACAGTTTAGGCACCTTAACATTATGGTTTTATTGAAAAAGGTCTCAAAATATCCATGATTTTATACATGTTATATGACAAGCTGGTGTTCATTATACATAAGTCTTGCCTGTGTCATAAAGACCAAATCCCCCTCCCCTCCTAACAATTTCCTTGGTAACAATTTACCCAGGTGATTTTCTTCCTACAGGAAAATAATCAGCCCTCACTCCCTCCCTCCCTCCCTCTCTCTCTCTCTCTCTCTCTCTCTCTCTCTTTACGCCTCTCTTCCCTTCATAAAACTGCCCTTTTTCTTATCTCTCTCTTTATCTTCTTGTATCTTTCTTCCTCTCTCTCTCTTGTCTTTGTCTTTATGTTTCTTTTTTCTGTCTTCCTCTTTTTCTTTTCTGTCTCCCTCTTGTGTTCCTCTCACTTCCACTCTGTTTTTATGGCTCTCATCTGTCTTACGCTCTTCTTCCTATATCAGTCTTTCTCTATTGCTTAATCTTTCTCTCTTCTCAATTGTATGTTTTAAGCTACAAGCGAAGACAGCTTCAAAATTTCCTGAAATAGTATTGTCAGACATGTGCTCCACAACGATTACTAAATCACTTACAAATTACCACAAAAACAATGTAAATAAGTATTTACAGGACAGGAATAAGGAAACAAATAATGTGTGGGAAGAAGATGCCAAGATTATAAGTGCAACATCATTGATCTCTACTGACATTTATGTGTATAGTATATGTTGATCCATTTCCAAAGGAGTTACACAGTATTATTTGTTGAGGTACCCATCATATTTTTCCTTGGACACTTTCACTCACTCTAGATTTTTTTCTTCTTCAAAACCTTGTAAATGACCATGTGTGTGTGTGTGTGTGTGTGTGTGTGTGTGTGTGTGTGTTTTGGATTTTTATATTTAGTTTAAAGTGATGTACACCACTCATGCATAGCCCTGCAGACATGTAACATCATGTCCCACCCAGTCACATTATTCTGGCACCAGGCCAACCATTCTCAGAACTAACCTCTTAATGGTGAGCACCAAGTGAGGCAGATGCTAGCACCATTTGTATAAATCTTTGATATAACTTAGCTGGGGTTTGACCCACAACCTCCCACATCACAAGTGGATGCTCTAACCACTTAGATCATCAGAATCATTCTGGGGACCAGGTCCCCATTTCAATGCATTGTAAGTTTGCTAAGAAGAACCAGGAAGATTCTTTAACAGTTGTGTCTTATACTATGCAAGTGACTGTTAAAAATCTATTTAGTCCGAAATTGTAACGTCTTTTAACTGTAAAGGTTCATTTGAAATCATCCATATGTGAGATTTTGTAAAGTAAACATATACCTGCATTATATATCAAATGTAGAAAAGGAAAAAAAAACTAGTTGCAGTTAGGAGAAATAATCAGCTAATTGATCATGTACCCCCATGCACAATATATTGTATGACCTGTTACATGCATGGTATTTCCATATGTTTAATACTAAATAGATTATGTATACGGAACTAATTCATAATAGTGGGGGGAAAATCAGGTAGATAGATCTGGTAGATAGATCTGCCCCCCCCCCATTTGTTAAAGGATCCATTATGTTGTGGTATCTCACTTGTATGCCTTAAGTGTATTACCAAAGGGCGCATTAATAAAAATAAATTAATTGGTTGAATGGGGAAAAGAATGTGATAGCTGAATCTACCCCATTTCCAATTGCTAGCAGACTCATTACATATATACATGTTGCATTCAGCTTATTACCAAAGTGTCCATTATTGACAAGAAATTAATTATTTTAGGCAAGGGAGTAGAAGTTAGAACTAGAGGGGGAAACTAATGAGTTGTAAGGGAGGTGGACATAAATAATTAGGGGGTTGGGGTGGAAGATCTTGATGTTACACTATCTATAAAAATTGCTGGTTAAGAAAAGGAAAGTGGAATAAGCTATACAATTTTTTAGATTGATGGTGCATTATAATTAAAGGATTTTAAAGAAAATGATTTGTATATGGTTATAATTTTTGCAAATTGTGAGATCAGCACTTTGACTATGGGCATTTCAGTATTATATAATTTGTTTATCTTGCACAAAGCAAGACATCATCCAACAAATCATCACTGATAATCCAATCAGCATAGCATCAACAGCTCCAGTTCATGACCATTAATATCAAAGACCAGACTAATAAGCCATGCGATCCAACTCCAAGATCAAAAGTCAGAGGTTCTATACAGACATTGGACTAAGGCATGTCTTTGAGAGGTTAAATATTGTATGCCCACCTAGAAATGCCAGTACATGTAGTAGCACACTATGAGCCAGGAAGTAACACAGTTTAAGAATGTCATCAGTTTATGATTTTCATGAAGAAGATTAAACAGAGAAGGGGCATGAAACAGTAGAGGCTGGTGTGACAGGAGAGAGTAAGTACAGTTAATATTGTTTTTAATGAACGCTATATACAACAGAATTTCTTAAAATATATCAATTGAGACACTTCATGATTAAAAAGCCTTTACACAGAAAATAGAAATTACTGAACTATATTTCTACCTGAAACAATTTTAAAATAAAGATTTGTTTCTGTATACTGTGTCATATAAACAAGTAAATTAAAGAAAGCATGATCTTTCATTTTGAAATTTCAATGAAACTTTTAATTTTCAGTAAATAATAATAATTAGTTCAGGATAGATACACAGTGAAACAATGCAACAATCAAACAACCAGCATGCATTTTTTTTGGACTGTAATAAGCTGTTTCAGATCCTTAAATACATTGCTAATTGATTTAAAATCCACAATATGTTAGTAAAATGTTCAGGTTTTTTCCAAGAAACTGACAAGGTTATGTATTAAGTATGTTTTTATTCATTTTTTCTTCTTCTTCTTCTTCTAATAATAATAATAATAATAATAATAATAATAATAATAATAATAATAATGACGATAATTGTACTGTAAAGAGAAAGGAACATTCCTAATGCTGTTATTAATTGACACATAAAATATCTCATTTTTTGTAGGGTCTGATAGCTGTTATATCTACAATAAGGATCTGCTCTCCTTCAGCACATGGTCTTTGACTCTCAGCAGACAAGGAAAGATTTGCATAAATCTTAATGACACAGATATTGGTACTTATGTAAAAGTGAAATGTAAGTATATTTCTATATTTTACCAGACAATATTACCTAAATGTTTTTTTTCTTCTCCAGATTCTAGAAAGGGAGATAGAAAAATATTATGTAACGTTATTGAATTTTGTGGACCAAAAACAGTTTTTCTATGGATATGTATTGCTGTTAAAACTGCAGATTAACTGGAAATGTGATTAATTTTTACCATGACAGAAAATATTCAAAATGTCTATCCAGACATGCAATAATGACAGAATTATATTATGTTATTATTTATTGACGGGTTGTATGCAGCAGTTCTAATCTCTGCTGAATACTTTTTCAAACCATATTATTAAGTTTTTGACCAAATCTCATATATATAGATGTATCATATATTTTTACACCAATATGTGAGCCAGAAAAATTCAGAATTCAGATTCATTCATTGCTGAGTAGTGATTGAGAATCCAATCTCTGAAATTAATTACACCACTGTTTACTAGAGAATCAAGCTGCTGTTCACTTGCTGACTGTGACTAGGTACAGTTTCCAAAGAGTCAGGTCACACACACCCTCCAAATATTGTGTGAACATGATCACCTTTGAAGTTTACATTGTTAAGATAATTAATTTTTGATACACATGTACAAAAATAGAAACACTAATCAAAACTAATTTAATACTAGTATTAGAAGATTTAAAAATCCTATAATTCATTATCAGTTGCCAACATTATGTGTTTGTCAAAAACTTGATCTGTCATTCACATCAATCTAATATAGTGTATTCAAATTTCTCATCTCAAATGTGACCATACAACACAATTAATTATGAATTCAGATCTGTACAAGGAACATTTTGACAATCATAAAAATATAAAAGTTATGCATGTCAGGTTAAAGAAGTCTTTGGTTTTAAATTTGACTTAAAATAAATCATGTTCATTTTAGTTGGACTTTGCAGAATTGTCAATATTCTAGTTTTAACAGTCAATCGCCTGATTTATCACATGAAATATATGCATGAAAGAGATTAAGAGAGGGTGATTTAAGAGAAGTTGGTTTCAGATAGTGTATGTATAAGTTTAGAATTGAAGATGCTATTAAATCTTTTCTTACAGATCCAGATATAAATTACAAGTTTGGAACAGTTGAAGAATGTGGACTTAGTAGTGATGAAACATGTATAAAGGTAATTAACAAAAGCATATTAAATTCTCTTTTGCTCATATACATTGCAAACTCTCTTGTTTAAAATGGTCCATACATTAAAACAGTTTGAACTAGACAATTCATGATCAGTACATGTATATTATATTGTATACTTGATGTGAACAAGCTGCACACCTCTTTTCATGGGTTGAGCCATTAGCATGTCTCCAAATTCCATTGAATTATACATTTTTACATTTCATCAATGATATAATTTTTATTTGTAACCTGACAGCAAAAATGCCAGTAATGAAGAATGATTATTTATAACAGATAATGAAATTTAAGTAATAAAAATATAGATCAAATTTTTATATTTTTAAAAATGTTTTCCTTTATATTGATGTATTAGTTGGAAACAGAATAATGAATAAGAGTTAATGGTGGACTTGCTGGTGGATACATTTATAATCTGGGAAAGCTTTGTCACAAATGTATATGGACACAAACTGACCATTTTACATCAGTTTATTCATAAAGTTTGTACAATTAAGATCTGTAATAACAGTTTTCAAGGTGTGCATTTTTGGAAACTAAAATGTGTGGCAAGCAAAACTAAACTGTAATTAATGCAATCTGCAAGTAGTTAATTCAATAACTACTTAGTGTGTGATTATCAGTAGGTCATTGATTCCTGAGAATATATAGAGAACATGTACAGAAAAATATGACTCAGTCAAAATTGTATTGAAAACCAGTATTAACATGCATTTTCCATGTTGCCATAATTTGATTTTGTGCATCATTTATAATACCCATGTTATGTTTATTTTTCTAATTCAGTGGATAATAAAGGATTGTTAATATGGAATACTTTGTGTATATGCTTTTTGTGGATTTCATTGTCAGTATGCAAACAAACAAAAAAATTATAAATTGGCTACTATGTGCCTTTATCTTTTTATAGTGTATTGGGGGTGCTGGATTTACAGTGGAATTGCTTTGGACAGATCATGTCATGAGTACTATGCTGTTTTACAAACAGTTGGACTGCAACAGTGTCACATATTTCTGTGAAAGTCTAAGCACATTTTTGAAGGTAATATGCTTTTTCATCAGTAAATACAGTGTCTTTACATTTGATTTCTGTAATTATAAAGGAAAGTAGTCGCAATGAACTCTAGAGTCTTCCAAACCTGATCTCTATAAGTATCACACCCACTGAAAAGTCTGGAATATAAAATGGGTTCCATCCACCAATAGCTTAACTCATCTGTACATCAATAAGAGTACCATATTTTGTTAATATTTTTAACTTTATAAACATTAATAAATATTTTTGAGGTTGCCATGAAAACAAGTTCCAAATCTTTCAAAATCAATTTGTGGCTTTTATTTCAGTCGGATCTTGTCAACTTATTAAAGTTATTATGCGGTTTGTCACACACACACATGCATTAAAATAGTATTAAAGTTCTAGTACAGAGATGACCCCTGTGCGACAAAATCATGATGAAACTTTCAACACATTTATCCGACATGCTTTGTTACAAGCTAACATTCTTATTAGCATTGGTGTTCCAATGAACCAGTGGCCTTGTGGTTAGAGCATCTGCCTTGTATGTGGGAGGTTGCGGTTTTGAACCCTGGCTGAGTTATACCAAAGACTTGTAACAATGATACTAACAGCTGCATTGCTATTGCCCAGCATTAAGACATTAGTGTTAGAATTCATTGGCCTGGTGTCAGGATAATGTAAATGGGTGGGACAGCATGCCACATGTCTTTTGTATGATGGCCCAATAATAGAAATCACTATAAACTGTCACACACCAGACATCGTAATGATATGACTGAACAATTATTAAAGATATGTAAAGCATTAAAATCACGCAAACATTCTTTGGAATTCCTATTCATTTATTTTTTTTAGTTCCCACCCACCCCTCCAACAACCATCCCTGAAGATTAACTGGTTTGTCCCTAACATATATTAAGTTTTGACTAAGATTATCCATATTTAATGAGTGCACTGTACTTTTGTAAGTAACTTAACATTTTAAAAAAGGAAATTCAGCTCTGTGTGATGTTTGCGCTATATAACCTTTCAGCAACATTGACAAAAATAGTAAAAGTCTCTTTCTCAGACCATTTTACATTGCCTTTCTGCATGAAGCCTTGGTAGCATTTCTATAGAAGGACTTCTAACTCTAGTCAGATGAGATTTATCATGAATATTCATGCACATTTATAGAAGATTATAATTCATTGATGTATTGACTACAGTAAATGCTTCTCTGAAAAGCTTTATAATGTTTTCCATTGGTAGGAATTTTAGTTTCTTTCAAATACCAAGAAAGGCATTTTAATCAAGTTATGATTGCTTAGCATGTTTTTTATTATCTGCAATGTGATTATGATTTTCATTATCTCCAATGTGATTATGTTTTTCAGAATGAGAAGAATGTTTTCATGCATGCGGCTCAGTCAAAGTTTCTTGGAACATTTGAGGTTGATATACAGACCCTGCATTGTTCATCAAGCAAAACTGCTGTCAGAAGCATTGATCATAATTATGTCTGCAGGTTGTATATCAATGCAAAAGTTATGGTACAAAATGGAAACTTCAAGGAATTTCCTCCTGCAAATGGAACTGTAGATGTTGGTGATGACTCATTAGAATTGAATTTCAAGTCTGAAGGTATCGTTGATATTGTTGATGGCAACCATACCTTAGTTACTCAAAAAAGACTCTGCGAAGAGTTGAAAGACAGAGCCTGAGCAAAGTTTTACACAATTATTAATATGTGCATTTGAACTTGAAACAAAAAAACCTTATGTCTGTGTTTACTGTTATATTTAAAGCTTCAGTCACTTGTCTTATATGATGTCAGATTTAAAAATAGATGGATTACCATGATATATACTTGATAATATGCTTTTTACTACTCTATCTGACCTAATTAAGATAATCCAATATGTGCTTCCTATCCCTTTTTATGAAATATTCAAATAAAGACATAGTACCAATTACAAGCATTTCATTTATTCATTTACATTCTTATTGCATAGACAGTTTGATGGTTGAAGAGATTATATATTTTAGCAGAACTTTATTTTTGTGCTGAAAATGTTTATGGTTCACTGAATGTCAAAGCCAATTAAGTTATTCCTTACAAAGATTTATATATACAGGAAACACATTGGCCAAAGCGTACTGAATTTTAAAGTTCCACAAGTAATGTCATGACATCATTTTATGGCAAAACTTGACCAAGCACAGATTGATATAATACATTTCAGAAAGTTCTAAAGTTACATTTATAATAAGAATTTCTAAATGCCATGTGATATTATCATTACAAATTTGGGTATTTAAAAGCATTGTGGTACCGTAAAACATGTTTTCAAAGACCACCCCTTCTGCCAAAAGAAATGGTCTCTCAAAACAGGTCATAATCCTACATAATCAATAAGTCTGTGTATGGAAATTATGGTCTCTCATAACAGTGGTATCAAGACAGGTTTTACTGTACATATATTATTATTTTGATTCTCTATTCATTTCCTCGGGATTACAACTCAGTAAAGGTGTATTTACTAGACTATTCTGATTACACATTTATCAACAGTAGGGTTGGCACACATTAGAATGGAATAGTGGTGGATGGAGGTAAAATAGATAATTTACCTCATGAATTTATATAAAAATACTAACCTTATAAGAATCACTGGGATGGTTTGGTAGTCTCCCATTCATTAAATTTGAATGTTACACTCTAATTTCTATGCTCAATTATATACATTTTCAAATTACATGTAACATTAGTAGCCCAACAGATGACCTTATATGCTGGATCAGTGTAATGTGCAAGGATTTAAGATATAGGCATGAAACAATATAATGAGAGAGGAAATGTGAGAGGATGGCAGCAGATAGAGAGAAAGAGCAGAAATAATGGTTGGTCAAGTACATATAAGAAGATGGATATTTAGAAGGATTGATAACATATAAGGAAAACAAAGTACATTGCAAGATTGCAATTAACTGAACCATATACATGTAATTATAGACAGTTGTTGAAATCAGTTAGGCAGTTGAGATTGCAAATATTTTGTATTAAGTGTGGCTGATTAGTCCCATGATGGGGAAAAAAACGTGCTTAGATAATCACTTGCACAGTACACAAGGATCCATGGGAGAAAAACAGTGGTCATTGATCAGGTGGTCAACATCTGCAGGCAAACTTGATAGAAACTAGAGCAAGGAAAGGATGGAGTTTTGAAGTAGGTGGCCACTAAACTAGGTTTTGAGTGCTACTCCATTTGCAATTAAAAGGGTGCCATACAGCATGAGTCTACTGTATAAACACTTGTTCTGAAAGAAGGAAAGATTTTTTTTTATTTTTCTATTTTCCAAGCTTTTATTTTAATTTTTCCAAATGCTGGCTGATCATCCATTTGCAAAACATATTTCTCCAAAACTTGGGTTTTTACCTAGAGGTCATAAATGTACATTATGGTATGAGACATTGAGGTGATTAGCCAAATGTTGCTAATTAATTGCTTTTACGCTTTTTGATTCTAACAGCCATACATGCAGCTTGTACTAAATGCTGTTGTTCACACTAGCCAAATTTTGGCTAAGGATACATTTATTCAAAATTTGGTCTTTGCCTAAAAGTCATACAGTACATTATGGAAACAGACAATATTGCAGTTAGCCAAATTTTGGCTAATCAGTTTCCTAGATTCTGCAACCATACATGGGGATTATACTAAAAGACACTAGCCAAATTTTGGCTAAGAATTCATTTAGCCAAGATTTGGTTTCAACCTAAAAGTGTGAACAACAGCTTTGTAGGAATTAGCCAGATTGGGCTAAAAGAACATTAGTTGTGTACCAGCCTCATTGAGTATGGCAACAGGGATCCTTAGCCAAATTTTGGCTAAGCATTCATTTAGCCAAGATTTGGTTTCAACCTAAGAGTGTGAAGAACAGCTTTGCAGGAATTAGCCAAATTGGGCTAAAAGGACATTAGTTGTGTACCAGCCTCACTGAGTATGGCAACAGGGATCCTTAGCCAAATTTTGGCTAATTTAAAATCTGCCTAGCTCCTTCCACAGACAGTAAAGCCATTGAATAGTTATATACTATATATTGATCAAAAGCTCTTCAAAGATTCTCATTATGTGCCTTTTCTACTTTGGGTTAAGAGATTTTAGCCCATAGCAGAGGCCTGATTTGAGTAAATGGAAAAGCTCAAGTGAAATCGGAAGCTGTTATATCAAGATATAATATATTATTATTAATTTTATTTATTTGTTTCTTATTTTGTTTTAAACGTGCAATATACATCATACAAATATTAATAACAATAAACACCACTGTGACTGTCTTTCCATAACATATCTACTATGCCATGGCAATAAACCCATCACAGCCGTTTCCAATAAAAGTATCCACACCACCATTTGAATAATCACCATCACAGCTGTTTCCAATAAAGGTATCCACACTGCTATAGCAATAAACACCATCATAGCTGTTTCCAATAAAAGTATCTACACCACCATATTAATATACACTATCATAGCTGTTACCAATAAAAGCATCCACACTGCCATATCAATAAACATCATCACAGCTCTGCTTCCAATAAAAGTATCCACACTGTTGTAGTAATTAAAACCATCGCAGATGTTTCCAATAAAAGTAACGATACAGACAACAATGGAAAAATATTTGAAAGATCAAGCAAACAAAGCACCCATTCAGGGTTTGTTAATTGCATGCTCAATAGTAAAAATAAAATGTAAATGAAATAAGTCATATAATGTACATAATCAATAATTAATTATTTTAGCATTAGAAAAAATACATCACTGTTGTTTGAACAAGTGTTGTCATGCATCTAAAATATACACAACAAGCACTTACCATCATGAATACAAAAATGTAATGCAATGATGGGATAGTTTCAACAGTAAATGGTTGAACCTTTTCTTGTAGCAATCAGAAAAACAATGTACACTTTAGAAACTTCACCCTTGTCAAGCACACAAAATGTAAAATGCATAATGGCATTACTCAATAGTAATGCATTCACATTTTCTGCAACAAGTGTATAGTTCTTAACTGATTTTCTATTCAGGCACCTGAAAGTCAACATTCAAAAACAAAATGCACTGCAAGTCACATGAAGACAGTATAGGAGTCTCATGTTTTGAGTGTAAACACAAAGAAAAGTAAAAAAATAAAAATTACCTTTATCTATACTATGAATGTGTAACTGTAACAACTGTATCTAAACGTATGAAGCAACATAGATCAGACATCAAAGTTATTATGATCACTCATTTTTATCACATGTTGCCACACATTTTAACAAGACTTCAAATACATTGCAAGATTTCTTCTTTCAACCTACTGATATAACTAATTCTGAGATTGATTCACCGTCTTAATACAATATAAATACAGTTCAACAAAAAGGTCTAAATTCCAATTACTATATGACATTTATTAATCTCATTTATTTGTTGAATTATGTCCCCTGTTTACAATTAGTAAAGAATAATTTTATATTATTCTAAATTAAAGAATAACTTAACTAATGAAAGTATAAACTAATTTTATAAATTACATTTACTAATTCTTTAAAAATGAAAGGGCATTTTAAAATTAATTCTCAATATATTATGCTTAATTAGTTATAAAATACTTGAGTATAAGTATTATGTAGACCACAATTTTTTATTACATAAATTCTGATGAAATATTGAACATTTATCAAAAAAAATATATCAAGATATAATATTATTATTAATTTGTTTTTTTTTCTAAATTTTTTTAGACGTGTAATATACATCATACAAATATTAATAAAACTGTTTATTTATATTTATTCATAAGTTGTTTATATAGTTATCAATAGAGATAAATGTATCTTTAAGATCCAGTTTTATGTATTTCTATGTATTGAAATATCATTAATCTGTGCTGTATATGCATATTACAATGTCAATTACTCATTAAACAATAAGACAATTAGGTTAAAAGGGTAAGCTATGACATCATCTTGTTTATGTCATTGATCACTTAGAAACAAAATGATCTTTTCTTTGCCTATGGATGACATATGTTAAAATGTTTACCTGTCTGTCTTTTGCTTACAGTGTCATATCGGATCATGATTACAAAATTCAAGGCATGTTACTATTTTAAGCTTCAATCTAACATGATTAATATAGCATTACTTTAAAACTGTAGCAATTATTACCAGACATATACTCACAAATATGACACAATCAGCTGCAAACTGCACAGATCCAGACCTGCTACTGTATAATATGCCGGCAGATCTGGGTCTGTGCTGGAATAATCTTCAGAACAAACAACACACACTCTGATCTGGAGGAGCAATATGTTAAGGCAGATCAGGATCTTTGTTGCTTTCAGTTTGACTACTAAGCATGGATATTGAGTAGCTCCTATTGTAATTGACAGAATTTTACAAAAAACTGAGCAATGTATTATACATTTTCAAATCAAAGTCTACATATTTAAGAAAACAACAGTGCCAGATCCCGTGTATTTGGTACAAATTGTACAATCCGAAGTGGGTGGAGCTAAAGGTGTAGGGAACATTGCATTTAGAAATAAACAACACTTAGCTGTGATTGGTGCATTATGTACGAGTTATACTTCTGTTAGGCTTAGAAAATAAGTTAAGCCTCTTGGCAACATGTAAGATTATGTTATATCATATCTAGATCATAATTTGCATTGTTTTGTGATTTTAAAAAAAACGTGCTACATATGGCTGAAAATGTATTTGTTTTGAAAAGACAACTCTTACCCCTGTCTAGTTCCAGCACATTTTTCTCTTTTAATTGCCATGGAGTACCTGGTTTTGTCCATGTGAAATTGACAATATAACATTATTCTCTCTGACAGTGTGTGACATGCATGCTGAGGTAGGATAGAAAGTATATTTTTTTTCACAAAACATTAGCACCGAGGTCTATGGAATTACAATTGGCATCGTGATATCATATAGGTTGCCCCCCACCCCAACCCGCAGAAAAAATTGAATTGACGTCTCTGAAGATTATATGTCACAAAAGTGCATGACATGAAACATTTGCCTATCAATCTTCATGTACCATGATATCAGGTAATCTTATGTTAATTGTCTTCAGCGTCAATTTTAATTGCTAGCTTATTGTCACTGCATTGTAATTGTATACTTTCACTCTTTAAAAAAAATATCTTATATTTTTAAGGACAATTTGCCAGAAAATGTTACGTAGAAATAAACTCTTCCAATAAAAGTATTCAGACTGCTATAGCAATGAACTAAGCTGTTACTGTCTTTCCAATAGAAGTATCCAGCGTGCCAGAGAAATAGACACCACTGTGATTGTCTTTCCAATAAAAGTAACCAGACTGCTATAACAATAAACACCATCACAGCTGTTTCCAATAAAAGTATCCATACCACCATATCAATAAACACCATCTAAGCTGTTTTCAATAAAAGTATTGACACTGCTATAACAATAAACACCATCACTGGTGTTTCCAATAAAAGTACCCAAACTGCCACAGCAATAAACATCATTATAGCTCTGCTTCCAATAAAATTATCCATGCTGATGTAGTAATTAAAACCATCGCAGCTGTTTCCAATAAAAGTAATGATACAGAAAACAATGGAAAAACATTTAAAAGATCAAGCAAACAATGCACCCATTCAGTGTTTGTTAATTACATGCTCAATAGTAAAATAAAGTACATGAAATAAGTCATATAATGTACATAATCAATAATGAATTATTTAAGCATTAGAAAAGATACATCACTGTTGTTTGAACAAGAATTGTCATGCATCTAAAATATACACAACAAGCACTTACCATCATGAATACAAAAATGTAATGCAATGATGGGATAGTTTCAACAGTAAATGGCAGAATCTTTTCTTGTAGCAATCAGAAAAACAATGTACACTTTAGAAACTTCACCCTTGTCAAGCATGCAAAATGTAAAATGCATATTGACATTACTCAGTAATAATGCATTCACATTTTCTGCACCGAGTGTATAGTTCTTAACTGATTTTCTATTCAGGCACCTGAAAGTCAACATTCAAAAACAATATGCATTATAAGTCACATAAAGACAGTGTAGGAGTCTCATGTTTTGAGCGTAAACACAAAGAAAAGTAAAAAAATAAAAATTACCTTTATCTATACTATGAATGTGTAACTGTAACAACTGTATCTAAACGAATGAAGCAACATAGATCAGACATGAAAGTTATACTGATCACTCATTTTCATCACATGTTGCCACACATTTTAACAAGACTTCAAATACATTGCAAGATTTCTCCTTTCAACCTATTAATATAACTAATTCTGAGATGGTATGTCTGCTAAAGGGAAACCTATTGGATTCACCGTCTTAATACAATATAAATATAGTTCAACAAAAAGGTCTAAATTCTAATTACTATGACATTTATTAATTACATTTATCTGTTGAATTATGTCCCCTGTTTACAATTAGTAAAGAATAATTTTATATTATTCAAAATTACAGAATAACTTAACTAATGAAAGTATAAACTAATTTTATAAAATACATTTACTAATTCTGTAAAAATGAAAGGGCATTTTAAAATTAATTCTCAATATATTATGCTTAATTAGTTAAAAAATACTTGAGTACAAGTATTATGGAGACCACAATTTTTTATTACATAAATTCTGATGAAATATTGAACATTTATCACTAAATAAAATATCAAGATATAATATATTATTATTATTATTTATATGTTTATTTTTTATTTTGTTTTAAACATGCAAAATACATCATACAAATATTAATAAAATTGTTTATCTCTATTTATTCATAAATCGTTTATATAGTTATCAATAGAGATAAATGTATCTTTAAGATCCAGTTTTTTGTATTTCTATGTATTGAAATATCATTAATCTGTGCTGTATATGCATATTACAATGTCAATTACTCATTAAAGAATAAGACAATTAGGTTAAAAAGGTAAGCTATGACATCATCTTGTTTATGTCATTGATCACTTAGAAACAAAATGATATTTTCTTTGCCTATGGATGACATCTGTCAAAATGTTTACCTGTCTGTCTTTTGCTTACAGTGTCATATCGGATCATGATTACAAAATTCAAGGCATGTTACTACTTTAAGCTTCAATCTAACATGATTAATATAGCATTACTTTAAAACTGTAGCAATTATTACAAGACTTATACTCACTAATATGACACAATCAGCTGCAAACTGCACAGATCCAGACCTGCCACAGTATAATACGCCGGCAGATCTGGGTCTGTGCTGGAATAATCTTCAGAACAAACAACACACACTCTGATCTGGAGGAGTAATATGTTCAGACAGATCAGGATCTTTGTTGTTTTCAGTTTGACTACTAAGCATGGATATAGAGTACCGTATTTACCGTATGTTTTCGGACACTGTTTTTTTCGGGGAAAATTCATATTTAAATGCCTTGTAAGTTTTCAGACGTTGCTCCGCTATAAATGTTTCTACAATTTATGTTTTCGGACACAATCTTGGATGATCTGCTTCGTCGTTTTTATGTAAAATTTACAGCGTGTTTGCCGTTAATTTAACTGATACAAAGTTCGCTTCATTTGGTCGCCAATTATTTAATGCGATCATGAACGTCCATGAACTAATATAATTTAAAATTATTAATCACATGTAATTCGGGATAGTGACAACACCTGCTGCATTAGTCGGACGTGTTACATGAGCTCTAAAGTGTATATCAACAACGGATTGTCTTGTTAAATCAAGATGTTCCAACGAAAAGTAACAGATCGGATATAGATTTCTGAAATCATATTGTGATATTTGCAGACCGGTATCGTCATTTTGATCGCGTCACATATATGACAACATACGATGATACACGCGTGCTATTTTATTTTGATCAGACTCGTCAGAGCAGCTTTCTTCGTAGGCGGTTGTTTTTGTGATGCTTCCTCAGAATCATTAATTCAAAGTCATTTCTGTGGACGGCCTACTGGTCTCTTTGGAGACGATTTTGGCAAGGGCGAGTCCCTCCAAGAACTAGGCAGTGCCTCCTCACTTGTTGCATAACGTATGATAAACTTATTCATCAAATTTATTACAGTACTAACAATATTATGTTTCACAACGATAGCTATCCAGTATACTAACTTTTGTATGTGGTGGGTATTTTATTTATACTTTTTATTTTAATAGTTTGATTCAGCTAACAAAAATATGATTGGTTGTCAGTATAGACATTGTTACACACGAAACCACTTCATACAGGTGTGACAGTTATGGCTTTGATTAGAAACCATGACCCCTGCTTTATATCATTAAACAATACATCAGAGTCGGTATGGATTAGTAAAATTCATTGGCATTGTCCAACAAAACAAACCCCTTATACCTGAGGCATTATATACAAAGGTTTAAACATAGTTATTGTTCTACAGGTAATAAACCTCTTGGTAGACGATATATTTGATTGTGGGTGCTAAATGTTAGGTACATCGTGTGCTCTTTTAATAAAATCCAGATGGCTGCCTTTTATTTCCGAACACATCTGTCAAAGAAACCCCACCAGTTATATTATTAACAATTAACACCCGGACACTTTGAAATCTCCGACATGCATCACTACAATCTTCGAGCAGTAGATCGTTTCCAGCCGGCAAGCTTTGCTCATTTTAATCTACCCTCGGCTAAGTGGGAAAAAAAAGAAGAGAGAACCACAACAAATGCATCACCTTTATTTAAAACAAATATCAACATATTAATCACGCCGACTCGTATATTGCAAATTGCTTTTTATTTTTACCCTTCGTAGGCGTACATACAACACTCACCCCATTTGGAGCCTCTCACCCTTGGTGCTCTAAGAATAGCCATCATACATGTACCGGTGTTTCGACTCTCGATACTAAAATGTTTCTGCCCAAAATATCTTAAGAATTATAACTCCAAAATCTTTTTATTTAGTTTGTATTAATATCTTAATTACACAGAAATAAAGCTTGCGTGCGTTTGTAATGTAGATTTTAATGATCATCAGCAGAAGGTTAAACTGGATTGCAAGATTACTATGTTAATATGGCGGTTCTTTCGGAAAATACGTACACAATCGTGGCTCTAATACATGTATGGCTTTGTTTTCAGGTGGATGGACATGTATCAAATTGACAAAATAGGCAAGTAATGCCCATTTTTCATTAATTATCCTTTCCGTGGTGTTAGACAAAATACTTGTTTTACTTCATGGCAGCACGTTGTCATGTGAGCTAACGGTAACTTCGTTATGGACGGGTAAGGGAGGGGGGGCGGCGGCATAATTCTATCTTCACTTATATGTTTTCGGACACAAATCAAAGAATTTAATATGTATTCGGACAACAAAAAAAGTAATTATTTGTTGCAGTCCGAAAACATACGGTAAATACGGTAGCTTCTATTGTAATTGACATAATTTTACAAAAAATTGAGCAATGTATTTTACATTTTCAAATCAAAGTCTACATATTTAAGAAAACAACAGTGCCAGATCACTTTACTGCTGAATATACAACAAATCTGATAGACTACCTTGCCTGATTAAGTCTTTTCTTAAAATCATCAACTGTGCCATGTCTCTGATATACAGTCTGGCTGCTAGATGCACTAAATGGACTTCAAGACAATAGCGAAGGAGAGTCAGTCAAAGGTAGTGATGTTGTCGAATCTGTTTATCAAGGCAGAAATATTCTTATGCGGTTTACGGCTGTATTGTAGATCTGAGTGACCACTGGCTGTGTGTGCTTCTAAGGGTGAGCTCATGTGCATCCTTGATTCTGATGGAGTCGACTGATCCTGTGAAGATGATGCCCGAATTCTGGTTCCTGCCAACTGTCTGGCATTTTTATCTGGCTTGTCTATGGTTGCCTCCTCTATGGGAAAATCTTCAAGCTTTTCATGGCTGTATAATGGATCAAACATAGTCAAGTCATTGTCCTTCTCTACTGACGATGAACGTGTGTGAATCTTTGATTTTAGTTCAACAGACTGATCCATTAATGATAAATGCTGAATTTGTTCTTTCATAGAAGGTGTGGTATTTTTGCTTGGTCTGACCAAGGTTGTCTCCTTTATAGATAGTTCTTCCTGTTCTTTGTAGCAGATGAGATATTCTGGATAGCATTGCTTCAAATCAAAGACAACAAATATGGAAGGGTTGTCAACAACATCGACGCACGAGTCAAACAGTTGGTGTGCTGTGCCTCCTGGTTTTTCAGGGGGCCGTGTATAGGTAGAAGAACCAGTAGTATACTCCCCTACCAAGACCTTAGCCAGAAACATGTACCTATCATCTGTAGTACTGGAGGTATTTGTGTAGCAGTGACTGTACTTGGCATCTCGAGCAAAATAAGCCCCCTTCCCATATCTTGTACCATGTTTTCCGCAAACACGGAAGTCAAAACAGTTGGTGCAGATTCCTTGTACAGTGTCTATGGAGTTTGTGCCATGGAAGAGACTCCTTTCATCTACTTCCTTGATTTGACCTGCTCTCTCCAAGCTGATTTTCATACTCTTTCTCTGCCTGCAATAAAATAACAAAATATCAACATTTATTACCTTGTCAACAGTAACAAAATAGCAAAGAATTAAAAAGTCCTAAAATATAACAGTGAACAGTTATTTTGAAATTTATTTTCTACCAACTCCTTTATTTAACACATGTATATCAGTTAACCCTTTGCCTCATGCATGCGCTTTTGGATGCCTATCTACTCCATTCATATGGAAGCACCATTGGATGCCTCTACTCATTCGTATACAAGCGCTTTTGGAATGCAACCAAACACAAAGTCTGGTCAAAGTTAACTGGCTTGAGTTACTGTGTTCATTAGCTCAATGAGTTATAAACATGTAAGCATTAATTGTGTTTGGTTTCAAAAATTTTTTACAAAGTAAAAAGGTATGCTGCATGTCAGCACTGCACCATTTCATTTTAACAGAATTCAATTTTCACATTTTTTTTCAATGCCACATTTTGATGTAAAAGGAGTGGTAAGGTTTACATGAGGAACTTAATGGTGCCATTTTGTAGGTTAGATGAAGTGTCATTGTGGACATCAGATGAGTACCATTTTCATTAAAAACCAGGGAATAATGCTACATTATTCAAGTTAAGACCATAATGCTGATATGTCATCCATTTAAATAATTTTTACCAAGAGCAACCAAGTGTCATTGTTACATCTCCACCTATGATGTAATTTGCACATTGTGTGATATCTAGTACACAACTTAATCTATTACAAAATTATATTCTTTAAATATTATACTAGTCTCAATATAAAAAGCTTTCTATATATTTTCATGACAGTATAATGCTATTCTGTAAAAAACACGTTTGGCATTTATGGACTGCAACTACTGCATTATATCAACTGAAAGCTAAATAATTTCTTTCAATCCATGCCCAGAATTTGTATTCTAATACAACAATAACCTAGCATTTGACATTGTAGCCAGAGAATATTATTTTGCCAAATAGCAATTCCTGTGGCTGGGATGATTATATATAAAATAACAAGAAATACAGGCTACATTATTTAAGTTAAGACCATAATGCTGATATGTCATCCATTTAAGTTAAGACCATAATGCTGATAAATCATTCAAGTTAAGACCATAATGCTGATATGTCATCAATTTATGTTATGACCATATGGCTGATAAATCATCCATTTAAGACCATACTGTTATATGTCATCCATATAAGTTAAGACCATATTGCTGATAACTCATTCAAGTTGTGACCATAATGCTGATAAATCATTCATGTAATTTAAGACAATAATTCTGATATGTCATCCATTTAAGTTAAGACCATAATGCTGATATGTCATCCATTTAAGTTAAGACCATAATGCTGATATATCATTCATAATGCTGATATATCATCCATTTATGCTAAGACAATAATGCTGATATGTCATCCATTTAATTTAAGACCAAAATGCTGATATATCATTAATTTAAGAGAATAAGCCACATATTGATTTTTAGGATGGCTGTCAGGGAAGTCATTTTTGAGGTTGGATACTTTCATTTTATACCAGGAACAACTAATTATTTCAAGAAAGTAATATTTTTTGTTGAAAAGGAAAGTTTCAGTATAGCCATCTGTTGAGAAGAAGTATCTGTCATGGGATTTTTCAAATTTTGGGGAGATGATGTTGTCACAATTTTCATTTGAGACACATTACATATGGTGAAAAGTGTTTTTTGAAAATCCTTGGAGCAACACATGTCTCTCTCTCTCCCTACTTTCTCTTTCTTACTAAGATTATTGAAAATCATGTTCTCTAAAAGTCAATTGTGTCATAGGGTTTGAGTCTTAAAAAAAAATCATTTTCATGTGACATGTTATCATGCGACAGATGTTATTTAAAGTTTGATCAAAATTAGTTCAGAAATATGACTTCCCTAGTGCTAAGAAAGTTCAACCAATCACACGCTCGGTTATCTGATTATTATGCATGCATCCTAAGCATGACTGAACCTGTCCCAAGATTTGGCATATATTCCAAGTTGGAGCAAATTTTGATCCCAAAATTTGGTTTTTAGAATGGTAATAAGGTCTGCCAAACAGATGCACTTCATTAGTATATTTGTATCAAACTCATATAAGACGTTAATGATATATTCCAAATTTGATCCAAATCTGATAATATGGCCTCTCCAGAGTGGTAGTAAAGTTAATCAAACAGAAGCTAAACCACATCATTGATAATCATGGATCAATGGCTGTAATACTTATCCATCATAGACCAACATACTAACCCATCATAGGCTAAAATACTAACCCATCACATGCCATTATACTAACCTAAGATGGGCCACTATACTAACCCATCATAGACTATCAAACTTACCTATACTATGATATCATACTAACCAATCAAAGGTTATCATAATGACCTATCATAGGCCATAATACTAACCCATCACATGCCAATATACTAACATATCATGGGCTATCATACAAACCCAATAAAGGCCATAATAATAACCTATCATAGAATATCATACAAACCTATCATAGGCCATCATATGAACCCATCATAGGCCATCATACTAATATAAACAGCCCATCATACTAACCTATTGTAGGCCATAATGCTAACCCTTCATAGGCCATAATACTAACCTATCATAGGCCAAACTATTAACCCATCATATGCCATCATACCAATCTCTCATAGACCATACTCCTAACCCATCATATGCCATCATACAAGCCTGTCATAGGCCATAATACTAACACATCATACAAGCCTATCACAGGCCATAATACTAACCCATCATAGGCCATACTATTAACCCATCATACAAGCCTGTCATAGGACATAATACTAACCCATCATACAAGCCTAAAATAGGCCATACTACTAACCCATCATAGGCCATAATACTAACCCATCATAAAAGCCTATCATAGGCCATAATACTAACCTATCATAGGCCATACTATTAACCCTCATATGCCATCATACAAGCCTATCATAGGCCATAATACTAACCCATCATAGGCCATCCACAACTCCCTGTTCTGCACTCTATAGATATAGTTAATATGAATCTCACTGGGATTAATTGTGGTCAGGAAGGAACATTCCACCTTTTTAAATTCATCAGAGGATTGTTTTAGCTCCACCAGTTCAAAGGCATGGGCAAGATCCCATGGAACCCAGCCAACTGGTAATGGTACTTTAACCCCAGTTGGGACATCAATCTTTTCAGGACTGTAAAAATGATTATGAAAAAATGTGTGAAGATTCTGAATTTTATGGAAATATGTGTAAAACTAGTAATCCTTACAAACACAGTTTATCAAATTTGAAATTAATTTTCTAACCACTTTCTTAATCATATTCCATAAAAATTTCCAAACCATTATATCCAAACACATTCCAGGCTCCCCATGGTCAAATGTCCCAAAGCTTTACTTGACTATTCCATTTCCAATTCTAATTCCTATCCTATCATGCTTAGACTTACTCCAGGCCCTATGCCTGGGATGGAGAGTCCAAGACAAAGGAACCTGTGTGAACACACCTGTGAAAACACCCCAAGTTCTATTTTACATACAACAGTATACATGATGCTGCATGATCTTTTAGGAACCTGTACATGCACACATACAAGAAAAATGTTTAAAAAGTGAAGATTTTCTTTCAAATATGTTTGGACAATAAATCTGTTAAACTGCACAAAGTTCAAACATGAGCAAATCTATGTACAAGCACGTGAAATACATATACTGTACACATGAAAAGTACATTGTATATACATTGTATATGACCTGTACATTGCATATACCTTGCATACATTGCATATAATATGCACATGACCAGTACATTGCATATACTATAAATATGACCAGTACATTGCACATACTATGCATGACCAGTACATTGCACATACTATACATATGACAAGTACATTGCATATACTATGCATATGACAAGTACATTGCATATACTATACAAATGACCAGTACACTGCATATACTATACTATGCATATGACCAGTAAATTGCACATACTATACATATGACCAGTACATTGCATGTACTATACACATGACCAGTACATTGCATGTACTATACACATGACCAGTACATTGCATATACTATGCATATGACCAGTACATTGCATATACTATGCATATGACCCGGGTTTCGTATACTATACATTTTACAATACTTTGCTTATACTACACATTTAACCAGTAAAAATAATTTTTACCAAGAGCAACAAGTGTCATTGTTAGATCTCCACCTATGATGTAATTTGCACAATGTGAGATATATAGTACACAACTTAATCTATAACAAAATTATATTCTTTAAATATTATACTAGTCTCAATATTAAAAGCTTTGTATATATTTACATGACAGTATAACGCTATTCTGTAAAAAAAAAAACATGTTTGGCAGTACTGGACCGCAACTACTGCAGTATATCAAGGGAAAGCTAAATATTTTCTTTCTTTCCATACCCAGAATTGATATTATAATACAACAATAACCTAGCATTTGACATTGTAGCCAGAGCATATTATTTTGCCAAATAGCAATTCCTGTGGCTGGGATGATTATATATAAAATAACAAGAAATACTCTCACCTTTGACTATGTAGATATAAAATGTATGTACATGGCATATGTAAGGCTTGATAATTTTGTGACTATTCCAAGCACCTGTGTATACATTAAAGCACCATCACCTTACACTTTTTGGTATTAAAGATTGTTTTAACCTGTAAGCTGTACATGTAAATTTTACTTCAGTCTGTTATTTCTATATCACCTATATAATATTATCAGTCCTTCTCTCTTTGACAGACAATACAATATTTTGAAAACAAACTTACTACTGTTTATTCACCACATCCTCTGCTGACACAAACAAGGGACGTCGTAAGAGTTTCCGCACTTTTCCTGTTTCCATATTCATCTGCTCCATTTTAATGAAATCTATGCGATATCTGAACTTATAGCTTTCACGGCAAAACATATATGTGTCCTGGCATTTCCTTGTAAACTTCTGCTCCAAAGTAAACTGAAGTAATTCCTAGAAAAAGACACCACATACTGTGCATTAATATGCATGGATTTTAATTTTGTGCTTTTTGGTGAAAAATATATTTTTAGTGAGACAAAACAGATTTTAATTGCAGGACAATAGTATTGCATTGCTAGCACTTGCATGACACAAGCCTCCATTTCAAGGTCATTTCCTCCATCCAATTAGTAACTGGAACACCAACAAGTTTTATGTCTTTAGAATGATAAGCAACTAATGGTCCCAGTCTGTCTCATATCTAAGTTGCTTCATTTATTCTGAATATCTTCTTTTCAAACGTTTTGTTTAGCTTGGTAGCTTATCCTGGCTGATATTATGGAAGGATTCAAACCTACACCTTTTCATTCACAAGTCCAGCACACAAATCAGTGACCTTAACTCTTTCACTACTACTGACGTGTATATCCGCTGCCTAAATATGCCTAGCCTCACCAGTGACTGATAAATCCGCTTGTAAACAGAGCACTATTACTCCCGGTGACGGATATATCCGCTTGCCTTATATGCTTCCTAAACCCTAGTGACGGATAGATCCGTTCTGTATGTCATTGTTACAACCGGTCGTATTGGTCAATATATGGAAGTAAAAGTCTATTCAACCAATCAAATTAGAGTTAACAAATGATTGTTCTTACTAAATCCGGTTCCTTTTTTCAAATTTGTACCGCGTGTTTGTTAATACATGCATTTGTAGTTGACAGTAGAAACCATGGCGTTCTCTTACGAAAGCGATTCAGATTCAGACTTTTCCAGTTTTTCTGAGGATGATATTGACCACCATGAATTAAGAAGTATTGGTAGTGATATTAATATATCTTCTTTATCAAGTCTGTCAGAAATTGAGACAGAAACTGATGATGAAGACGACGAAGTGTGGACAAGAGAACCACGTGCGCCGAAAGTAACGGAGTTTACAGAAAGCGTCGGCTCAACTTTCATTTTGGATGAGGGGATAAAAGAAATAGATTTTTTCTTTAAATAGATATCATGAGGAATTACTTAACCCTTAAAGTGCTGAATTGTTTTGCAGTAAAAGGTCCCTCAGTGCTGAATTGTTTCAGGAGAGAAAAGAAGAAAACTCCACAGTCTTTAAATTACATGTATTTCATTAAATATACACAATTGATAGACAAACCCTATATGAAAAATGATGGCGCGTGTCTATACTTTAAGATTAGCATCAAGACACATGTGTAGGTTTAACATATTTGCAGGTACAGGTGTAAATACAGGTAAAATGACAAGTTACAATTGTATTTCATCAGTAATTTTGTTTGTTTTTGATGGAAAAGTTCAAATATATCTAAGAAATGTTATATTCTTTAGTAGTCCAACCATGCACATGTTATGTCTGTCACAATGTTATATATAAATTGTGAAAATCACAGGTAAAGGAAGGGTGACAGTTTTGCAAAAATCCATTTCATGAATGTCAGAGGTAAGTTTAAACCCTCCAGTCAGCAATTAATGTTCATGAAAAACTATCACGTGTTATTTATTATAATATCATCAAACCGAGGTCCATATCTGGTGATTAAACCTCAGCAAAGGCTTTATTTTTGTTCAAACATTGGGTTGATTTTGTTTGAAGAGTCACCTTAATTGTTCTCATTGTCTGACAGGTGTAAATTGCTTGGAATAGCTTGAAATATATCCCATACTTATTTTTCTTGCTGAAGTATGCGGTTGATATCGCATCATCAATAGCCCATTAGGAATCGGGAACAGACATATGTACCAAACCCATTGTTTTAATAGATGCGAAAACGTTTTCGATGCTCAGGTGCGACAGGCCGCCATTTCTTCATGCGACTTTTTTCCTTCAAGTCTGGCCCATGAACTCTCTGATCTGCATTACGATTTGTTTGATCTACTATCAGATGCAATAACTCGTCATCTAAGAAAAAGTCTTCAACAGTCCGATGGTTTATTATTCACCATCTCGACATTTAATTTTGAATTACCAGTGAATTGCGGTTGACAGGCGCACCATCTTTTCACGGCAAGTGAGCATGTACATCCAACTCCAGTTCCACGTAAATTACTGGCTCGAAATCATTCATGTGTATTTCCATCAATACCTCGCTTGCTCCAATAATGTCATTTTTCTCAAATTATTCAAAATCACTATTAGCATCACTATCAGAAGCGAATATTTGTTGCAAGAAATCACCTTCGTATTCAGCGTCGGCCATTTTAGTTTTGGACTAGTACCACGTGTTTAGAAGCAAGCATTTGTAAAATTACATCGTTAATAATATAATAAAGTACTGCAGTATGCTTGTTCCGGGCCTTTTTAAACCAATCAAATATAGTTTTACAGGCATTTATGGCAAGATGAAGTTATAGAATGCGATCATTGTTGCTCACCTCGAAATTGACTATAGTCGCGACACGCACTAAGGGACCACATACAACAGCGCGACTGGAAGTGCAGCCAGTAACTTATAATACAAAGCAGTCATTCATCGTCCTTTAAATCCCACAATGCCTCTGGAACAAATGCCACTCTGGTTCTTACTGGGATATTAGAAAGTGATGGGATTGTACAACTTCTTAGAATTCACTGCCTCCCTCCATAGGAAACTGTACACCTATCCAACTCATCTGGAAACCAGACTCAAGAAAGATGGATGAATAGGGGTTGACTGTTTAGTTGTGGTCTTTTGGCTTCAACTTGATTAAATGTAATGATACTTTAATTCCTTGACTATTGTTGAGTGTTTAACTCAGAATGACTAATGACCTTTTGTACCAAAGACCAACAGAGGTTCTTCCTTACCACAAGTGCAGTCGTAGTTGTTGTAAGGTTTAACGCCATTTTTCAGCACACGATAGGCTATACATGGTGGCCAATATTAATGGTGTAGGAAGAACCTGGGAAAATGCCTGGAAAGAACCACCGAACCACGAGAAGCTACTGGCAAGCTTTCTCACATATCCACATTGGCCGAATCTGAGACTCGAACTCACACAGAGGTGAGATGGCAGTAATCCGTAACTGATAGAGCTTTAGACCACTTGGCCACTCTGGGCCCCCAGACAAATGACCCGTGACAAACTTACTGAATATCTGAAATCTGTTTGTGTGCATATTTTCCATGGAATTACTTGTATTGTGGATTCTAAGTACAGTGTATGTGATGAGATTCGCAGGCGCAAACAAGGTGTTGATACTCTATTCATGCTATACATTAGACATTATATGTACCATTTTGTGGTTTTGTAGATAAAGGAAAATATTATATATGCTGTCTGTTTTCACACAGTTAGGTTCTATGCCTCCTAACTAAAGTGTTATAATGAGGTTACACTGTAGCATGCACCTAATCCTCATACTGATCTCCACAGTAAACATTTTTGTGTCAGTAATGAAATTTTGATCATATCCTTACAAATATATTGATTTCAGCACATATTTTATTTCACATATTGAGAAGAACTTACAGGTTCCAGTAGGCAAAAACTCCCCAATTCATCTGTAAAGAACCATCTCCATTGAGTCTTGAATTTGTTCTCTGCAGATGGCTTGGCTCCCTCAGCATAGGACTTTGTGGACAATCGTCTTGCACTGGTGTTCATGGTAAAACTGGAACTTCCACTGTCTGTTAGAACTGCGGTCATGGTGTCTAGCTCAAGTTTAGCATTGTAATTGTGGCCCTCGTAATTGATCTGAAAATTAAATAATGAACACTGCATAAAGGAGCAACAGGGTAATAACATATTTTCATACTTTCATCACTGACAGTAACATTTTGCAATCAGCATTTTATTACCATTTCTGCTTGAGATGGAAGCACTTACAAATATACTGATTCTCCCATTCTACCCAGGGGATTGGGGGTGGGGATCAAAGATCCTAAACTTTGTTTGCATCTAAGTAAAACATCATTTTATGATAGTAAATATAATCACCTTTCCTCATTTAGTTTTTGAAAATACTGATAGGTAGTTGGATGGATGGTCAGATTCACAGACACAGATGGACTTCAAAACTGAGGAATGAATGATGCATATAAACTGATGAAGGAGACATGGATGGACTGAAGGATGCATGGATGGATGGATGTATAGACACTGATGGACTGAGGGATGCATGGATGGATGGATGCATAATACACACTGATAGACTGAGGGATGCATGTATGGATGGTTGCATAGACATCTAATGGATTGAGAGATGGATGTATGGATGGTTGCATAGACGCTCTGATGGATTGAGAGATGGATGTATGGATAGTTGCATATACACTCTGATGGATTGTGAGATGGATGTATGGATGGTTGCATAGACACTGATGGATTGAGAGAAGGATGTATGGATGGTTGCATAGACACTGATGGATTGAGGGATGGATGTATGGATGGTTGCATAGACACTCTGAAGGATTGAGAGATGGATGTATGGATGGTTGCATAGACACTGATGGATTGAGAGATGGATGTATGGATGGTTGCATAGACACTGATGGATTGAGAGATGGATGTATGGATGGTTGCATAGACACACTGATGGACTGAGAAATGGATGTATGGATGGTTGCATAGACACTGATGGATTGAGAGAAGGATGTATGGATGGTTGCATAGACACTGATGGATTGAGGGATGGATGTATGGATGGTTGCATAGACACTGATGGATTGAGAGATGGATGTATGGATGGTTGCACAGACACTGATGGACTAAGGGATGGATGTATGGATGGTTGCATAGACATCTAATGGATTGAGAGATGGATGTATGGATGGTTGCATAGACAATGATTGATTGAGAGATGGATGTATGGATGGTTGCATAATACACACTGATAGACTGAGGGATGGATGTATGGATGGATGCATAGACACTGATGGATTGAGAGATGGATCTATGGATGGTTGCATAGACACTGATGGATTGAAGGATGGATGTATGTATGGTTGCATAGACACTGATGGATTGAGAGATGGATGTATGGATGGTTGCATAGACACTGATGGATTGAGGGATGGATGTATGGATGGTTGCATAGACACTGATGGATTGAGGGATGGATGTATGGATGGTTGCATAGACATCTAATGGATTGAGAGATGGATGTATGGATGGTTGCATAGACAATGATGGATTGAGAGATGGATGTATGGATGGCTGCATAGACACTGATGGATTGAGGGATGGATGTATGGATGGTTGCATAGACACTCTGATGGACTGAGGGATGGATATATGGATGGTTGTATAGACACTGATGGATTGAGGGATGGATGTATTGATGGTTGCATAGACACTGATGGATTGAGGGATGGATGTATGGATGGTTGCATAGACACTGATGGATTGAGAGATGGATGTATGGATGGTTGCATAGACACTGATGGATTGAGGGATGGATGTATGGATGGTTGCATAGACACTGATGGATTGAGAGATGGATGTATGGATGGTTGCATTGACTGATGTATTGAGAGATGGATGTATGGATGGTTGCATAAATACTCTGATGGATTGAGAGATGGACGTATGGATGGTTGCATAGACACTGATGGATTGAGGGATGGATGTATGGATGGTTGCATAGACACTGATGGATTGATGTATGGATGTATGGATGGATGCATAGACACTGATGGATCGAGAGATGGATGTATGGATGGTTGCATAGACACTGATGGATTGAGGGATGGATGTATGGATGGTTGCATAGACACTGATGGATTGATGTATGGATGTATGGATGGATGCATAGACACTGATGGATTGAGAGATGGATGTATGGATGGTTGCATAGACTGATGGATTGAGAGATGGATGTATGGATGGTTGCATAGACTGATGGATTGAGAGATGGATGTATGGATGGTTGCATAAATACTCTGATGGATTGAGAGATGGATGTATGGATGGATGCACAGACACAGATAGGAGGGATGGATGCACAGAGATTGATGGCCTGAAGAAGGTATATGACAATATATTCACACCACCGCAGATATAAAACTATGTTTGGATTACACTTTCAAGTGTCTAGTGTACCTGGTGATGTTGGTGTATTGATAAATTCAACTTCTTGCAATGTATGCTATTCATTACTTGCTTATAAGCCGAGTCCAATTGCAAACAACATAGAAGATATGAGACTATGCTGTTAGCAGATGTAAGACTATGCCATTAACACTTGAAGCCAACATGGATAGCAGATGTAAGACTATGCCATTAACACATGGAGCCAACATGGATAGCAGATGTAAGACTATGCCATTAACACTTGGAGCCAACATAGATAGCAGATGTAAGACTATGCCATTAACCGATGTAAGACTATGCCATTAACCGATGTAAGACTATGCCATTAGCACTTGGAGCCAATATAGATAGCAGATGTAAGACTATGTCATTAGCAGTTGTAAGACTATGCCATTAGCACTTGGTGCCAATATAGATAGCAGTTGTAAGACTATGCCATTAACACATGGAGCCAACATGGATAGCAGATGTAAGACTATGTCATTAGCAGTTGTAAGACAATGCCATTAGCACTTGGAGCCAATATAGATAGCAGTTGTAAGACTATGCCATTAGCACTTGGAGCCAATATAAATAGCAGATGTAAGACTATGCCATTAGCAGTTGTAAGACTTAGCCATTAGCACTTGGAGCCAATATAGATAGCAGTTGTAAGACTATGCCATTAACACTTGGAGCCAATATAGATAGCAGTTGTAAGACTTAGGCATTAGCAGTTGTAAGACTATGCCATTAGCACTTGGAGCCAATATAGATAGCAGTTGTAAGACTATGCCATTAGCACTTGGAGCCAATATAGATAGCAGTTGTAAGACTTAGCCATTAGCACTTGGAGCTAATATAGATAGCAGATGTAAGACTATGCCATTAGCACTTACAAGACTATGCCATTAGCACTTGGAGCCAATATAGATAGCAGTTGTAAGACTTAGCCATTAGCAGTTGTAAGACTATGCCATTAGCACTTGGAGCCAATATAGATAGCAGTTGTAAGACTATGCCATTAGCACTTGGAGCCAATATAGATAGCAGATGTAAAACTATGCCATTAGCAGTTGTAAGACTATGCCATTAGCACTTGGAGCCAATATAGATAGCAGTTGTAAGACTTAGCCATTAGCACTTGGAGCCAATATAGATAGCAGTTGTAAGACAGCCATTAGCAGTTGTAAGACTATGCCATTAGCACTTGGAGCCAATATAGATAGCAGTTGTAAGACTATGCCATTAACACATGGAGCCAACATATAAGTAAGTTTACACAATAAACTAAAAGTTGTCTTTCAAGCAAAAACAATTTTTCTGAACTGAGAAAAAATCTAGATATTCTATTTTTTGTATTTGGTCTATAGAAACAATAAGATCTGACAACAAAGTAATTTGGGTTGTAGGCACAAGTGAGAATAAATTTCTAGGCCAGGTAATTGTAACACCTCACACATGCAATGTTTCCTTTTACCCTCATCTATGCATCCAGAGACACACACCCCATTATTAATTTATTTTTACCGCCAGTTTTCACACCAAGATTTGTTTTATACTTAGTCTGACACCCAGTTCTGACACCAACAGGATTCTTAACTCTCAATCTTGCACCTCTAAGTGATGCATTGCTCATCCATACAAAATCACTTAAATATCACTGAACATATCCCTTAAACATCACAATCTACCCTGCCTGATAATTTTTTACCCTACTGTCACCAACTGATGTTTAAAAATAGCACATGTATCCTCACCGATGTCTGAATGGTGCAATTCGTCTGACAAAACGCCTTTTCTACCTCAATCACTGCTAGCTTGTTCAGAGTCAGCCATGAATTAAATATCTGAATCTGCCAGATGTATGGCAGCTTGATGCCGTCATGGTGATAAAGTTTACACGTAGCTGTCTTACAACTATCAACAAGATAGAGGTCACAGATTGGAGTGGACTGAGCAACATCTGTCTTCAGGACTGCATCTACATGACATTAAAATAACATTAGTACCATCAATCATTTTGGAATCTATTTCATTGTGAATGTATAAAAAAAAAAGTTTGTTTCTTTGTAAGAAAAAGCAAAATTAGATTGTGGATACAATGAAACCTGTCCTGAGAGAATATGAGTGGGTCAACAAACCTGAGTATAATAATAATAATATAAAAAATAATAATAATAATAATAATAATAATAATAATAATAATAATGAATTTATTTGAAGAGAGTATCACAATTAGCTAAATGACAACAAATGATTTTTAGTATTCCATAAAATATTTTCACTGTTTATCATTTGGCATCAGTACCAACATGTATGACCAAGACAGAAAGAATACAATAACATGTATGACCAAGACAGAAATAATACAATAACATGTATGACCAAGACAGAAGGAATACAATAACATGTATGACCAAGACAGAAATAATACAATAACATGTATGACCAAGACAGAAGGAATACAATAACATGTATGACCAAGACTGAAAGAATACAATAACATGTATGACCAAAACAGAAAGAATACAATAACATGTATGACCAAGACAGAAGGAATACAATAACATGTATGACCAAGACAGAAGGAATACAATAACATGCATGACCAAGACTGAAAGAATACAATAACATGTATGACCAAGACAGAAAGAATACAAAAACATGTATGACCAAGACAGAAATAATACAATAACATGTATGACCAAGACAGAAGGAATACAATAACATGCATGACCAAGGCAGAAATAATACAATAACATGTATGACCAAGACAGAAGGAATACAATAACATGTATGACCAAGACAGTAAGGAATACAATAACATGTATGACCAAGACAAAAATAATACAATAACATGTATGACCAAGACAGAAATAATACAATAACATGTATGACCAAGACAGAAGGAATACAATAACATGTATGACCAAGACAGAAATAATACAATAACATGTATGACCAAGACAGAAGGAATACAATAACATGTATGACCAAGACTGAAAGAATACAATAACATGTATGACCAAAACAGAAAGAATACAATAACATGTATGACCAAGACAGAAGGAATACAATAACATGTATGACCAAGACAGAAGGAATACAATAACATGCATGACCAAGACTGAAAGAATACAATAACATGTATGACCAAGACAGAAAGAATACAAAAACATGTATGACCAAGACAGAAATAATACAATAACATGTATGACCAAGACAGAAGGAATACAATAACATGCATGACCAAGACTGAAAGAATACAATAACATGTATGACCAAGACAGAAGGAATACAATAACATGTATGACCAAGACAGAAGGAATACAATAACATGTATGACCAAGACAGAAGGAATACAATAACATATATGACCAAAACAGAAGGAATACAATAACATGTATGACCAAGACAGAAGGAATATAATAACATGCATGACCAAGACTGAAGGAATACAATAACATGTATGACCAAGACAGAAGGAATCCAGACAGAAAGAATACAATAACATGTATGACCATTAAGACATAAAGATTGCGATGATCAACACAAACCACGACAGAAAGATTAAAATAACATGTACAACCAAGACATAAAGATTACAATAATATGTACAACCAAGATATAAGGATTAAGTAACATGTACAATTAAGACAGGGTTACAAAAATGTGTGCAGTCAAGTAATAAAGGATTTCGATAGCATGTACAATCAAGACTGAATGATTGCCATAATATGTACAACCAAGAGAGAAAGATTACAATGTGTACAACCATGAAACAGAATGATTACAGTAATGTGTACAACCAAGACAAGGATTACAATAATATGTACAACCATGACAAGGATTACAGTAATGTGTACAACCAAGACAAGGATTACAGTAATGTGTACAACCAAGACAAGGATTACAATAATGTGTACAACCAAGACAAGGATTAGAATAAGGTGTACAACCAAGACAAGGATTACAGTAATGTATACAACCAAGACAAGGATTAGAATAATGTGTACAACCAAGACAAGGATTACAGTAATGTATACAACCAAGACAAGGATTACAATAATGTATACAACCAAGACAAGGATTACAATAATGTGTACAACCAAGACAAGGATTACAATAATGTGTACAACCAAGACAAGGATTACAATAATGTGTACAACCAAGACAAGGATTACAGTAATGTATACAACCAAGACAAGGATTACAATAATATGAACAACCAAGACAAGGATTACAATAATGTGTACAACCAAGACAAGGATTACAGTAATGTGTACAACCAAGACAAGGATTACAGTAATGTGTACAACCAAGACAAGGATTACAATAATGTATACAACCAAGACAAGGATTACAATAATGTGTACAACCAAGACAAGGATTACAAAAATGTGTACAACCAAGACAAGGATTACAATAATGTGTACAACCAAGACAAGGATTAGAATAATCAAGACACACTCTTCAATACTACATACCACCAAGAAACTTTGCAGTCATGTTTTTCAATCATTTCTCATTATATATAATATATTATATACATACTGTGGAGTTTCTTGGAGCTAAATTAGGCCATGTGAGTTACATAGGCCTTTTGAGCTAAAATAGGCCATGTGAGTTACATAGGCCTTTTGAGCTAAAATAGGCCATGTTAGTTAAAGCTGATGATTACAACAAGACTTTATTGGCAATGCCATCATGACAAAGCAATACAATTCCCATGTCCTTTAAACCACTAATGTGACAGAATTCACTGAGAAATGGAAATCTTGCCATCCTGGATAAGCTCCAAGAAATAAGACAATATTTACAATATCCTTTTTCACTATCATATTCCTCAGAAACAATCCCTTTTTCAAGTACCTGGTCAAAATCGAATGTGATAAATTTGTTTTAATTTATGGTCACTTAGTCTTCCATGATGCTACAATGGAATTCTGGCTTAACACAAAGTGCACATGGACATGATCATGTATACAACAAAGTTCTGAAGGATACAAATCAGCTGAACAAAGCTACAGATGATTTGAATTCTATGAAATTCTATTGTTTAGCAAGAGAATTTCCAAAAAGTCAAGCCTTTTTTTATATATTACCAATCAAATATAAATATGAAAGCATTATAAACAAATTTTTGCAAGTATATTTTATTCTACCAATGGCCCACAGGACTAACAAAGATTTCACTCCTGGCTTTAACAGATCCATGTTAAATTATGCAAACTCCAATACCTGGTGCCAATCATCATATCAATGACTATTCTACTGAAAATGTTCCGATCTTAATGATCAGGGAATCCTGAAACACTTTTATAACAACACCATAGAGATGATGTCCCAATCAAGAAGTCGAAGGGAATTTAAGGCACTAAGCTAAATGAAATTTAGTTATTCCTACATCAAACTTAAAGGTCGTTTTATTTATTTCTTCTAGAAATATAACTTATTAAGAATGACAATGAAACAAACAAAAAGAATACCTGCAGAAGTTTTATCTTCTTCATTGTTTGATTTATTTCTTGGCCTGGGTCCCTTTGTTTGTATGCCTCCATCATTTTTGACTGGATTGACAGACTTAGGTTTCAATGATTTCTCTCCCCTTTGGATCCTATCTTTCTGCAAGTTTCTCTCCTCTTTTCTGCTATTCATCTGTTCTTCATCATCAATGTTGTACCCATGGCTGTTGTTATAGAGAACATCTAATGATCCTCTGTGTAATTTCCTAGCTTCAATCGATTCATTTCTGCTGTGAGATTTGCTTTTCTGATCATTCTGAAGGTCACTGGTGCTCTCTGTTCTTCTGCTGAATCTATTCTGGGACATGCTTGTCTTGTCTTTGGAAACGTCATGATCTCTGTTTTCTTTAGAAGTGATGGGTGACAAGAAAATCACTTTCTTTAATAAAGGCTCATTCCAATGTGCTACCTGGTAGGCTTTTAGAACACTTTTATTCTGTTCTGTTTCAAAGGTGTGGCTCAATTTGCAATCGGATCCATTTTCACACTTGCCAAATAGATTTTTTATACAAATGTGTAAATAAGCACAAGCTGGGAGACGGCAAATGCGTGTTGGAGTGTGTTTACCACAAACATGGGGAAACCGCTGATTGTAGATCAACCGTATCTCTTCATTACTGAAGATATCCAGTCCCAGCTTTGATATCAGACCAGCATTTGCCCGGTCATAAAAGCTGTGGGAAAGTGGACACTTCTGTCCTTGTTTGCAACGACCATTGATAAAATCCTTGCAAATATGTGCATGTGGACAATCCGACTGGTCACATTTTTCTTTCTTGCCTAGATGATTATAATCCAAGCAAAATGTTGCTTCTCTGTAAAAAGGAACAATAAATTGATAATTCTTTTCTTTGTTTTCAAACATAATAAATCGTCTTTGATGATTACGAAACCAGCTTGGAATATCAAATTCTTCGGGGAACAGCTTCTTTGCAGCTATATTTTTCACAGATATAGGACCTCCCACATCTTTTATCAAATACTCAAAGACTTCATTTTCTTCTGGAGGTTCAGTGGGTGATATGTCATGACTTTTTGGTTTGGCTTTTTCTGCAATCTCTGTATCTTCTGAATCAGAACAGTCTTCTTCACTCCCATCATTTTCTTCATTTTCACACTCTGAGCCATCCTCACTGTTCTTTTCATCTGCTTTGTTTCTTTTTCTTCCACCTTGGCCTCGCCCTCTCCCTCTCCCACGGCCTCTACCTCGCCCTCTGTGATCACTTCTTTGGCCACCTGCTCGTCCAGGCCCTTGCCTCATCCCTATTTCTCTCTGCTGGTTTTGATTACTTGGTGCATTTGATAGATGGCCTGGTGGCATCCCTAGTAGGTTATTCTGGCTATATTGTTGGAGGGGAAATCCTGTTTGTCCAGCTGTAAAAAAGATCATAGAGCCATCAGTCAGGTGGTGAATAAATTGGATGAACTGGTATAATGTACCCGAGTTCTGTGGATTACCAATTCTTATCATCACCTAGATGTAACTGTCCGATTTCCATGACTTTAAGAAACATAATTGTATGCACATTTCTAGTGTTGATGATAACAAATGGGACCAATCTACACTTAATGTTACCTTACCTAAAGTTGACATTTAACAAATTTTAGATTATAAAAGACTGTGTTTCTGAATATTGTAAATGAGCAATTTCAAAATTTTTGTCTTAGGTAATACATCATGAAATTTTAAGCTACAAAAGTTTTACTGTACTTCTATTCTTATAAATGTTACTCTGGGTTGTCGTCAAAACATATTGTCTCTAACATTTCATATACTGCTTATCAAATAAATTCTCTGATACTGAATTCTTATAAGAAAAATTTATTATAATTTTCATCTGACTTTTAGATGTAACTGTCTGATCCCCATGACTTTTAGATACTTAGATACATAACTGTATGCACATTTCTAGTGTTGATGATAACAACTGGGACCAGTCTACACTTAATGTTACCTTACCTAAAGTTGACATTTAACAAATTTCAGATTATAAAAGACTGTGTTTCCGAATATTGTAAATGAGCTATTTCAATATTTTTGTCTTAGGTAATACATCATGAAAGTTTAAGCAACAAAAGTAGTTATCTTAAATTTTGATTGTCAACACTGTACTTCTATTCTTATAAATGTTACTCTGGGTTGTCATCATAACATATTGTCTCTAACATTTCATACACTGCTTATCAACTAAATTTGTCTTGTCATGATTGAAAGAGAGGACTCACCCATTGTCTATTATGCTGAATCTGGTATCTTCTTATCATGATAGAAAGAGAGGACCAACCCACTGTCCATTATGCTGAATGGGATGACGATTAGTTAGACCTCTAAGGGAATTTATGGAAATAGGATGCAACACAGGAGAGGGAGGGAGTCCTAAGATCAGTCCAATCCCTCTCTGTAGAAAGGTAGAAGAGCCTGCATAAATTGCCTCATCCTATAACCATATTTTTTCTTCTGCCACCTGAGTTGACAGGTAGAATGAGGCAGGGGACGAAAGATAGAAGTAGGCACAACATCAGCCTGTTTTGCCTCAAACTCCCGAGAGTCCATGAGGGGTTTACCATATACAAGGCACTGGCACATGGATATGTAGTTCATATAGCACATTACTGGGAAAGATTGGCAATCAGCAATCAGTTGAACTCAATAGATCATCAACAAAAAGGGTTGGCTGCTTGGGGAGGGGGTAGATGAACCATATGAATCTACTTGGAACATATTTTTGTGACTATAATACTATTTGTAATCTAAATCTTTGCACAATGTTTAGTTTTATTTTCAATTTAAGTATGAAATGTTATTGTTGGCATTAGAAACACCAAAGAAAGTAACAAACTGAAGACAGTAAAACAGTTCACAAATAATCACCATATGGGCCAAGTGGTCCTGGCTGACTGTATGGGCCATAAGCAGGTGCTTGATTAGGGACAGCTGGAGGCCACTGTCCCCAATTTCCAGGGGGTTGGCCTTGTGGCTGACCATATGGGCCTGATTGTCCGCCTAAAAACAAAGAATGATATATCTATCTGCAAAACAATACAAATTCTCATTCCAACAAAAAAAATTATGATTGAGATTCCTTTATCAATACAGATAAATCCTATATAGTGCTATATGCAATTGCTTTTGATCATTTGATTCCTGGTTCTTTATAAAGAATTAATTATATACATAGTAATTACCTGAAAAGGATATTCAAATTTATTGTGTGCAATTAATTTGCACAATGTCATCTTACTCGCCCAATTATAATATTTGAGACCAGTGATCACAACCTTTCATAACGGGTAAGGTTGATAATCAATTAGGTACATTAAAGAAACTGCTCTGTTATAACTGAAAAATCTCTCTGGTTGAAATGTATTTTGGGACTGTAACTGCAAACTTCATGTTAACTTTTGAATTTTAATGTAAGCCGAAACCTAACTTTCTAACTACATACAAAAGAAATCACTTATAAATAACAGCTACATTTTTCATACAATCTGTCAAGAGTATCCTGTGAAGTACATGTCTTAGACTATCACGCTATTCTGACTTCTGCAACTATCTTCTGTTCAAAAAGTTGGTCTTATTTTGACCTCTGGCAATATCTTCTCTTCAGCGAGTTAGTGGTGTGTAACATGAATACTTTATGGAGTCTTTTTTATTGTCAAAATATTTTCTTTGAGGATCATTGTAAAAAGATTTATCTTGGAAATATAATCAGTTCATCTGTAAATGCAAACCAAATTTCAATTGTATACCTCAGATAGTATTTTGCTAAACTGTGTGGACAAAATACTTTTGCTAAAGTTGACTATAGTCCAAACAGTATCAGGTAATCTACTTATAAATACAAATATACCTACTATATTCTATTTTCCCAAGCTTATGTGGGTTGTACAGTTCAAACATTGCATATACAAATTTGAATATTCTAATCATACAGATTAAGTTGAATCACATGCCTAGGCATGACAAAAATTTTAACCCACCTATGCATGCACTTAACTTTCAGATGAAGTAGTAAATTGAGACTTTGGCACATTATTTAAAAATATAATCATATGGCTGACTGGTGACCTAAGTGTAGACCTCAAGTCGCAAGGCTGCTGTTCCATTGCTTTTGGTTTTTTTTCATGATTCCTATTGTTTTAAAGGCCAACACAGCGTAAATGAATTTCCAGTGAGGCTTTTCAGAATCTCTTTGGCCTGCCAACCATTATGCCCATCCCTATCATCCAACAGCTCTGATCAGCCTGTACAACCCAATCATATCTATGTCAACTACATCTTTCCATTCCTGGGCCCCGGTCCATCTCTACCTGTCCCTGTTTAACAATGTCAACCATCATCATCCCTTTTGTGGGCCTCAGTCCAACTCTGCATGTTCTTGTTTTATCAATGTCAACTGTGCTCATCCCTTTCATCAACCTACTCCCATCTACCTGTCTTTCCAATCACTGATATGTTAAACATGCCCTGAGCTTCCATCAACCCATCCCAATCTGCCAGTCTGTCCCAATCACATATGTTAAATATATCCATTCATTCAATCAAACCACTCCCATCTGCCTGTCTGTCCCAATCACAATGTTAAATATATCCATCCATTCCATCCACTCCCATCTGCCTGTCTGTCCCAATCAAATGTTAAATATATCCATCCATTCCATCCACTCCCATCTGCCTGTCTGTCCCAATCAAATGTTAAATATATCCATCCATTCCATCCACTCCCGTCTGCCAGTCTGTCCCAATCACATATGTTAAATATATCCATTCATTCAATCAAACCACTCCTATCTGCCTGTCTCTCCAAATCAAATGTTAAAAATACCCATCCATTCCATGAAACCTCTCCCATCTGCCGGTCTGTACCAATCAGATATGTTAAATATTAATATATCCATTAATTCCATCAAACCTCTCCCATCTGCCTGTCTGTCGTAATCAGATATGTTAAAAATACCATCCATTCCATGAAACCTCTCATATCTGCCTGTCTGTCCCAATCAGATGTGTTAAAAATACACATCCATTCCATGAAACCTCTCATATCTGCCTGTCTGTCCCAATCAGATGTTTTAAAAATACCCATCCATTCCATGAAACCTCTCATATCTGCCAGTCTGTCCCAATCAGATATGTTAAATATACCCATCCATTCCATGAAACCTCTCCCATATGCCTGTCTGTCCTAATCAGATATGTTCAATATTAATATATGTAACCTTGCTATTAAAACTCTCCCATCTGCCAGTCTGTCCCAATGAGATATGTTAAATATTTCCATCCATTCCTTCAAACCTGTCCCATCTGCCAGTCTGTCCCAATCAGATATTTTAAATATTAATCTATGTATCCATTCTATCAAACCTCTCCCATCTGCCTGTCTGTCCCAATCAGATATGTTAAAAATACCCATACATTCCATTTAGCTTCTCCCATCTACCTGTGTCCCAACCAGATATGTTAAATATACCCATCCATTCGATCAAACCACTCCCATCTGCCTGTATCTCCCAATCAAATGTTAAAAATACCCATCCATTCCATGAAACCTCTCCCATCTGCCGGTCTGTCCCAATCAGATATGTTAAATATTAATATATCCATAAATTCCAAGAAACCTCTCCCATCTGCCTGTCTGTCCCAATCAATCAGATATGTTAAATATACCCATCCATTCCATGAAACCTCTCCCATCTGTCTGTCTGTCTCAATCACATATGTTAAATATACCCATCCATTCAATCAAACCACTCCTATCTGCCTGTCTCTCCCAATCAAATGTTAAAAATACCCATCCATTCCATGAAACCTCTCCCATCTGCCGGTCTGTCCCAATCAGATATGTTAAATATTAATATATCCATAAATTCCAAGAAACCTCTCCCATCTGCCTGTCTGTCCCAATCAATCAGATATGTTAAATATACCCATCCATTCCATGAAACCTCTCCCATCTGTCTGTCTGTCTCAATCACATATGTTAAATATACCCATCCATTCAATCAAACCACTCCTATCTGCCTCAATCAGATTTGTTAAATATACCCTTCCATTCTAGCAAACCTCTCCCATCTGCGTGTCTTTCAAAATCTGATATTTTAAAATCGACTCATTAGATATTTTAAATATACCCATGCATTCTATCAAACCTCTCCCATCTGCCTGTCTGTCCCAATCAGATATGTTAAATATACCCAAACATTCCTTCAAACCTCTCCCATCTGCCTGTCTGTCCCAATCAGATATGTTAAATATATCCATCCATTCGATCAAACCTCTCCCATCTGCTTGTCAGATATGTTAAATATACCCATCCACTGCCTCAGTGCAGACATAGTAGCGATATGACTGAAAAATTGTTGAAGCTACATTAAAAATCCTAATAAAACAAACAAACAAAATCTTACCAGTCATTTCAAACCAATGGTGTCTTACATCTAGACAGAGCCTTTTTATTCGATTTCTTTGATTTAGATTTCGATAAGGAACCTATCTTGGGTTTCATTTTCCTGCTGAGGCAGACTTGAAGGTAGTACAAGCCTGACTTCTAGATTTATCACTGCTCAAAGCTTTACTGCATGTACCTGCACTGTGGTTATTTCCTTCTTTATTGCTAGATACATGTGGAACTTTATCCTTGGAACTAGATACATTCTCTGACAGACTACTCTTGGCTTTAGCTCTTTTTGCCTTTAACCTCTTGCTTATTGGTTTCTTTATCAAAATATATTTGTAAGGGTTCCCACAGCCTCTTTAAACTTTCACAAAGAGACAATCATCTTGTTACAAAATGCTTCAATATTTTTCTCTGTTCTTTCCCACAAAGAGTCTGACAATCTTTCAGTTCCATTTGTCTAATCACACTTTTATCCAAATAATATATGTCACTAATAAGTCATCAAAACTAATAGGCAGCACATCAACCCCCTTTTTAGCTGCTAAATATACCAAATGGCATGAACATCCACTCAGATACACTGGAGGATTCACCTTAGTAATATGTCCAAATACACCTTTATTGCAACCTGTCATCACTGAAGCATTATCTGATTCAAAGGCAATACAGTTATTCCAACTAGTGTTTCTCCTTTTCAAATCATCATCCAATAATGTGAAAATATTTCCCCAGTAGAGGCCCCATCACATGTTGGAACTGGCAAAAGTGCTTCAGTTACAACCCCGTCTGTGTTATCAAAATATCTAACAACAACTGAGTACAGTTTCTCAGAATCATTGCTACCATCAGTTGCTATACTGAAAGTTTGGGATGATATATTGTTAACAATGTCTTCCTGTATTTACTTGCAATACATTAGCAGTAGTTTTTGTTCTGCCACACTGATAACTATCTGCTACTGACGATTTGGGAAACATGCACTTGAATAGTTTATGCAGCAATTGCAACATTATGCTCAGCCAAAAAGTTTGTAAAATATACTTCAGCCTTAATGACCTTCAATTCAGTTTCTGACACTGTAGATCCAAATCCCATTGAAGTCAGCTACTTACAACTTGATTTCATTGCAACGTATTATATGTTCTTTGGAATTCAAGTGGCGACGACAGTCATCTCGCCCACTGTGGGAAATGTTCAAGTCAACACGACATAATGTGCAATAAATGTAATGGACATCTTTTTCACTTTTTTCTAAGCATGAGTAATCTGTTTTATACTTTTGCAACCACTGTTTCAGCTTTTTACGAGGCTGGTTGTCTTCTCCACTTTTGGCGCATTTTCGCTGGAAAACATTTTCAGACGACCGGATGACAATAGGAAAACGAAGTCTACATCAGATGCGCGCATCTCACAACCAAAATAAGCTGGTTTAAAGCATCTTAGGCTGCATTGCATAGTCAGTCTGGTTCTCAACCAAAATCTACCCAGTCTAAGATAAAACTCCGAATCCGAACATCGAATCCAATACAAAAATCCGGATCCGGAACGAACCAGTACAAAAAATATCCGGAACAGAAACAATTTTCATATTTCAGTACTTTTTGCTATTGTTCCGTAAGTCCGTAATTTTAGTGGTTTTTTTTCTTAAGTCTTACGGCAAAATCGTAAGAGTTGGCAGGTCTTTGAAATACAGTAACCTATAATGTCAGCTTAATAAGTCTGCTTGAACTTCATATATAATAGTAATTAAAAACTGTCATGTGACTGCTCCTTCTGGATAGAAACACAGGAAACAATATCGACCATGGAGAGCCTTACTGTTACTTGTCTACAATAATTAATAATCATGGGCTCTTACCTGAAGAAAATATCAATTAAAGTTTTCATATTTTGCATTAAGTGAAGATTTTAAAGAATGAGAATTTTCCATGGTTTCTTCACTGGTTATACTAATTAAACATGACCTTTAATATCTTATTTTTAAAAGAACCTTAAAGTCCCTTTATTTTGGTGGTATGATTGACGGATCTATTTTGTGATATAGAGTACACAGCTTGGCCTTTAATCAGATGAACATAATAATAATAATAATAATAATAATAATAATAATAATAATAATAATAATGAGGACTTTGTATATAGCGCCTAATCTTTCAAAGCTCTAAGCGCTTTACACCATCAATAATGATATGACTACACTACAGAACAACAAATGACAAAAACATAAAATCATGCTGAAAACATATAAGATACAAAACATGATTAGGTCGCAAAGTTTGTCCCTGCAGTCGAAGCAGCTGAGTCTTGAGTCATCTATAATTTTAAAAATTGCTACCTCTCCTTGGTCATTTTCACTTCCTGTTTGTTAAATTTTATGTTTGGTAATACATTCATTGCACTTTCGGAAACTGGTACGGTCTCGACTAGCTACATTCAGTTTTCATAATTTTATTAACTGCAGAAGATGGTATATTTTAGACTAATTCAGAATAACTTTTTGAGCCTGTGGAAGCGGTCATTTGGTCAGCTGTGTGCTTAGATCATAGCAATTTACATTAAGTACAATATCTAATGAAATTTCAGATACAGTACATGAAAGTAACATAGAAGTATGACAACATTATCTCATAAGTTCATATAATACACAGTGTGCACCCTATATGAAAGTCACCTTTTTGCCATCATCTGACAAAGTTAAGTTATGGGTCCTGTTTAACTTTGAGCATGGCCTTTGCATGCTGAATGAAGCCTTCTTTAATTGAATCCATGTCATAGAGACTCATTTCTAGTCTTGTATTTTATTATAACAGTTCTTTATCTGCAGCGTCTCAAAGAACTTCTGGTACACCACACACACCAAACGGTTGAGCATATATCACATAATTATGGTTGACCAACGGTAAACAGACACACAAGTTAGAATTCAATTTGGTAGCTGAAGGTGGTTATGGGTGGGGTGAGGAACCACATGAGATTATCTCCTATTATATTTTGTGACTGTTATATTTGTCATCTAGATCCTTGCAATTTTTTTAATTTTGTTCTATTCTTATTTTTGCATAACGTTTTTTGCTTTTTTTAAATTAAACTCTTTAGTGTTATTATTGTCATGTTTTAGTCCCATGAAACATTTAAGGAACAATAAACAGAAGGTTGTGAAACTATTCACAAATATTCACCGTATGGGCCAAGTGGTCCTCCTGGCTGACTGTATGGGCCATAAGCAGGTGCTTGATTAGGGCCAGCTGGAGGCCACTGTCCCCAATTTCCAGGGGGTTGCCCTTGTGGCTGACCATATGGGCCTGATTGTCCGCCTAAAACAAAGAAAAAAGATACCATATCTATCTGCAAAATATCAAACTTGATCAGACTTACCTAATGTTTCTAGGTTTCAAAAATTTGGCTGCTGGATCTATAAAGTTAACCTGATTAATTAAAGCCATAATAATTAGCACTAATTAGTATATAAAGGCTGTTCAAATTAATCTGTGCAATCGATGACATTCAGCTAAATCTTTTCACTTTCTAGTCTTACAATCTTTGACTGGCAAGCAGTCCTTCCATAAAAGGTGAAGAAAATAAACAATTTTGGGGTCCTTTAAAGAACCTGCCTTGTGATAATCTGTTATAGCTGAAAAAAGTTGTTAAAATGCAGTTCAGGGGCCACTATAAATTCCAATTCATTAATTCCAACTTTCTGATGCCATAAAATAGCACAACCAATTACAAACAACAGTACATTTAATAATTCAGATCTGTTTTGTAAAACAGCCTACATCCTCTGAAGCATTAGTCTATCACACCATTCTGAGTTTTGGAAATATTTTCAGTCTAATAAAGTGTTACTATTATGTTCATTCTCTATGTTGTATTCTATTTTCTTTTAGAATCTTTGCATTTATCGTCTAACAGTTGTACAAACTTCATATGGTATGTTATCTGTATGTCCTAACTAAAAGCTGTTGTTGTTGTTGTTGTTGTAGGGTTTAACGCCATTTTTCATCACTAGAGAGGCTATACATGGTGGCCAGTATTAATGGTGGAGGAAAAATATATTATATATTGATATTATGGCATGACAATGTAATCAGACCATCTCTTTACACAATAAAAATGCAGAGAAATTAAATGTGTCTACGTCAACTAGTTTTGCAACATATCTCCTCTGAAGGCCTGAATAGTCAAAGTCCACCAAATTAAAAACAAAATTTGAAGAAAAACAAGTGCAAAAAGTAATAATCAGTACATTTATCTATGCTTACAAAAATTTATGCCAAATTATAAAGATACCTGGATTCAGTAATGATAAATAATCTACTAATTGTTGATATCAATAAGGACTCCTGAAGATACCTGGATTCAGTAATGATAAATACTCTACTAATTGTTGATATCATTGTTTGTTTGCTTGAATTTTAACGGCGCACCAGCACTTTTAGGCTATTTAGCGCCATACAATAGGTTAGATGTTCAAAAATAAGAAAGGTTTAACATCGACCAGCGATTAAAAAAAAAACCATAATAGTTAAATATAAAATGGTAAGATGTTGGTAACAGGAAAATATGAAGCTTGATATCAACAAGGACTCCTGAAGATAACTGGATTCAAAAATGACACAATTCAACTCCTTATTGTTGATACTGTTATATATATCTACATTTTTTTGTAATTTCTTTCAAAGACTGTAAATTGTGATTATATATTTTAGAAAATATATTACATAGCTAATTTCTGTACACAAGTATAGATTCTGTATTAAGATATTAAGAGTGCCTGTAGATTGCATAAGATCTATAAATAATTGTTGTAAAGTTTGAAATAATAAAACCTGTTTACAATTTTGCATCAGTTAAGTCATGCAGTCAGGTGGGTTCTTAGAAGAATAACGTTATTTCCCTCTGGATGGGTCGGTAAGCTGGGTAAATTTATAATGTAGGGTATTTGTAAAATGTCATGTAGTGAGTATGAGAAAATTGCATTTCAGGACTATATGCCTGTATCAATTTATTCAATCTTATTTCCTATGTTCTTGTTGTAATAGCAGTCTTCAGAAGTATTTAATGTTGTTTTTAGATAATACTGAAGAGGAAACATTTATTCATATTATTCAATGGAATTACAAAGTGCTCACTGGACTAAAATATTATTCTGGACTATTGTGAATTTACTCAAAGGAGTTCCGATTTGATACATCAGGACTTTAGGCACACCAGCATATCAAGATCTGAAATTTTTTTGGGAAAATTTGATTCTTTTGTACTTGAGTAAAACATTTTAGGATTATTTTGGATTTAATTTATAATATATTCATCTTAAATTTTCATTTTATAACTTTGATAATTAAATCATTTGTTAAGTTTTACAAAATGTGCTGGTTTTGATTCTTTCTGTTAGTTTATGACTATCAAGTCATTACATAATGTCAACAATAACTCTTGAAGATACCTGAATTAAGTTACAAATAATGCATCTACGGATTACTGATATCAACAATAATAAGGACTGTTGCCGATATAATCCAGGTAATGATACACTAAGAATGGCTAAAAAATATTGGTTCTACTGGTAGGGACATGAAAAGAAACATTATTATGAAAGGACTCAAGTACTCAATGATGTGTAAAATACTTAAAGTGAATTTGTGTTTCTTTGCAAACTAAAATAAAAATCCCTGATGATAAATCAAAATTCCTGACCAACTTTTGAATTTTCTTGAATGGCCTAAGTGTGCACCTTTGTGTAACACACGTATCTCAGTGAGATAAATGGCACAGTGCATATTTATTTTGTGACTAATGTATTCACCCAGAAACTTCGTTTAGGGACAGAAGTGTGCATCACAAATTCAAACCTTCAACATAGTCGTGAGGAAATATTTCTAATTGTTTAGTTGATTACCATTACAGATTAGCCAGTTTCTCAATTCACCTTGATACAAAAAAGAGTCAGTTAGCACATCTGATACAGTCTGTGATGAACAGAAAATCAATAGTGCCATCTTGGTGACGCAAAACTTTGCCTACTTTTACTGGTTTAAATCCTGAAGGAAAGGACCCCTGACAATAATGAGAAGCGATGTAACTCGTATCTCTTTTCAACGAGCTTCTTTTTTCTACAACAATGAGCTTTAATTCACAAATAGATGAAGATATCAAACTATCCTTGCAAAATGACCCCCATGGCACAAAAAGGTGACCTCCATTTATGCAGTGATAACATTTCCACTTTCACACAGCCTTGCAAGCCAAGTGTATTGACCCTATACCTAAATTATACCTAAATTATAAGACCTGTAACTTTGCTTTTCTGTTCAATACATGATATCTTTGAGTTACACTGTAACTCTGATAGGAGTACGCAGTATAAGTGAGATTAGAAATGTCTGAAGATCAAGTGACATAATACTTCTTTATCAAAGCAATGGTTTCGTCATGAAGCATTTTTTAAGTAGCATACATTGAACGGTCACAGTAAATACATGCTAGCAATGGTTTAAAGTGGAGCAAAGCCACTTTTTGGCTAAGAAACAACTGGCCCTGTCTGGCCAGTGACCATTATGTTGAGGACATTTATATAGGAATTTGATATGGGTTGGGGTTTAGAGAAGATTTAGAATGGTTGCTGTAAACAGTGACTGTTACATGTCTGACAACAAATATATTTAACAGAAGGAAACAGTAAAATGATGATGATAGTGATATCTTATCGAAATTGTTGGATAGATTCAGGAACAAAAATATCTTACAAACTGAATCCTGTTGTAATGTGATGTAAAAGACAATAAGCAAAATAAAATACTTTGCAGTGGAACATGGTACCATATGGCATAAAATCAAAATAGACATCAGAATTTTAGTAAGCTGAACAGGTAGATTGTGGAAAAGGTTGAACATCAGTGTTTCAGTCACTGTAAACCAAATAAGAAGAATTACATTTTTTGGTTGATATTGCAGTCTTATATCATGCATTGCTGTTATGCTTATTTGATTTCATTTATATTTGATTTAATTTAAATGTCTTTTTGTTAGTTTTATTTTTTTAAATTCTATTCAGATTCAGAACCAGTAAGAACTGAAGTAAACAACTCTATTTTATTTGTTTAAATTTTTTCTCAGAGTAAGATTCAAAAAGAGGAATTGAAGCCAGACTTGGAATACATGATAAATAACATGTAGCAATTGTTACAAACTCAGTTTCTTTTAGAGGATTGACCCACATCCAGGTATCTGCTTTCCATTGTAGCTAGAGTTATTGTTGATGTTTTGAGAAAGAATAGTCATTACTTGCCTTAACACTTGAGAAGTTAAAAGTCTTTAATGTTGCAACCAGTTTGTGGGCTAATTATTTTGTTTTCTTCAAAGTATTTGAGGGGCCCTGAGTGACCGAGTGGTCTAAAGCGCTCTCTGTTACGGATCACTGCCATATCACCTCTATTTGCATGGGTTCGAGTCTCAGATTCAGCCAATGTGGGTATGGGAGAAAGCATGCCAGTAGCTTCTCGTGGGTCGGTGGTTCTTTCTGGGGGGTTTCCTGGGTTCTTCCTCCACCATTATTACTGGCCGCCATGTATAGCCTATCATGTGCTGAAAAATGGCGTTAAACCCTATAACAATCAATCAATCAAAGTATTTGGATTCAAAGAGATTATTTTCCCTGGAAATACTTGTGCTCTAAATTAATTCTTGGACAAGGATAGTTTTCAAAATTACACAGAATTCAAACACTGGAATATTATTTTCTGTGATTCAACAGAGAACCCTTGACACATCAGTACTACACTGACTACAACATACATCATCACCTTCCATTTGGATTTCATAACAATAACAATAATAATGAGAATAATAAAACAAATTATTATTATTATTATTATTATTATTATTATTATTATTATTATTATACAAGATGACATAAATAAATTATTTCTGGAGTCTTGTGTGTCTATAATTTACTTGAACTGTCAGGGACGAACTTGCCTTGTTGTCTATCCCACTTCCATTTATTCATGATGTCTCCTGAATCTTAAAGTTGACTAGTTGTTTTACAATCCTGGTTACTCAGCAACTCCTCAAAGAACTGAAAACAAAATTACACTTTTATCTCAAAATGTAATTGTTTCTTTACTTTAATTATTACTTTCACCTGTGTTCTTCTTCCATTAGGCACTACTTACACGCATAAGAATAACCTCTGTGACCATGCATGAAAAAATTTCAATAATATATGACACATTTTTTAAAGTTAATGGCACTGGGAGATGTAGATTCATACTTTAGAGGGCAAATGTTAAGGCTTCCAACCTGATCCTGTTTCTATTAGTTCTTTTGTACAATTATTTTTCCATACAAATATAGTGACAAGTAACTGTGGTGGTTTGGAAACATATCAATTTATCAGTACTGGTATGCAACCATACTGCAATTCACACCAGCACAAATTCTTCTGTATAGGTATTTAACCATTAACTGTATATTAGAATGGTAGTGGAACTAGTTTTATTTTTAAAAAAAATAAAATTGAAAATAATAACATTCACCACAATCAAACATTTGTCCTAAGAGAGCTGACTTTCAATCATCAAAAACTATTTATATTGTGACTAGTAAGCAAACAAAAAATGATCTATTGAATACAGTAAGCTGGCAAAGAGTTATAACTGAATCCATTAAGTGAGCAAAGAGTGATCTATTAATTTTAGTAAGCAGGCAAAGAGAGATCTATTGAATCCAGTAAGTTGGCAAAGAGATCTATTGAATCCAGTAAGTTGGCAAAGAAAGATCTATTCAATCCAGTAACTGAGCAAAGAGTGATCTTAATTGACTCCAGTAAGATTGCAAATAATGGTCTATTGAATCCAGCAAGTTGGCAAAGAATGATAACTGAATCCATTCAGTGAGCAAAGAGTGATCTATTAAATTTAGTAAGGAGGCAAAGAGTGGTCTATTGAACCTAGTAAGTTGGCAAAGAGAAATCTATTGAATCCAGCAAGTGGACAAAGAATGACCTATTGAATCCAGTAAATTGGCAATTAAGAGATCTATTGAATCCAGTAAGTTGGCAAAGAGTGATCTATTGAATCCAGCAAGTGGGCAAAGAGTGACCTATTGAATCCAGTAAGTGGGCAAAGAGTGATCTATTAAATCCAGTAAGTGGGCAAAGAGTGATCTATTGAACCCAGTAAGTGGGCAAAGAGTGATCTATTTAATCCAGTAAGTGGGGAAAGAGTGATTTATTGAATCCAGTAAGTGGGCAAAGAGTGATCTATTTAATCCAGTAAGTGGGCAAAAAGTGATCTATTGAATCATGAATCACTTTAGTTTGAACCATACTCAGAATTTGTGAAGTTGATCAATCACTGGCAGTATGCTAGAGGTGCTTTCATAGAGCAACACATTTAGCAGAGACTACACTGCCACCAGTGAATATTGTCCCCAGTTTATTGTCAATGTCAAGTTTGTCTGATGTGTCTAGAAAAATTAGTTTAGAATTCAAACTCAGCCTTTAAACTGACTTTCAAAGGTACATGAAGTTTGTCAAGCACAAACCAACTACAGAAGCACCATAAGCTGTATTACAAGTGATAACGTCATCATATACACTTTTGGCCTTTCAATGTCATTGCACCCCCTGCGGGTTCGGGGTTGTAGAATTGGCCCGACGTGCCTCGCCACGTGTCGTAAAAGGCGACTAAGTAGAGGCGACCTGTTTGCCGTGGGTTGCGACCCGTGTCGGAGGAGGAAAGGATCCTGGTAGTTGAGCGGAGGCTTTTCCGATGCAATACACTACTTTGGCCTCTACTTCTCTTAGACGGGTGGTCGAGATGGGCCCGGTCTCGACAAATCGGCTGGTCACGCCGAGCACTGGGAGGTCTCTCTTTGCTGGCTCACCTTCTATATCTTTATTGTATCTCTCTTGATACCACCGTTGCCCCTTCATTCTATCATTCTAGCTTTCATTTTCAAAAAGTACTAGAGGACCTTCCAGATAGCGGTGGCTTAACGGGTCAATCGGGAGGTAATTTTGCCTATCCTAGGTAATTTTATCTAACGAGTATAGCATCTGTGTATCCCTGGCACTTGAAAAGTGTCCCCTTGTTGGGCTCCATGGTGGGCGGGGAGCATGGGTGCTGAAACTTTAAAACTAAATCATGGAAAATTCAAAAAAAAATCAAAACAAACGAACGAAACCACTATCCGACTCTGATGAAGAACCATGTGGTGTGGAGTCATTCCCACGCTTCATGGTCATACAGTCAACAGATGCTGAAAAACAAATTGCTGCACTATCTCCTTTTGTTATTGAAAAAACTTTAATGGGTTTGATTGGCACACCAAAAGGTGTCAAGAAATTGAAATCGGGCTGTGTTCTCGTTGAATGTGAGCGAAGGGGTCAATCAGAAAATCTCAAAAAGATGAAAACATTCTTTGACATTCCAGTGACCTCATTCGCTCACACTTCCTTAAATACGTCCAAAGGCGTGATGCGGTGTCGTGACTTGGCTGGAGTCAACGACGCAAATATCATCGAAGGGATGAAACATGAAGGTGTCACTGCAGTGCGTAGAATACGTATTAAACGTAATAACAATCTGCAGGACACCAATACATTTGTACTCACCTTTAATAAACCGACAGTGCCCAAAGTGGTCAAGGTTGGGTTTTTACAACTAAAGGTCGAGATCTACATTCCAAACCCCCTTCGATGCTATAAATGTCAAAAATACGGCCATCACGAGGATCGATGTTCCAGAGCCAAGGTCTGTGGCCGATGCGGAGAACACTCTCATCAGGAAGCTGATTGTAGAGCAACTCCACATTGTGTCAACTGCGGCAAGGAACATCACGCCAGTTCCAAAGATTGTGATACATGGAAATAGGAGAAGGAAATTCAGAGGGTAAAGTTTACTTCGAACATTCCCTACCCAGAGGCCAGGAAACTTGTCCAGGCGAAAACATCCCTTCCTGGCCCATCCTTCTCCACAGTCGTAAAGCACAATCCAAAAAGCACGAAGGACCCCCAAACACAGACGGATCAGCCCGATTCAACCACATGTGCCAACATCCCTAATTATAAGCCACAGAAAAGCACAACATCAACTCAGACAACAACTAATAACAATCCACCACCAAAATCACCAAGACAGAAACACAAAGCACAAACAAATAAACAGCAAAAGGGGTCAGATGACCCCATTAAACTGTACAACAGGTTTGGAGACTTTGAGAGCATGGATGCAGAAGAAACTGCTCCGTGTACTCAAAGTAGCTCCAAACCTAATAAAACTAAATATACTCCCGTACTTCCTCCAGACAAATAACAACACATACTTCCTTCGCGAATAGTCTAACCTAGTTCCAGAATCTCCAGCATAACATTAGAATGAAGAACACCATCATACAATGGAATTGTCGAGGACTTAAAACAAACTACAATGATATTCTTCTGCTTTTAAATGAACACGATCCTGCTGTACTATGTTTACAGGAAACATTCCTGAAAGAGACTGATAAAATTACTTTTAAAAACTTTTCCCTGTTTAATGCGTACTTTCAAAACGCAGACAGGGCCTCAGGAGGAGTCTCTATTGCTGTGAACAATAGAGCCCCTCACAGAGTCGTCCCTTTAAATACAAATTTACAAGCCATTGCAGTAAGTGTCACTCTACATCGAGTGATTACTTTTTGTTCCATTTACTTGCCACCAAACACCAACCTAGTACAAAAGGAATTAGACAATCTTGTTGAACAACTTCCCGCGCCCTTCGTTTTACTCGGGGATTTTAATGCCCATAACATTTTATGGGGATCAAATCACATAAACGACAGAGGCCATAAAATAGAAGATTTCATTTCTAGACACGATCTGTGTCTATATAACACCAACTCGCCAACATATTTACACCCAGGAACCGGTACGTACACATGCATAGATTTGACAATTTGCTCTCCCTCACTGCTTTTGGACTATGAATGGAAGGTCGCTGATGACCTTCACAGCAGTGATCACTTTCCAATCACTCTTGAAAATAACTCCAAAATTGATGACGCAATTCCACAATGGAATATAAAGAAAGCCGACTGGGCTTTGTTTGAAACACTATGTAAAACTAGACTAAATAATGATACAGTATTAAACGCTGTTAATCCTATACAGCATTTTACCTCCGCTTTAATTTCAATTGCAGATGAATCTATTCCTAAGTCCTCAACGAACAGTAAGAGATCGCAAAAACCTTGGGTAACCAAGGAATGCAAAGAAGCCATTAGACAACGCCGAGAAGCATTAAAAACATTCAACAATCGTCCAACGCCCGAAAATTTAAATAAATATCGTATTGCCCGGGCTAAAACTCGACGCACAATCAAAGAATGTAAACGTGCATCATGGAAGAAATATATTTCTTCTTTAAACTCTCGTTCCTCAATGAAACAAGTTTGGGATACTATTCGAAAAATAAATGGAAAGAGGAAACACAATTCTATTCGACATCTAAAAATAAACAATAGCAATTTCAGTTCGAAACGTGACATAGCAAATATTCTTGCCGATAGTTTTTCAAAAAACTCATCATCATCTAATTACTCAGATGCCTTTAGAAGATTAAAATCTCAAAAAGAAAAGTCACGTTTAAAATTTACATCGAACAACACTGAAAATTATAACCAGCTGTTTTCTTTATTGGAGCTTAGGGAGGCATTAGACAAGGCCCATGATACATCCGCTGGGCCTGACGAAGTACATTACCAGTTCTTGAAACACCTCCCAGAATCTTCTCTCACATTACTTCTTAAAATCTTTAATGATTTATGGATTGCTGGTAATGTACCTAAGAGCTGGAAAGAAGCAACAGTGATACCGATTCCCAAACCAGACAAAGATAACGAAGATCCTAACAGCTATCGGCCTATTGCATTGACAAGCTGCATATGCAAAACAATGGAACGAATGATTAATTCTCGGCTTGTATGGTACTTGGAAAGTAATAATTTAATTTCTCCTTTCCAAAGTGGCTTCCGTTCTGGTCGTAGTACTAACGATCATCTGGTTAGACTGGAAACATTTATTCGCGATGCATTTATCAAGAAGGAACATTTAGTAGCAGTCTTCTTTGATTTAGAAAAGGCCTATGATACAACATGGAAGTACGGAATACTAAATGACCTGCACGATTTAGGTCTAAAAGGCCGTCTGCCCTCTTTCATCTCCAGTTTTCTCTCCGACAGAGAATTCAAAGTACGCGTGGGCTCTACCCTCTCCGATATGCACCAGCAAGAGATGGGTGTGCCCCAGGGCAGTATTTTATCTGTGACGCTATTTAATATCAAAATCAATAGCATCACTAAGTGCTTAACTCCCGGTGTGGACTGCTCTTTATATGTAGACGATTTTTTAATTTGTTATCGATCAAAGCACATGCATACAATTGAAAGGCAACTTCAACAAAATATAAATAAGATCCACCATTGGGCCAGTAATAATGGTTTTAAATTCTCTAAATCAAAAACAGTATGCATGCATTTCTGTCAATTGCGAAGACATCATGATGACCCTAAACTCACGCTGGACGGAACACTTATTCCAGTTGTTGAGGAAACAAAGTTTTTGGGTATTATCTTCGACAGAAAACTTACTTTTATACCACACATCAAGAATTTAAAAGCTAAATGTTTAAAAGCTTTAAATTTACTAAAAGTAATTGCGCACACTGACTGGGGTGCTGATAAAAAAGTCCTCCTCAATTTGTATAGAACATTTATCCGTTCTATACTAGACTATGGATGCATTGTTTATGGTTCAGCTAGGAAGTCTTATTTGAAAATGCTTGACCCAATTCATCATCAGGGAATAAGACTTGCTCTAGGAGCATTCAAGACATCTCCATGCGAAAGCCTTCTCGCGGAAGCGAATGAACCACCCTTATCGCACCGCAGAGAAATGCTTTCTATACAGTACGCTCTTAGGTTAAGATCAAATCCTCTGAACCCTGCTTTTTCGGCTGTTTTTCAACCAAAATACAAAACTTTGTACGAAAACAAACCAAATGCCATACCTTCATTTGGCATCAGAATATCATCCAGTTTAGACACTATCAAAATTAATTTCCCTACAGTTCAGAACACGTTTGTCTCGGAAACACCACCTTGGCTCCTTCAGCAACCCAAAGTGATTTTTTCGTTGCACGATGGGAGAAAATCTGAGACGAATCCTGCCGTTTTCCAGAACTCTTATCATGAACTTCTCAACGATTTTAAAAACTACACAAAATTTTTTACTGATGGATCAAAAGTTGATGACAAGGCTGCTGCAGCCTTTGTTAGTGGCAAGCACATAACCAAAGTGCGCTTGCCAAACGATGCGTCCATATTTTCAGCGGAAATCAGAGCAATAGACCTTGCTCTGAAATTTATTGAACAAAAGCGCATTTTAAATAGCATTATTTTCTGTGACTCTCTGTCAGTACTTCAGTCGCTACACCATAGAAAACTGGATAATCCATTACTAGTCGATATTCTCGTCAAAAACTCTGAGCTTAGTAAGTCCTACAACATAGTATACTGTTGGCTACCTAGCCATATTGGTATTAGAGGTAATGAAGAAGCAGACCGGGCTGCTAAGATGGCTCTATCCCAAGAACCATCGGATTTTAAATTACCTTTTACTGATTTTAAACCTTGTATCAAAAAGTACCTACGTCAGAAGTGGCAGGCGTCATGGGATGATGCAGTTAATAACAAACTTCATGCCATCAAACCAACCCTGGGAGAATGGACTCCTTCCTACAGAGCTATCCGTAGGGAGGAGGTTGTCATTGCAAGAATCAGAATCGGTCATACATACATTACCCACTCCCACATACTGAAAGGTGAAGATCCACCAGAGTGCGTTTCTTGCAATGAGCCATTCACTGTTAAACACTTTATGACCGAGTGTTCCGACCTGCAACCTACGCGTGTTAAATACTATAATGTACATGACATGAAGGAACTTTTTGATACAATACAAATCACTTGTATTTTAGATTACCTAAAGGAAATAAATCTCTATTTTAAACTATAACTTGTATGCCATCACCTAGAATATTTTTATCTAATGAAAATATCACCTTTTATTTACAACATCTTATCATCAACATAACACCATTTACATCTCCCGTTGATTGGGAAGCTTCATATTTTCCTGTTACCAACATCTTACCATTTTATATTTAACTATTGTTTTATATATATATATATATCGCTGGTCGATGTTAAACCTTTCTTGTTTTTGAACATCTAACGTATTGTATGGCGCTAAATAGCCTAAAAGTGCTGATGCGCCGTTAAAATTCAAGTAAACAAACAAACAAACATGTCATTGCAAGCAGCAAGGCCATTAAAATAGTTACAATGTTAGATGTGAGGTATGTGATACCAAGCAGGCATTTATTTCTGAGAAACATTTACAACATAGATGATAAAAACGTTTTTTTTTTTTTATTTCTTATTTAACTCGAAAAAAGCGTTTTTTCTTCATTTTTTATATTTTTGCGTTTGCGAAAAACTGGACAATATAAATTACATGTATATGGAGGAAACCATAGAGTGGTCAGATCAGTCAGATGGTAATAATGACATTGAGTGAAAAAAATTCAATGTTATCTGGACTACGGTTTAAAACTTTTAATATTTTTCATATTTGTATCACTGAAACTTTAAAACTGATATGTACCATGTAAATAAGTAAACATATTGATTTTTGTGATGCCTTAAAAATTACTGGAACTTTTTTTCTTTTCTTTTTTATTTATTGAGAAAAAATGCAGTTTTTTTTAGGTTTTTTTATTTTAATTTCAATGATTTTAACATCTATGATTTACAACAAAATCAGATTGGACATAAAGCAAAATTTATAACAAATTTATCAAAAGTTCACTTGACAACAGATGGGTGAACATCAAGAGCAAAAGTTCTATACTGCACAAGGACATGGATAGTGATTATACCAGAGTGGGAACGTTGCTATCTTTTACAAAGCAGGGAAAAAAATGAAAAAATCACAATGGATCTAACATTGCAAACATTTTGTTTTAACTCATGCTGGAACTGAATGGCACATACCTAACCAACATCTTTGATAACTCATCAGATATATAATGATTGAAGACATTTAAGATTAGCACACTGAATTTCACAATATATCATATGCTCTGATCATAATCTGAACCCAGCTGTTTGTTTTTTTTTAATTTTTTTTTTATAGGATTTATTGCCATTTTTCAGCACACAATAGCCTCTACATGGCGGTCAGTATTATAGGTGGATGAAGAACCTGGGAAAGAACCACCGACCCATGACAAGCTACTGGCAAGCTTTCTCACATAGCTACGAACCCAGCTTCCAAGAAAGCTCTCAAGATGAGCACATTGACTCACTTTATTGGTAGAATTCTAAAAGTTGTCTTCTGATTCAAAAGTACAGTTGCTGCATAGCTGCTCAAACAAATGATTAAAGATCAAAGAGAAACTTATCCAGCTGTTAAGCTCACAAGATGGAATTAAGTTACAAATATGGTTGAGGCCTGCAGTCTATGCACACTATGAATAAATTACACAGCATAAACAACGATGCTGCTAGTCATTATAAATAGAAGATAGCAAAATATGCTGAATATATATGCTTACATGCCTGAAGAAAACTTCATACCATGATGACCACTCTTGTTACTGAACAAATTCAAACCACTATGTACCATGACAGATCACACATTGTACCTGATGGATCTAAGCAATCTCAATGATGACCACTCTTGTTACTGAACAAATTCAAACCACTGTGTACCAGTGAGGGAAAAAAACATACAAAAGGTGGAGATGATAGTGAAAAGAAAAAAAACATGCAACACATGAGGATGATAGTGAGAAAAAAAGATGCAAAAGGTGAGGATGATAGTGAAATGAGAAAAAAAATGCAAAAGGTGAGGCTGGTAGTGAGAACGAAACATGCAAAAGGTGAGGACTATAATGAGAAGAAAGAAAACATGCAAAAGGTGAGGATGGTAGTGAGAATAAAAGCATGCAAAAAGGTGAGGATTAAAAGTGAAAAGAAAAAAAATATGCAAAGGTGAGGCTGGTAGTGAGAATGAAACATGCAAAAAGGTGAGGATTATAGTGAAAAGAAAAAAAACATGCAAAAGGTGAGAATGATAGTGAAAAGAGAAAACAAAGATGCAAAAGGTGAGGCTGGTAGTGAGAATGAAACATGCAAAAGGTGAGGACTATATTATGAGAAGAAAGAAAACATGCAAAAGGTGAGGATGGTAGTGAGAGAGAAAACATGCAAAAGGTGAGGATGATAGTGAGAAAGAAAAAAAAACATGCAAAAGGTAAGGATAATAGTGAGAAAAAACACGCAAAAGTTGAGAATGCAGAGTGACCATAACCTGCTCTTCCAGTTCATTCAAATATAGATAGCAGCCATCTCAGTCTCTCCTTTCTTATCCAAATTTTACCTACTGCATAACTTAACGGTTGAGTTTACTAACATCGCAGAAAATGCAAAGCAATTGGCTAAGAAATTCTGATTTCTGGAGATACAAATAATCCCCAACATTATTTATAAAATACATTTTTAATGCAGGCATTACTTTACAATTTTAGTAGATAGGAGATAATAACAATTTAAAATCGTATATTCTTTTTTATCTGAGGTCAGTCTGGTGAACCAAAATTCAGTTAGCAAATAATAGGGCACAGGCTTTAGTACCTGCATTGCCTGGAGAGGTATTTATTGTCAGTATTGTGGCACCCATATATGTATCAGAGTTCATACTGAACTATGAATGATAAATTCAATGACTTTTCCTAAACTTTCAAATACCACAAACAGAGATTTCCAAGACCTATATTTGCTAATAATGTGTATACAGGTTATTTGAGAAAACAATGAATGCCAAATACTACAAAATTGATTAGTGATTAAAGTCAAACTATAATTAATTTCCTAAAATTGTATTATAATTATCTGGAAGATAGGTTAACAGTCGTTGTTCTTTCAGAAATATGTAACATACGTGTCAGATTTAATGAAAAATAAATTGTTCTCTTAACAGACATCAGCATTGCTTTAAATACATTACTATATCTGCTTTTTTTTCTCTTCAATCATTTTGGAAAGAGACGCCACCACTCTCATCTTTTCCTCTGCTTTTCTCCTAAGAACATTTGACTCAGTGACATGCACAATGAGTCCTTTTAACTCTGCCTCTTCTGCTTTCTGTAAGATCCACCTGCTTTTCTCCTTGTGTCAATGATTAGCCTTTGAGCTGTGAGGCTTTCTCTGCTGAGGTTCTCACCAGATACCTGTTTGTTGACAGAAAATCCTCTCTCCACTGTTGCCTGCCCATGTGACAACAACATTTTCAGGAGAACATTCCAAAGTTCGACATATTCCTTTCTTTTGGAAAGGACAGAATAAAACACTTCATCAAGGCAAGGCGGTATTTTTCTCCATTTTTTAAATAAACATTATCTATAAATCTAGCAATATTTCAAGCACTTCAAGTACTGGGCAAAACTGGCTCAATTATAGTCTGAAGTCCGTCAATCATGAAACGTGCAGGAGATGGCACTATTAGAGCCATTCTGGTCACATTCAGGTTAGAAATTATACATAAATGATTCAGTTGACTTAGTTCTGTGCACCTTTTACCATTTAATTTTTTTCGTTATTGAAATCAATAGGGGTACAAACAAACGGGGATGTATAGTCAGACTATTGATACACAAATCAATTTCGGCAATGCAATTTTAAAAAAAAAATTATATTATTGGGGAAAAAGTCGAGGGTCGGAAATGAGAAACAGGGACATTCCGTCAACTGAAAATACGTTTTTTTCAAACTTTTAATTTTTTTTTACTTGCCTAAGCAAATGACTTGACTTCCTAACGTTAAAGCTTCACAGAACACGTTATATATATATATATATATATATATATATATATATATATATATATATATATATATATATATATATATATATATATATATATATATATATATATATATATATAGAACAACAACTCTTGCTTAACTCTACTATAGTGTACGCATGCACACTTTGAAACTGTTTATCCGTGAATTGAATTTATTACAATGGATGTTTTTATATTAAACCAAGGAACATTATTATGTAGATCAAAATTTCGAATCCTCGAGTGTGTTATACTTTCGCGCACTTTCTACGTAGAGTGAATTAGTGTAAAGAATATTTTGATTGGCCAAAGATGGACTCGTCCAATCAAATTGAGAAGCCAGGAAAACCAGCTACATCTGAAGCTAACTTTGGATGGCCAAACAAAGCCTCTTTTGTTGTTGCGGCGGCAATGAAACTGAACAGGTCATCAAAAGAAAGAAACCAGGATAACTAGATTACATCCGAATCTAACGACCTCAGATATTTTTATTTGTGATTCTTTAAAGAAATTTGGGGTTTATTTCAATTTTCAAAGACTTTTAAAGACCTCAGGGTAATATGCTCATTTTTTCCCAAACTTTCAAGGCCTTGTAAATGCTACCCAAGTTTTCCCAAACTCTCAAAGACCTTCAAAGACCGTACGAACCCTGATGTATTGATCAGAGCTTCCAATGCAATTGATGTCAACAAAAATAAAACTTCAAGTGCATGAGCTACAGTTCCTCTATTTCTGCCCAATCAGGTCAAAGACATTCTCTGCAGAATATCTAGCTCTGTGCCAGCTAAAAGAGTGTTCAGCACTGGGGGTAGGTATCATAACTGCTAAGAGGAAAGTCATTAAGGCAGAACGTATGGACAGGCTGCTGTTCCTAATTATGAATAATTTGACATTCTCTTAGTTTATGTTAAATCATGTGATTTCAAAAAAAATGTCCAAACAGTTTTATTCAGCAGATACAATGCACACCTGATCTGATTTTTAGTTAAGCCTTAACAGTTGTTTTATGCTGTTTTCATCACATGTTTGCCTTGAGCAAAAGCATTCAACGTTTGCCCAATGCAACAGCACATATTGTTTGTCAAAAGCAATAGCATTTATTGTTACCCTAAGCAATCTCATTACTTATTTGCCCTAAGCAACAACACTTATTGCTTGTCCCAAGCAATATCATTTATTGTTGCCCAAAGCAAATGCATTTTTTGCTGCCTTTAGCAATAGCATTTATTGTTTGCCCTAACTAATAGCATTTATTGTCAAATGTTCACCATCAAAAGTGATACAGCATTATTCTATACATGCAACATATTTTTTCTCAACCAGTTTTCAACTTTAATGTTCAGTATCAGAAAATTTCACAAGCTGAATCAAGCAATTGTCAGTATTTAAAACATTATGTCAGAATTAGGCTATTGCAACTTGCAAACAAAGTTAATGCCATCAACTGAGAGAAAAACATTTAGCACCATTATATGTCACCAATGTGTATGAAACGAAACACTCGCCTATCAATCTACACGTACCACGATATCGGATATCGTATACACCGAAGGATTGTATCTTGTTAATTGTCTTCAGCGTCAATTTTAATTGTACGCTTATTATTACTGCATTGTAATTATATACCTTCACTCTTAATAAAGTCCATTCTTATATTTTTCATGAAAATTTGCCAGAAAATTTTAAGTACAAATAAGCTCACTCATTATCTCCATCAAAATCAGTTTTTCATACGAATTCCGCGAAGACATTGTTTTACTTTCACTTTCGGAGTTCAACAGTATTTAACTCAAGTCGTATTTAAAGTCATTAGGATTTGTGGTGTCCATCTTTCATTTACATAGAATAATCTGAGTTGTCATTTTGCACTCAAGCAAGAACCAGCTTTTTGTTTATACATTTGGCACATTGTTCTTGTTTTGTCAAACCAAAGTGTAAGTGAATGATAATGACGTCGCTTTCTTCTAAATATGGAGTAGTCTATATTGTGACCGAGAGATTACCTAGTGATTTATAAAAAACGGGACCCGTTAACGTCTTTTTTTCTTTTGTTGTAATGCTGAATTGAGCGTCAAGTCAAAATAAAAAAAAAAGGCTTAGAGACCAACTTAGCTGGTCTAGTACTGCACCTGCAATACCCCTGTAATTAAGCAGAAGCGTATGAATTCACACGTTTTTTTGTTACATAATGGCATTTCTATTTCAAGCTTGAAGAACAGTATCGATTTTTTTTAATATCTAAAAAAATAATTGTTAAGCAAGCAAGAAGTAAAATCTTTAAATACCCTAAAAATATGCACCGTCGGATGCTTAGCATCAGCCGACTCGCAATTGGTCGAAATGATATGATGATTATATGGCTGTTTAGAAACTGTAACGTTCAAGCGAAGGGTCCTAATACCTCCGACTCCACATCGTATTCCACCGAAACCGTATTAGAAATATGGCCTCCAGATTAGTAGCAACTGTCAACGGATGGGCAATACCCGATAAATTCTGGGTAACAGTGACTCGCTTGGTTATAGACCAGGTGAGCTAAAAATACATTTTCAGTAAAGACAACAGCGTTATGACGAACTCCAAAAGGTGACTTTACATGTCTTCTTGTACAACCCCCAGGTGGGCGGAGCTGCATTTATAAATAACAACAACACTATCTGTGATTGGTGCATTTTTTAAGAGCTGTACTTTCTGTTGGGATTACAAAAAAGGATTTGCGGTGTCCATCTTTCATTTACAGTGTATAATCTTAGTTGTCATTTTGCACTCAATCAAGAACCATCATTTTGTTTATACAATTGGCACATTGCTTTTGTTTTATCAAAATTGCATGACATGAAACACTCAAATATCAATCTACACGTACCACGATATCGGGTAATCTTAAACACCGAAAGATTGTATCGTGTTAATTGTCTACGTCGACATTTTTAATTGTACGCTTATTGTTACTGCATTGTAATTATTTACCTTCACTCTTAAAAAACAAAAATTCTTATATTTTTCATGAAAATTTGCCAGAAAATTTTAAGTACAAATAATCTCCATGAAATTTAGTTTTTCATACGAATTCTGCGAAGACTCTGTTCTACTTTCACTTTCGGAGTTCAACAGTCACTTGCGAATATAAATTTATTTTACTCAAGTCGTATTTAAATCATTAGGATTTGTGGTGTCCATCATTCATTTACAGTATATAATCTAAGTTGACATTTTGTACTCAAGCAAGAACCAGATTTTTGTTTATAAATTTGGCACATTGTTTTTGTTTTATCAAATCACAGTGTAAGTGAATGATAATGACGTCGCATGTTCTAAATATGGAGTAGTCTATATTATGACCGAGAGGTTACAAAGTGATTTTAAGAAAACGCGACCCGTTAATGACCTTTTTTTTTCTTCTGTTGCAATGTTGAATTTATTACTGCACCTGCAATACCCCTGTAATTAGGCAGAAGCGTATGAATTCACACGTTTTTTTTTACATAATGACATTTCTATTTCAAGCTTGAAGAAAAAAATCGATTTTTTTAATATCTAAGAAAACAATAATTGTTAAACAAGCAATAAGTAAAAACTTTAAATACCTTAAAAATATGCACCGTTGGATGCTAAGTATCAGGCGACTCGCAATTGCTCGAAATGATATGGCTTTTCAGAAACTGTACGGGTCAAGCAGAGGGTCCTAATACCTCCAACTCCACATTGTATCCCTATTTCACCGAAATCATATTCGAAATATGGCCTCCAGAGTAGTAGCAACTGTCAACGGATGGGATATACCCGATAAATGCTGGCTAACAATGACTCATTTGGTTATTAGGCCAGGTGAGCTAGACATACATTATCAGAAAAGAACACAGCGTTATGACAAAATCCAAACGTTGACATTACGTGTCTTCTTCCTGTTTTGAATCTAACATATGGTATAAGGGTACCAATTGTACAACCCCCAGGTGGGCGGAGCTGAATTCATAAATAAACAACAACACTAGCTGTGATTGGTGCATTATTTAAGAGCTGTACTTTCTGTTAGGCTTTTTAAAAAAGTTAAGCCTCTTGGCAACATTTTGAGGTTATGTTAATTCTCATCTAGATCATATTTTGTATTTTTAAGATTTTTTTTATTTATTTAAAAAAAATGTACTGGCACACATGGATGAAACGGTCTGAATAAAATTGAAATAACTTCCCTGTAGATTTTGTCACAAAAGTACATGACAACAAACGCTCGCCTATCAATCTACACGTACCACGATATCGGGTATCGTATACACTGAAGGATTGTATCGTGTTAATTGTCTTCGGCGAAAATTTTAATTCTACGCATATTGTTACTGCATTGTAATTATTTACCTTCACTCTTTAAAAAAAAATCAATTCTTGTATTTTTCATGAAAATTTGCCACAAAATTAAGTACAAATAAGCTCACACATTATCTCCATCAAATTCAGTTTTCCAAACGAACTGCGCGAAGTCTTTTACTATCACTTTCGGAGTTAATAATAATAAGAACAACAATAATAGTGTGGACTTTGGAAAGCGCCTAATCTTAAAAGCTCTTAGCGTTTTACACCGTCTATAATGATATGACTACGGAAAGAAAAAAAGAAAGAAAAAAACAAACAAAGAACAACATGAAATTCGAAAACATACAAAATGCTGACAATATTTAAGGTACGAAACAATTTTAGGTCTTTAAGTTTGTTCTTGCTGGACCCTGGTATGCAAAAGAACGTTGTCCATATGACTTCGTTTTCATAGTGGGAACAATGCGTATAAGATTAAACAGTCAGTTGCGAATCGAAAACTTATTTTTACTCGGGTCGTATTAAAGTCATTAGGATTTGTGGTGTCCATCTTTCATTTTTCAGTGTATAATCTGAGTTGATATTTTGTATTCAAGCAAGAACCAGATTTTTGTTTATACATTTGGCACATTGTTTTTGTCATGTCTAATCAAAGTGTAATTGAATGATAATGACGTCGCATTTTCTAAATATGGAGTAGTCTGTTTTGTGCCCGAGAGGTTACAAAGTGATTTTAAAAAACGCGACCCTTTAATGTCTTTTTTCTTCCTCTTCTGTTGCAATGCTAAATTTTTACTGCACTGGAAATACCCTTTTAATTAAGCAGAAGCGTATGAATTCACATCTTTTGTGTTACATAATGACATTTATATTTCAAGCTTGAAGAACAAAATCGGTTTTTTAAATATGTGGAAATTAATTGTTTAAGAAGCAAAATGTAAAAACCCTAAATACCTTAAAAATATGAACCGTCGGATGCTAAGCATCAGCCGACTCGCAATTGGTCAAAATGATATGGCTTTTCAGAAACTGTACAGTTCAATCAGAGGGTCCTAATACCTCCGACTCCACATTGTATCCATATTTCAACGAAATCGTATTAGAAATATTGCCTCCAAAGTAGTAGCAACTGTCAACGGATGGGAAATACCTGATAAATACTGGCTAACAATGACTCATTTGGTTATTAGGCCAGATGAGCTACAAATATATTATCAGAAAAGAACACAGCGTTATGTCGAACTCTACAAGGTGACTTGACGTATCTTCTTCCTGTTCTGAATCTAACATCTGGTATAAGGGTAGCAGTTGTACAACCCACAGGTGGGTGGAACTGCATATAGAAATAAACAACACTATAGTCTGTGAACACATCCCCGTTTGTTTGCACACCCCCCCCCCCCCCGCCGATTTCAGTAACGAAATATATAAACAAGATAAAAAAAAATCCATAAATCTTACTCAGCTCATTCATTGATTTATAATTTCTAACCCGACTGCGACCAGGGTGTCCATAACATCTTCATCATCTGCGCGTCTCAAGCTTAGCGGAAGCCTTCATTCCAACCACAGCCGTCCTCGACATCAATTTTCAGTTTCTGGACAAGTCCATTTTCAGCAAAGGGGCGGATGCGTAATCGAGGGAAGTATCCAGGAGTCACCAAATAGGAGCAATGACGTCACTCTGGAAAATAGATTTGTCTAAATTGTGTCGTGTTAGTATGAAAACTTGCGCTAAGCATGTGTTCACAGACAATAGCTGTGATTGGTGCATTATGTAAGAGTTGCGCTTTCTGTGCGGCATTTTTTACAAAAAAGTTAAGTCTCTTAGCATCATGTGAGATTCTAATTCATATCTAGATCATATGTTGTATTTTATTATTATTTTTTATAAAAAATATGTTGCACACATGGGTGAAACTGTGTCTGTTGTGACTAGATAACCCTCATCCGTGCCTAGTTTCAGCAGAGTTATCTCTCTTAAATGCAATGGAGTACCTGGTTTTGTCCTTATCAAATTGACAATTTATGACTGTTTTCTTTGAAAATGTGTGACATGCATGCTGAAGTAGGATAGAAAGCAGCATATTTATTTCGCAAAACATTAACATTGAGATCTATGGAAAAACAATTGGTACCGTGATACCTATTGAGAAGAACAGATTCACAATGTATTCATGGAAAAGCATACATGTGGACAGAATTTATGAATTATACTAGTTTGATGCAGGAAAACAAATGGACGCTAAACATGTTTGGTCGAATATTGACAGTCTTTTAAGAATAACATGTTTGAAATATTCAGAAAATAACACAAGTTGGCTTTGGAAGCAGGGCTTTGCAATTATAGTTTTAACATATTTATATGGCTTCACGACAGCTCCAAGATTAGCATACATGAACAAAAATAAGTTATGTAAAGATAATATTGTTGATTTCTTGCCAAATATTGATTATTATCTTGTTTTTGTAAGGCATGTCATTGACCAGGATAGAGAACACTCTAGGTCCACTTGTTGATAGATCCCTTGTATTGTATAGAATTTTCAGGTATGTGTAATTTTAGGTAATTTATTAAAGATACGGTATTCCTTCCCAATTTGATGTTCATTGTCTCGCTCAAATTGTCCATGTTGTAATTTTTTTGCTTTGAAATTGTTCATGCAATTTATTTAGTTAAGTTCTCTTGCATTTCCCTTTTGTTGAAGTAGCAGGGAAGTTTCTTTCAGTCAGCATTTCTCATAGACACTTGTATAGGCCCATTTATAATCTACTACTGTCTTTCAGATAATTATATTTATTTCTGTCCAGCTGTTCTTGTAAAATTTCCATATTAGGTCCAACATTACTGAATGATGACCAATTTAGTCACATTCCCCACTCATTCCATTCAAGTCCACACTATCTGCAGATTTATGGAATGTCGCTCTCGACTTGACGGCATTGCAGAAAACATGAACTATGTGATATAATAGAAGTGCCCCATGTCACAAAACACAATTACATCACTCTTGAGGTATTCGCTACATATGTAAGCCTGAAGTTTAGGTTCTGACTTTTTCAGTAATGTATTTTTAGATAATTTAATTGCATTGAAGTAAATACATGTGTTCATGAACTCATCTATATTACATGGAAAATATATTGGAGGAAATAAAAATACACACCTTATGTATATCATTGAGTTATCTCCCTTACACCAGACATAACCTTTCAGGAAATAAAAAACTCACATTTTCAGTGATTGGTTATGAACAATAAAGAGGAGATTTGTGAAGAATTATATTAGCCCTATGTCTTGATGCACGAAAAAGTAATTTAATAATTCTCAAAATAAAGTTTACAAGTTTCTAAAACTAATGTATGGAGGTTTTTTTTGGTTTAGGTATTTTTCTGCCTAACTGATGCCCATTATTGTTAATTTCTGATGTTGAAGAAATATAAATGATATGCATCTATATTGTAATTAATTATTCACCTTTTCATATTAGATGGGAATGAACACCACTTCACCGGAAATGTTTGTGCCTGTAAATGATGTTATATCATGTGTGCTGTTGCACTGTCCTTGGACCTATGTGGCACCGTCTCCATATATTGTCCATGGTAAGTTCATCAAACTTACACTTCTCCTTTTTCTTATTGTTGCTTTTGTCTCCTTTAATTCTGTTATCATAAGCTCCATCTTCAATTTAGATATACACTTTCTTCCTGTTTTAACTCCATTTGACTCATTATACTTATTGCTTTTTTGGCATTTAATTTTGTATATTATTCCCCAAATTTCACAATAAATCAAACATAACCACTTATAAGCTATGATCTACCATATTTGGTGTTATATTGGCTTACTGCAATAATTGTATTTATTACACAAAGGAATGATGCTTTCTATTTGTGTGACAAAGAGGATGGGTAGGTTGACCTTTGTGTGAGGACTGGGGGTTAGTGACCTCATGTAATTGCAGACAGTGTAAAGTGTTCAAAGCTTATACTTTATGATAAGAATGGGTCATGTCCACCTGTTGCTGAGGTTAAGTTCTCCATCTACCAAACAAACACAAAGTCTTTTAGTTTAGGTGAATCTTACGTTTTTGAAGTAAGAGAGATGCATACCATTTGGTACATGGACCTTTGACCTAGTTATTCCATATTACAAATATGAACGCAGCAGCTAAAATAGTTCAGAGACCATTACATACCCATTAATATAAGACACAGCTTGGTCCCTCCTAAAATTGTTTTAGAGAAACAAGAGTTAATTACACTTATTACTTGCACAGTCTTGAGCTATATCATAGATTTTTGAACAAATTGAGGTTGGATATAGGTATAATGGTACCAATTGTACAACTCCGGATGGGCGGAGCTTAAGGTGTAGAAAGTATATTTATTTCACAAAACATTAGCAGTGAGGTCTATGGAAAAACAATTGGTGACTACCACTACGGAAATAGAATTACATTAAAACTAAACTTACTGTACACAAATTTGCATAACCAATCACTGCGAGCGTATTACATCCCGCCCTTGTAATCCTATATCTTATCCTTTACTAAGCACAATTTACAGGTAATTCAGGATAATGTATTCTGCTTTTCATCTTAACAACACTGGCAGCTGTATTGAACAAATCAGTGAACGAAGACAATATTAACACTTTTTTATCTGTTATATTTTTGCTTCGTTCTGTGGATCTCTGGATTTATATACATCACCTCCACTGTTAAGTTGGTACAGGTTTCCCAAAGTGAGCCATATATACTGACATTATGACACACATAGAACTAATCCCAAATGACTTTGGAGAATAGTGAATTTCAAATATATATGTCGTCGTTGCTGTGGCTGATTTAATGCCTTTCTAATTTCCCCCCGTAAATGGTATGTTTTCAATAATATCCAGGTGTTTGACCCAATTTTCTCTCCAAAACAAGGCAGTATTTAATAACATTCAAAAGGGCTTATTTCTCTTGTATATCGCATCTCCATAGTAGTAGTAGTAGTAGTAGTAGTAGTAGTAGTAGTAGTAAAACTTAACTGGAATAATGAATTAGATTGAATTTCCTTTTAAAAATGTATATTCACAGACTTAATATCAGAAGCCTGGTTCCTGCTCTTCCTTATTAATGCACACGCAAGAAAGTCAGGTTTATTTTGTTTGTTGTTTAATTTAAAAAAGGTTTCCTTTCATTTTCGAGGAAATGGCATTAGCAAACGTAATCCCTGAATCTTATTGAGAAGTGTAAAATTTTGAATAAGCGTTGAACCTTTAAGTTGAATGTAGTGAACATTAAGATTTTATTACATTAAACCGGAAAAGACACTGTGAAGGCTCTTTTCGACCTTAATTCTTAATTTCTCTCATATCAATGTTAACTTCAAAGGCCAGCGTTCTAAGTAAACTTGACCGGATATCTTAGCACGGTTTTGAGAAAGAGACAGCTGAACCTCAGATCCATGTCAAATAGTCGTTCTATAAAGGGAAAAGTTATATAACATAATTCGGAGATTCTAACTGATGAATGAAATGATTGTCTTAGGAGTTTTTAAATAAAAAGCCCACTGCTTATAATTATGACTGGCCAGAGTGAAATATAGACGTACACCATGGAAGTAATGTGAATTTAAAGTGACAATCTTGATAAAAAAATTCTTTAGTCTGAAATATTCTGCGAGAGAACGAGAATTTGGCTCTGATGAAACCTAGAAAAATAATAGTGCCCTCTTCGTTAAACAACAAAAGGACCAGGGTCTGTCTGGTGAGAAAGACAAAGTTCAGCGCTGGATGTACAAGCTCTAAAGTTAAAAGCATTAAGGTACACAATTTTAATTTCACGTAATATTCTTTTTTTTTTGCTGGTAACAATACTACTACTACTAATAAGACAATATTCAATGAGATAACTCAATTAGTTCGAAAACAGAACAAATCTACCTTAAGGCCCTCAAAGATATATGTACATTTATATAGAGAGTGCAGTCAATCACTATCCATCTCGCACATAATGCTCACATGTGTTAGTAATGTACATAGATGTTGCAGATTGGTCAAACTAGTTAACTATACATGTAATTGTAAACACACTAACAGATGAAGTTACTACCAGTATTCACTAGTCGTGCATAACACATACTAACATATACTTTTATACAAAAATTGACATGGAGGAGGTGGAAAGGTCATGTATTATTAATTAAAAGTTAGATTTCATCCACTTAATATACAAATTGTCAAACTATGACATGCTAGAAGATAATTTGATTTATTTTCCAATATTATTTTAAAAAATGGCCCTAGAGTATTGACAACTGTTTATAAATAATTCTTTCTTTGTTTTGAAATTAGAATATGTTTGTTATCTACAATCAAAGGTGTTCAGTGCTGCTAATTTCTCTGCATTTAAACTTATTTCTCAAGTAAACTGGGGAGGGCTTGACAGAAACTGTATACACCATTTTGTCTTTCTGTAGGTGAAGTCATTCTTAAAATGGTAGGATGTTTAAGGTATTCATTGTCTCTTTAATGTTTCCAGGTTGTCTTCAAGTTGAAACATTATAAATATTTCCCCACATGATGCTACATCAGTGAAAAGGTGGTTGAACATAGCTCTTGTAAAACGTGACACTGTACTGTTTTGAAATGAAATACTTATTTTTCTTAATAGCAAAAAATAGAAGCTTGTTTTCTTTGTAATAAGACTTATATGTTCAGACCAAAGTATATTATTGTCAACAATAATACCAGGAATTGTGTCATTATTGCCAGAAATGGAAGAGTCATCTGTTGTTAGTTTTGCTCTTGTTTTGCTGTGTTGTAATTAATCAAACATTTGTTTTATCTGAATTTACAATCATGCCATTATCCTTATACAATATTTTAAGCTTGTTTAATGCTATTTGAAGATTATTTTCTAATTCAGTTTTGCAGCTGTGTGGATCAGAGAAAGTAGTATCACCAGTATATAGTTGAGTTGATGATAGTGTATTTCCAGTTCAAAGGGGAAGATAGTTTATAAAAACAACAAACAAGAATGGTCAAAGTAGAGACCGATGTGGCACACCAGTTTATTCTTTCATTTTGAGATACATGTCTGTTTATAGTCACTTTCTGAAATCTGTTATTCAATTATGAAGTAAACTATTTGTGAGCTTTGTCACTACATTGGTAGATGTTTTACCTTACTTTGCTAATTTCTTCCCAGTTCACCTGATTCTTTACCAAAATGATGGGCTCAAGTCCCATTCACATACCAAAGAAAAATTGGTTTTCAATTCAATCTATAAATTATGCATGCTGGCGCAAAAAACTCAAGGATTTTGTAAATAGTTTTCCACTGAAATGTTTTGATTAAATCCGTCCTTAAGAGTTTTCTTAATCTCGGCCTTGATTGTGTGCATTACCAATATGAAGCAGCTTGGCTTTAGAGTCTTGAGATCCTTGGACCTACAATGCAATACAAGTCCTATCTCTGCATAAAATTGAAATAATCAGAACATAATCCTGAAACAGTAATTGTTCTATGAAGTACATTTCTCACATGCAAAATCCAAATCGTGAAATTAATTAGCCAATAAAATGTTGCAAATATGTTCATGAAAATTTAAATAGTTTGTATTGTATAATAGCATTCATTCAATTTTCATTGCGGTAATGGAAAAGTGCAAGGGAATAACATTTTATCCATTGCAATCTGGGTAGAAATTTGTCCAAGCAATTATGTTATCTACTGCTATCAGCGGAGAAATTTGTAAAAACAATTATGTTATCCATTGCTATCAAGGTTGAAATTTTTAAAAACAATTATGTTATCCATTGCTATCAGGGAAGATATTTGTCAAAACAATTATGTTATCCATTGATTTCAGGATAAAATCTTGCTTTTAAGATATGTGCATGTTCAATCAATATGAAGTACATGTATGTTTAATTAAAATAAAATGTATGTAAATTTAATTAATATGAAGTACATGTATATTCAATCAATATTAATTGCATGCATGTTTAATTACTATGAAGTACATATGTTTATTTACTATGAAGTACATGCATGTTTAGTTAATATGAAGTACATGAATGTTCAATCAATATGAATTATATGTATGTTTAGATTAATATGAAGTGCATGTATGTTTAATTAATATGAAGTACATGAATGTTCAATCAATATGAATTATATGTATGTTTAGATTAATATGAAGTACTTGTATGTTTAATTAATATGAAGTACATGTAAGTTTAATTAATATGAAGTACATGAATGTTTAATTAATATGAAGTACAACATTTCTATATTTTCATACAAACAAACAAGCTGACATTGCAATACATATCACAAAATATCACAACTTTTATTTAGCTCCTGACCCAACAACTTTATTAACTCCAAAAACATATAAATAAATAAGTTAATTAATTAATTAATAAATAATAATAATAATACATGTATTAATAATGTACACCAAGCAAAACCACACATAATTTACAAGAAACGCTGCATGAAATTTATTATGGATATCACGTTTGGAGAAGCTGAGATACGAGTAACTCACAGTAGGAATACCACGATGCGTTGTCACAATGGCTATTCACTTTCTTATACAGGCTAGTAATAAACTACATTGCATACCTCATGTTAATGTTTTATCAATGCCTTGTTGTACACAGCCAATAAACAGCTACTGGCTATGAATACTAAGTAATTCATAAAAATATCACCTGTAAAACTTAATCTAATGAAATGGGAAATATGCCCCAATTCATCTTTGCTAAGCCAAGGGTCATGAATTTACCCTCCTCCACTGTATAGCATGGTGTATGTGTGATTTGGATTTTTAACTCATCTTGAATAATTTTCAGTCATATCACTAATTTGCAGTGATACGGTTTATAGTAATGTCTATCACTGGACATCATGCTGCAGACATGTAGTATGATTCCCTACGCAGTCACATTATTCAATAGCATGGGATGAAATGGATTGACCACCATTACAGGAGTTAAGATGTTCCCAACATAAAGATTCTCCATCTCACAAGACTAAATTATTTTTCTTTAGAATATTCAATAACAATCATACAAGTTTCTTCTTTATTTCATATAGTGCAAATGTTATTTTTTAACATTAACCAATTTTTTTACTTTAAGCTATTTAGACTTGTGACAACATAAATTAATGAAAATAGATGAAGAAACAATATATGAGACCAGAATGTACTCAGTCAAGGAAGCTTATAATCAAAACTCAAGACAAACTACTAATGGTCTTTCTGTCTCATGGAAATTCTTTCATATATGCTGATAGTGAATGCTTTCCTCTTCTAACTTCTAACTTTCCAAATTGGAACTGAAAAAATTATCACCTTCTCTACCTATAGATATTTCTCATGAAACATCATTAGGCTTGTCTGGGGAGAATTACTAATACTGTACATCTGGCATCAATGAACATGAGGCAATTTTATCATGATGTAGGAGCATATACGTGTATGATCAGTTAAAAATTTGAATTATCTCTCCTAAAAGCATAAATATTTTTACCATGGATAAAGTTCAGAGTATACGTGGAAAGCAAAACATTATGCACAATGCATATGTACATGTAAAGCAGAAAGATTTAGCGGCAGGTGTAATCGTAATCAGTTACGAATATGAAAAGCGACGAGACAGTTTATTAGGCGTATCTGACTGTAAAGCAAAGATCAAAGTTATAAATGATGTTGTAGTAGGATCTCTGCATGAACATACACATGCACCAGATTCAGCACGACGTGAAGTTCTGCAAGTTAGACAAAACATTACAAAAAGAGCAGTGGAAACAGAAGAAACACCTCAACAGATTCTTGGCCAGGAAATGCAGAATCTAAGTGAAGAAGCATCAGTACCAGTGGTTCCTATACGTCTTCGTCGTCAGGTCCGACGAAAGCGACAAGTTATTCAAGCTCCACAGCCTCTTCCAACTTATCGAGCAACCATTTAACTGCCTGTGGTATACAATAAACTTTCAAATGGTGAAAATGTCTTGTTATTTGATAGCGGTGTAGGAGATATAAACAGAATTTTAATCTGTGGGACTAATAAAACGTCATCATTTTAAGCACACTCTCCTAATTGGTTCAAGGATGGAACTTTTGCTATTGTGCCTGAACTTTTCTTTCAATTATATACGGTGCATGCACACATCGGTGGTGATGTCATTTCTTGCCTCAACTGCTTGCTCCCAAAGAAAACTATGGAAACTTTTCAACGTCTTTTCATGTAGATAAAGGCACTAATTCTAAATGCTCAGCCTGCAACAGTTTTGATAGATTATGAAAAAGCAGCCATGAATTCTGTTGCAGAATGCTACGCAGGGATAGATGGACAAGGATGTTTTTATAAATTTTTTTAGATCATATACCGAAAAGTACAAGCTCTCGGATTTCAGGAAAGATATAAAGATGATTCAGAATTTGCAATGTCAGTAAACATGGTAGCTGCTTTGGCTTCTGTGCCTCTTTCTTACACTGTGCAGGTTTTCGAAGAACTTCAAGAATTTACAGAAGATGACGACATGAATCACTTGTTAGATTATTTTGAACATAACTACATTGGCAGAAGAAGACGTCGAAGTCTTTGTTCCTCAAGTTTGGAGTTTATACATCCGTGTTCATAACGAATGACCTTCGCACTAACAACAGCGTTGAAGGTAGGCATCGAAAATTGCAAGCTGCCGTTGCTGCCGACCATCCAAACATTTTGCGCTTTTTGACAATCATTCAAAGAGAGCAATCATTCCTGAACGTGGTAATTTCTCAGCAACTTGGAGGACATCCAGCGCAACCAACTCGAAAGAAATATCGTATCTGCAATGCTCGGATTATGAACATTGTTAATGACTATGCTAATAGAGAGCACTTAGAATACTTACGAGGGATTGCACATAACATTCATCTGTAATCATATAAATATAACATATTCTATGGTAATATAACATTATGATATGATGATTCTACTATTTAATATTTCAGGACAAGTATTTGTTTTCCAGACTGAGATTCATTTACTAGAATAAAAATTTAAAATAAATATTTTTGAAATTTATTTTAATTTATTATTTACTCTAGGGATATAACATTTATATGTTATATAGTAATATAGAGGAGTGGGTGGGTAATGACGGGGGTAATATACGAGGGGGTAATTGATGGGGGGGGGGGAGGTAATGGCAGGTGGGTAATATACCGGGGGTGGGGGAAAGGTAATTTCCTAGACCCGCTCTAACTACACCTATTATTATCAGTATGGCGTGACTACACTCATTATTATCATTATGGCCTGACTGCACTCTTTGTTATCAGCATGGCCTGACTACACCCATTATTATCAGTATGTTTTACTACACCTATTATTATCAGTATGGTTCACAACACCTATTATAATCAGTATGTTCTGACTACACATATTATTATCATTGTGGCCTGACTACACCCATTACTATCAGTATGTTCTGACAACACTGGTCCCATTAATATCAGTATGACCAGACTACATCCAATATTATCCGTATGGTCTGACTAAACCCATTATTATGATTATGGCCTGACTAAACCCATTCCTATCAGTATCGTTTGACTACACCCGTTGTTATCAGCATGGTCTGTTTACACCCATTATTATCAGTATGGCCGAACTACACCCATTATTATCAGTATGGCGTGACTACACTCATTATTATCATTATGGCCTGACTGCACTCTTTGTTATCAGCATGGCCTGACTACACCCATTATTATCAGTATGTTTTACTACACCTATTATTATCAGTATGGTTCACAACACCTATTATAATCAGTATGTTCTGACTACACATATTATTATCATTGTGGCCTGACTACACCCATTACTATCAGTATGTTCTGACAACACTGGTCCCATTAATATCAGTATGACCAGACTACATCCAATATTATCCGTATGGTCTGACTAAACCCATTATTATGATTATGGCCTGACTAAACCCATTCCTATCAGTATCGTTTGACTACACCCGTTGTTATCAGCATGGTCTGTTTACACCCATTATTATCAGTATGGCCGAACTACACCCATTGTTATCAGTATGGCCTGACTACACTCATTATTATTATTATTGCCTTACTACACCCATTATTATTAGTATGGCCTGACTACACTCATTATTATCATTATGGCCTGACTACACCCATTATCATCATTATGGCCTGACAACATCCATTATCATCATTATGGCCTGACTACACCCATTATTATCATTATTGTCTGACTACACCCATTATTATCAACATGGCCTGACTACACCCATTATTATCAGTATGGCTTGATTACACTCATTATCATCATTATGGCCTGACAACACCCATTATTATCAGTATGGCTTGATTACACTCATTATCATCATTATGGCTTGACAACACCCATTATTATCAGTATGGCTTGATTACACTCATTATTATCAGTATGGCCTGACTACACCATTATTATCATTATGGCCTGACTACACCCATTATTATCAGTATGGCTTGATTACACTCATTATTATCAGTATTATCCGCTTACAATATGACGGACTCTCATTAATTGGATTAAATGACCACACCTTGGTTCTAGATACTACATTGTGCTCAAGATTGAACGAACTGGGAATACATTCATCATTACTTATATGTAAACGGAAGCGAAAAAAGAAACGTTTCAAAGCTGACTGGCGTAGAACAGGTAGAAGAATTCCAGTTATCTCCCTTTCACCCGTAACAGATAAACAATTTAAAATTTCTGTCGTTAATTTTAGTAACCTGGTTCAAATTCCTCTTAAATCGTCAACCGTTGTGTCAGCTGTCCCAGGGATACCACTAAGTATTGCATTATTCAACGCTCAATCAGTAGGATCACCGGGAAAGCACACAGAAATTGTTAATTTAATTTTATCAACGACCAGAATATCGACGTCTTCATCCTGACAGAAACATGGTTACGCTCTTCAGGTGATGAACCTAAGTGTGCGGATTTAACACCCAGCGATTACTCCATCAAGTAGTTCCCCCACAACTCTCGCGGAGGTGGAATTGCTGTAATTACAAAGAATACCATGATCAAATGCCTAACGTACAACACAACCTTCAATTTCTGCCACACATCGTTTGAACTACTCCAAACAACGCTCACACTGGAACAAAGGTCAGTCCATTTTTTTCGTCTCTACCGCCCTACTTCTAGTAGAAAAACAAGCTGACTGAATCTCTCTTTTTTGAGCAGTTTCCAAATCTTCTGGAGTATGGAAATTCGATAGGTGGCAACCTAATTATTCTTGGAGATTTCAACTTTCACTTTCACTGTCCTGGAAAACCATACACGTCAAAACTCTTAGATTCCATTCATGTTTTCTATCTTTAACAGTCAGTTAACCAACCCACATATAAACTTGGTCACATTTTAGACTGGGTTCTTTATAGACCTGATGATAATATTCTGCAATCCACCCTTGTATCCCACGAACTTGCATCGGATCACCTCTGCATTGTATGCCATCTCGATGTATAAGTCCCAAACCCTCCAAATATATTTGCTACTAAGAGAAACCTCCGTATGATAAATAGAACCAAATTCATGCATGACATCCAAGAAAACATAACAACTTTCTTACATTCAACAGCGGAACAACTTGATAACTGCCTGCGTTCATTGCTTGAAAAACATGCCCCAGCCACCAAATGCAGAGTATCAATAAGAAAGTGTTCTCCATGCTATAGCAGTGTTATGGACCAGCTTCGCAGTGCTAAAAGACATCGCCAAATAGCAGAGAGGCTTTGTCTTTCCACCAGACTCACTATTCATAAACAAATCTATGAAGCCGCTAAGAAGAACGTCACAAACATGGTCCATTTAGCCAAATTATCCCACAACATTACTAAGATCACGGATAGTTCCAGCTGCAAAGAGTTCTTCGAGATAACTAACAAACTAATGTCAAGAAACAAATGTACACCACTTCCAACAACCTTCTTTCCACTAGACCTTCCGGACCAGTTTTCAACTTTCTTCCGTGACAAAGTACAAACCATTAGAGATTCGCTTGACAGTACAATTTCAACTGACTCGTCACCATACAGTTATGATGCAGAATTTCATTGACAATCATTAGGAGCATTTGAACCTGTTTCTATTGATTTAGCACGGACAATCGTGATGAAAAGTGCACCAAAGTCTTGTGAATTGATCCAATTCCGACATCACTGCTGCTTGAGTGCTTAGACCCAATATTGCCTTCACTAACTGATGTTATTAATATCTCTCTCTCATCTGGGGAATTCCCATCATTTTTCAAAACTGCCATCGTAAAACCACTGTTGAAGAAACCAACAATTGACCATAACGATTTAAAGAACTACCGCCCAGTTTATAATCTTTTATTCATGTTCTCTGTGCTATATTTCAACGACAGACTCCAGTCCAACATACCTATGCAGCCTCACCCATGTGTATACACCAGCTAGATACTTTCGCTCTTCTTCTGATTAGTGTATACTCATTGTACCCACGGTGAAAACAAAAGCATATGGACAACGTTTGTTTGCATACCGGGGCCCGGCGACGTGGAACGAATTGCCCATTGAAATCAGACACAAAGACACAGTGGTCCCTTTTAAGAGTGCTCTTAAAACTCACCTGTTTCGACTGCAGGGACGAACTTAGGGACCTAATCGTGTTTTGTGTCTTATATGTTTTCAGCATGTTTTTATGTTTTCCAATTTCGTTGTTTTTGTCATTTGTTTTTCTGTAGTGTAGTCATATCATTATTGATGGTGTAAAGCGATTAGAGCTTCGAAAGATTAGGCGCTATACAAAGTCCGCATTATTATTATTATTATTATTATTATTATTATTATTGCCTCACTACACCCATTATTATCAGTATGGTCTCACTAAACCCGTTATCATCAGTATGGCCTCGCTACACCCATTTTTATCAGTATGGTCTGACTCAATATTATTGAGGATTATAGAAAAGCACTCAAAATAGAAGACACTGAGTCATTTATTAGTCTGGTATTTTAAAAAAAATGAAATCTGATGGATTCACATTCATCTGCAAACGTTTCTCAAAATGTACACATCCCATCTCTGTTTCTTTAGAACAACTACAGTATATTGTATGGAATTGTAGATATTTTGGTGCCAGTTGCTGTCCCAAATTTGAGTCCACAATTAATTTACTTATGAACTTACTATGCTTCTCCAAAGGTACATCAAGGAATGGTTCAAAGTCAGATCTATGTTCCATCATGTACTTGGCTACATCTTCACCGTGCTTGAAATGGCCTCCAATATGCCCGTCAATCTGGTCACCCAGGGCACAAAATAAGCAGTTCCTGAAATACAACACAACTGATCAAAAAATACTATTACACGTACTATTACCATGGAAAATCACCAGTTTTTACATTATATATTCTCCCTTTAATGACCTCCCACCTTAAAGGGATCAAAACACTAATATGCTATCCTGCGGATAGTGATTTTCCTGATGATCACTAAAACCCAGTCATCATTAATCAATTAGAGAAGTAAATATTACTCGTTAAGAAGTGATTGCGAGCCAGTATTTTCTTTAATGATTAAATGATTTGTTTACTGTGATTACTAAGTACTTACCAACATCCTATATATGTCTTAAGGCGCAACAAATATAAAAGGTACAAACAGATGTGTGAACCAATCTCCAATAAATTAGTCATAATATTGTCACATAGAACATTCCTGGGCCATGCATTGATTTTATTACTAGTCGTTGCAACTTGGTATAGGGTTACAGACTAATATTGACCATTCTGAAAAGGCCATATTCACCAACTCAAGAAATAATCCAGAACACCGAACCATTTGCTTTACTACTTACATCGTTGTTGATAAACATTTAATACAATGTTTTGTGACAAAGTAAACAATTGGGAGGATCGGTAAGGTGTTCAGCTACCATGGCAACAGCAGGAAATATACGATGACAAAAGAGATCCGACAAAAAACAGTGCAATTACAAATATGATCAAGAGAATGGACTAGGATTTTAGTACTTTACCGGGAAAATGAACACAAATGCCTGAAGTATGACCATTCTGCAATGATTATTTGGAGATGTATGAAAGTTTGTATGGTATTTCATTCATGAGTCTTGCAGCTCTTCAGTTGATACGACGAATAAAGCATATTTAATTCGAAACCCAGATTGGAGTATTTTAAATTTAAGCATGATCCATGAAATGTAGGCAGAGCCAGAAAAAAATTGTATTTACCTTAGGTGATTCTGCCAGTATGTGAAAAAATCCTAATTAGGATAAGCTGGAGCCCTGAGTTCCCTCAATTTGCCCTATTGGTTGTAACCCATCGCCTCATGCACATAATTTGCCCTATGAGTTGTAACCCATCGCATCATGCACATAATTTGCCTCGTGTTATGATGACATGCTCAAAGTTTAGGTTACAAAATATAAATAAATGTCATTATAATAGCCATTTTTATATATTTGACCTTTGACCCCGATAAGGGACCCTATAGGGTAATCTGAGGAATTCAACTATCCCAAATACCATGAGATTGTAGTTTGACAGATTTATAATTAAACCACAAATTTTGTTTTTATAATAATAATAATAATAATAATAATAATAATAATAATAATAATAATAGATACTCTACTGCAATGTGCATGGACATGGGTTGTTATTTGAACATTTCCTTTTCCCATTCAGTACTTGTCCATATCTCAGCCATCTCATATCTGACCATGTGGGTTCACAGATAACCATTACCAATAAAATTAAGAGTATTATTCAATAAATAAAAAATGGAGTTGAATGGTCAAAGTTGATATAGTGTTATAGATTGGACCCACCCTCTCTATTCATTGACGGATACTTAAATTTATTGGTAGCAAGCCGGCCCAAGTGTCTGGGTTCGAATCAAGAGGCCACCCGAAATCACCTTGCTCTTGTCCATCTGTCTCGTCGATGCTAAAACTATTACAGTTTTATTATCAATAAACTTGCACTGTGAGTGAACTTAAGAAAAGTTTGTTTACTAAAAATGATTAAAAACATACATATATCATTCTTTTGGTCTTTGAGAGAGAGAGAGAGAGATTTGGTTTTTCACGTCTATAAAATGCCTAAAACAATTTCTTTCCTTCTAGGAGCTTCCAATTCTGGTTATTAAAATTATTTCATCCCTCTGCGACAGCAGTATTTATTCTTTCATTATCACATAAATTAATATCCACGCTCACTTCGTTTGCGACTAGCTTACGTTTGATTTGTCATGTGATCATATAGTGTCGTCATGATTATTTTTAGAAGTGGAAAGCCCAACGTATGTTAATGTCCGGCAATTTTTTTGTGTGTGTGCAGTTTTATTTATAATGAACACAAGTTGAATTTGGATATTTTTTTTAAACAGGCAATTTGAATCAAACTGAAAAAGCAAAGAAGCGATAATTTTTTTTTTGATACTGTGTACAGTAGTGCCCACTTAAATGATCTGCAAGTTTATAACTCAGTATGCTCCAACCTCATTGAAACAACAATGTTATAATCGATGGAATGCCTGGTACACTGTGCATAAATGACAAGTGATCTTAGGCTTTCTATTTCAGTAAACCATTCGATTTCTAATCCACTGTTCGGGTTGGGTTCTTCTGAGACTATATAGACCAACACATTACACATTTTCTCGGGATATTTTTACTGCCAATGTTCTTGTAAGACCCTTCCCCCCCCCCCCCCATAAAAAAGAGACAACAAAAAGCAGCTAAACCAAAAAAAGCAGAGTACATGTTCTTATTCCAAGTGTCCTTGGAAAAATGCAGTGGATTGAGAAAAGTTGGAAGGGTGGGGATAGCACTTTTAACCCAAAATACCAAACAAGCGTAGCAACCTATCGGTCACCTGGTATGTCTTTTAACTCTAACCCCATCTGCTTCAGCTGTAGGCAAAACGGGGGACAAGTTTCATCCTTAAGAATATAGTTGACGTCTTCCTTTGGTGTACTATTCTCTACTATAATCCTCTCTTCTCTCTCGATATTATCTTGTGGCAATCTACCCGGGTGTAACGGGTGATGTTGGCTCCCGGTTGTTTGATTTACTGGGTCCGACAATGCAATCACAGTCTGCACATACTATGTTATCTTACAATGGTACATATCAGCAATTAAATGCATATCTAATTACAACCCATTTGTATTACCCGATTTCGCTGCCATATCTGACCTAATGTTACGGTCTGTTTCATTTATTCAATACCGGGTTTATTTAAGGGAATTTCCGCACGCGTGTAGGCCATGGCTGAATAATACCGCTGTGTGGTTCGTGATATTTATTAAAATACTGGGTCGGTGCAGTGTGATGAGTGTAAGAGCTGGTTTCATAAAAAATCGGACGTCACCGAGTTAAGTGATTTGAGTGTTATCTCTGTGAATTTGTACATACAAGTGATTCTAATCTATTCAGATGGAGATTGGATAAAGCTTAATCTACAAGAACTCTGACGAGAGTAGCAGAATTGAAAACGTTATGTATAATCTTTTCTAGATGTATACAATACTAAATAAATTGTATCTGCTCATCTGAACCAAAGAAAATATAGGTGTCATCGCGTACATTAGCTTCTCGTACATTCCTAATGAAAATGTGTGACTTAACTTTTAACAGATACATTTATAATCCTTAGAGATTTCTCGAAACTGCCACTGGACACACCATGATAATTTACAAGACCTAGTCTGGACAGGTATCGAACATACGACCCTTGGATAGAGTCAGACCCTTTTCCAACTACACTAATGAGAGACAGAGAGGATTCCACCATTATGTTACTTAATATTTTGTATATTGTTGGTATACTCTGTGTGTGTGTGTGTTTGTGTGTGTGTGTGTGTGTGAGAGAGAGAGAGAGAGAGAGAGAGAGAGAGAGAGAGAGAGAGAGAGAGAGAGCAGATCGATTGCGATATATTAGCTTAGATTCAAATCCAGTAGAAATCTAAAACTATGTGTCTGTCTCATTCTCCTAAAACTGGGATCTGTAAAACTCAAAAAGCTGCAAATCGAGAAAACAAAATTGTTAATTTTGGTAATATTCAAATTCAGTTATGGCTTAAACATCAAAAGAAAATTTGAATTTAGCCATGCCAGTAGTCCTGATTGATTTAGTCCTTTTATATATTTCACACTGAAGAATGCAACAGTCCCGGATTATTTTAACATAATTTCTTTATGTAACACCAATTGTCAATTTTGAACCAAGTTTAAAGTGTTTACTTCAATTTTTTTAAAAATATTTCCATGATCTTGATTATCCTTCCTACAAGCAACACTCGTTTCTCAGCTATCACATCCTTAATTATCCATAGTTTGTGACATTTCCCTGCTCTAGACTATATCTTTGTCTTAGTAATGGTCGTACAACTCTGAAGCAGCAATCCTTCCACAGCTTTTTATCGTCAAGTTTGACATGCTATTTCGTGAATGCCGTTTTCATCAACTTCAAAGAAATAGTATTCTTTCCTCATCGTTTCTTCCTCTCTTTTCTGCCTTCTTTTTCTCTCCTCCTATTTCTGTCTCTTTCTCTCTGTTCTTCCATATATTGCCATTCTTATTTAGTTGTTCCCTGTTGTATTTGTAATTTTCCTGTTATTAGTGGGATTGGCTGATCTTCCTATCTTTTAGTTCTTTGGTCTTGCTTTTGTACTTGTACTAGATTCATTGTTTTGTAACTTATTGTACACGGTTTTGGTGTTGGCCCTTTCTTCTGGTTTTGGTCATTTATATATTTTAAATGTCAGTTATATGGAATCCTGTTAGGACCAATCGCGCCATCTCCATCGTGTAGTATTTGGCCGGGAGATAGAGCAATGAAATGATGTGATGGAGATATTTGTTATTTATTGATTGGATATTAAGGTCAAAAGAAATAATACTAGTAAATTGCATTTGCATTTATTATTGAGCAATCAATCACGACACAAGAACGCAAAGTTTGTTTTAAAAAAGGGGGAGGGGAAATCGTTTTTAATTTATAGATGAGCCGGTAGACACAATGCGATTTACGGTGACTTTATGTGGATTTTGGGGTGATTTGGGCGTGGAGTTGGGTGGATTTGAGTGGATTTGGGTGTTTCATAACACCCGATGAATCCATGTTCTTTTAATCCTCTAAGGTCGATGGTAGAGTTTTTATCGCTAGACCACAGGTGGTATATTTAGTTTGCAAAACTATTTTCTCAGCAATGGCCGTGTGAATGAAAATAAAAATTTTCAAAAGCTTGAAAATCATCTTAGGATTTCGCCCAGTGACTCCCATGCCCATTGTTTGCTTGATACGTCCCACGAAAGGTCTTATGTGAGAAAGCTTGCCAGTAGCTTCTCACGTGTAGGTGGTTCTTTCCGGGGCTTTTCCCGGGTTCTTCCTCCACTAATAATACTGCCAGAGATGTATAGCCTATCGTGTGCTGAAAATTGGTGTTAAACCCTAAAATACAAACAAAAAAGAATTTACAAAATATCAGAAAGTGAATTCCCAAAATGGGACATTATTAGCATGTCTTTGGAAACTAATAATGATAAATCCAAAGAACAAAGTACCATACCATGTTCTTAGTGCAGTCAAAACTACATTTACTGACGGTGGCTAAGAGTACCCAATAATAACATTGATGATAACTATGTTTTTTTTAAAAAAACAATATAAGGTTGTTTATTTTTTAGATGAGAGACAAGGTGCTCTCACAAGATGCAAACCACCACTGAAAATTCCCATTTACAGATTCTTGGCATACCCAAAGCAACAAACTTCCCATACAGAAGAGACAAAAAGCTGGATTTTTCAACATCTACACATGTACACTTCATAAGGAAGATGCAGAAAAAAGCTGGTCTTTGTTAAATATGAGAAAACAAATATTTCCAAATAAAATTGTAAGCAGTGATAGCAGATATATCAACTGGCAAGAACAGATTAAATTATGCTGTGGAATGGAGTAGATGTACCTTTAAAATGCAATGAAAGGGAATTTTAATATAAAAAACATAAGCTGCTTCTCATCTAATGCCCACCTCCCCTCTGTACCCGCACTCAATTCCAAAAAATTAAAAACAATATTCTATCCCTCACTCGACCCATTTTATTTTGTTTTCATTAAAAAATCAACCCAGTTTATTTTTAGTACATTCAGTGATGTAGTGTTCTAGAAGCAGTGCTACACGGTACTATAGACTTTCCCACTGCTGAAGGAAAACCGATACGGAGAAAAAAGAAAAGATGAAGAGTTATGCAGATCAAAGTAGGAAAGCTAAGAAATCAAATTTCAAAGTTGGAGACAGTGTTCTAGTAAAACAAGAAACGCGAGACAAGTTGTTAACTCCATACGACCCCAAACCATATGAAGTTATTAACAAAAAGGGATCAATGATAACAGCGAGAAGACTATCAAATAATTAGAATCTCGTCATTCTTCAAGACAGTAAAGAATTCACCTCATATGCCACCATCTGACGATCAGACATGTGATCCAATAAATCTGATACAATAAATCTAGAGAAATATGGAGATAGATGTGACACATATCCATCATCTGACCTAGCGTTAAGGAGATCATCCCGAATCAGAAAACCACCAGACCATCTAAAGGATTATGTGAAGAAATAAAATAATATAAAACTTTAGAAGCTTTACCACGTGTAATTTGCTATACCTGTAAACTGTTCTATAGAACTAGATAGCTAATAACAAGGTGTATGTTATGAAATGCCAATTTAGTTTAACGTAGTGAATGTGAACTCTGCCCTCAGTTAAAAACTCATATCATTAAGACTAAGCTGCAGAACTGACAACCTACTTTACCCAGTTCCAAGTTTACCATTTGTACATTATCAACAAAAAAATAAATAAATCACGACGCAAGATTTTATTGCACTCATGAATTTCTATTATATGAATTTCTATTGGTAAGAAATACATTATTATTATCATTATGACTAGTTCGAAATAATAAACTGAATTTCAATTTAAGAACAAATTTTAAATCTGAAAGAAAAGGAGGGATGTAGTGTTCTAGAAGCAGTGCTATACGGTACTATAGACTTTCCCACTGCTGAATCAGTATGTTATGGATTGGAGACAAGGCTGACAGATAGGGTGCTAGATGTAGGTCAGACAATCAGATATACTCTGTATGCTATGGAATAAAGAAGTATTTGTAGAAACGGTATTTTTCCTCTCTCATTATGAAAACGCAAACTTTACAAATATCATTTATCCCATCAAGTAAATATGCTGACAATATTATACCCAATGACAATCAGAAAACAACATGTATTTATGAGCTATACCCTATGGGCAGCCGTCGCCGCCAAAATGAAATGATGTTGTGTGATCATTTCATGTAATACCACGTCATTTGAAACTTGAAAGCATCATTCGGTTTTGTTCGTTAAATCATTTCATGTGACACCACATCATTTGGAATCTGGATTGATCATTTCATTTGCTAGGTTAAACCATTTGATTTCATACCAGATCATTTGATTAATGTAATTTTGGCGGCGACGGCTGCCCATAATACCCGTACATTTAACAACCATGCCACAGCATACAAATTTGTATCCTGGCTACTGTTGTTGTAGGGTTTAACACCATTGTGCAGCACACGATAGACTATACATCTATACATCTATACATGGCGGCCAGTATTAATGGTGGAGAAAGAATTCTGGAACGCCCCCCCCCCCCCCCCCGAAAGAACCACCAACCCATGATAAGCTACTGTCAAGCTTTCTCACATACCCAAATTGGCCGATTCCGACACTCGAACCCACGCAGACAGATGTGAGATAGTAGTGATCTATAACAGAAAGCGCTTTAGACCACTCAGAGCACCGTATACCGGCTACTAATATATATATATATATATATATATATATATATATATATATATATATATATATATATATATATACATCACATAAAAATAACGTGGCATTTAAAGTGTCGGGGTAAAGCAATTTGATACACCCATACTATTACAGAGAGACCATACCTTTAATGACCCTCTTCAACTGTCTGAAAGAAAATAACAATGCCGAAATTCTCACCATAATCAATTGTGGGAAAATGGACAAATAACACCAGGAAACTAACACCCCTAAACAATGAGAAAGGAAAAATGATCCAAACAAAATTAATGTTTCCAATTTAACTGATGTGTGAAAAATTTGCAACAAATAGCCAGACATGAGAAATACAAGCACTATTTATTTGCGATTTTAAATAAATTGAAAGTCACAAATAAAAAGAACACTATAGCAAGTCCAATGTGTTATGAAACAATTTAATAACATAAAAGTGATTTTCACAGCATGAATTTATATCAGCCAAGTTAAATTTAATGGCATCTAATCATGAATAATTTGGAGAGCAAGAATCTTCCATCAGTACTGTCTAGTACCATATATATATCCACGTAAAGGCCTAGTCAACTGCATACTACACAAAGATCTGCTGTCACATAATGCACCAGCAGATCTGGGACTGTGCAGATTATCAGTATAAAGCAGTAGTAGTGACAAACATAGACCATGATCTGCAGGTGTATTATGCTATAGCTGATCAGGATCTATGTTGTTTGCTGATGAACTAGACTTGTAAGTTATCCAACTGTTAATAAGCAAATAAGTAATCCACCTGTGCTTAATGAAATAAGTAATCCACCTGTGCTTAATAAAATAAGTAATGTACCTGTGCATAAGCAAATGAGTAATTCACCTGTGCTTAATGCAATATGTAATTTACCTGTGCTTAATTAAATCGTAGCAACCAACATAGACCATGATCTGCAGGTGCATTATGCTATAGCTGATCAGGATCTATGTTGTTTGCTGATGTAATAGACTTGTAAGTTATCCACCTGTTAATAAGTAAATAAGTAATCCACCTTTGCTTAATGGAATAAGTAATCCACCTGTGCTTAATGAAATAAGTAATCCACCTGTGCTTAATAAAATAAGTAATCTACCTGTGCATAAGTAAATAAGTAATTCACCTGTGCTTAATTTAATGAAATATGTAATTCACCTGTGCTTAATTAAATCATATTATCAAATTGGAAAGCAAGAAATAAATCAGTACTAAAAAGACACCATTTAATCATTCTTGAACAAGATAAATTCTCCATAATTTTAGGCCAACAATTATTAACCACCATATTCATCATATGCGAGTGATTCCAAAATTTGTCAAAACATTGGATGATGCAATGAATCCATTTTTATAAACTATACATGTACTATCCATGTATATATAAGAACTTTAAAATTAATGTACACACAGTATTAAACATGTTTTAATATACATAATATTCCCATGTCAGTCATTGAGAACATGTGCCATACCAATTGCAGGAACTGAATAATGTGTGTGTGTACGAGAGAGAGAGAGAGAGAGAGAGAGAGAGGTGTCTTTGGACAACAAATCTTATTAAAAACTTTTATACAATAATCTACTGTTAGTATAAAATATGTACAAGGTTTCAATGATGCATAAAAATAGTGGTAGCAAACATGTGTAAAATATTATAAATGAGTACATGATAACAATGTTGTAAAAGTAGTAGTACTGAATGAAACAAAATCATACAATGTTGACTTAGGAAGCTTGGTAAAAAAAATGATAAGTTACATTAAATATAATCAGAAGTCAACCATGTAAGGATTTATAGACTATTAAACTCTCTGAAACTGAGTTTTCATTGCAACGGAAGCCATTATAGGTTTTCAAAGAATTTGATGAAGATGTATGCATATCAGCATCAAGAATAACTCCAGCAGCTCTTTTTGAAATTTCAATGATTTTCTATATAACATTTACCCCTAAAGGAACAACAATATTTTAGGTATGGCATGATATATGCATTGTAGAATGGCTTTTTTCTTAACGGAGATAAGAATTTGTGTTCTCTTCAAGTGAAAAAGCAGATAGTTAACTTTTTAATGACCGTATCAATTGGTATTTTCCAGCACAATATATTTTCAATCATGATGCCAAGTAGTTTTTCATTTTCAGACTGTTGTATATCCATTCCTTTTATCATTATGTAAAAATTATATTTCTCAGCTTTTTCTCTGGTCTTCCTTCAGTAGGTTCAAACCTTCATAGTTAACTTAATATTTGCTGAGCTCTTCCAGCATAATTTTGTGATTACAAGATCAAAAACTTTTGTACGGTCAAACAAATATACATTGTGCCTACAAGGCTCCTTTGATCTATCATTGTTAACCAATCATCCACCATTCTAGTTAGCGTAGTCTGACATGAATATACCTCAGGGAAGCCTGATTTTCGTGAATGTTGCAATTTAAATGATTCCAGGTAGCTTCTAAATTGTTAAACAATCATCCATCATTCTAGTTTGTATAGTCTGACATGAATATCCTTCAAAGAAGCCTGATTGTCATATAATGTAGCAATTTAAATGATTCCAACCAAGTCTTTCTGACGCATTAAAAGATGTAATACCATTAATTATTTGCAAAAATAACTTTTAATGCTTTATAAATGTTAAGATAGATCAAAGACCATTAAAGAAAATGTTCTGGACTAAAAGGTTGTCTTGGGAGTATTTCCATTATGGAACATACAAGATTCTTAAAAAAAAAAGTATTTTGACATACATCATTCTGGAGAGTAATAAAGATATTTAATTGCCATTTTTTTCATCTTTCAAATATGTATAATTTTGTTGCAAAACAACAACCATGTAGCAATATCAAAATGGAGTTAGGACCCAAGTAAACACTATACAATACAATATACTATACTATTTATATTAAAACAAAATAAGCTTGCATGGTTCATATTATCTTGTGATATTCAGATCATGGTCTAGCTTGCACATGAATTATTGGTACCCAATGAATTGAAAGTGATTCACAGTATTCCAAAACACTGTTCAATATCATGGGTCGAACAATTCTCAAAAAGCAACCTAAACATTATTACATGCATGAAATATAGGTCACGATGGCAATGTTTGGGTCAGAGTGAAGCTGCAGACCTACCAACCCTAGTTAAAATGTTTCTATCACTTTTAGTAAGATGCAAGGAAAAGCCAAATACTCCTACCATCAATGTCAAATCATGCAAGTGTGCTCTGAGACCAATGACGCCAAGACATATATTCAAGCAAAAATGTTAATAAAGTACACTGGACATTAATTACCTCCACTACAGTTCAGAAACTAGTTCTAAACCGGACATGGTATTTAGGTTCTTGTAGTCATTTTCGAGTCACAATGACAATCTACAGTTCAAAGTATTTTTGTTCATTTTATGCCATTAATCTTTGACAATGCTATTAACAGCAGCTTCATCTTGCAGGTAATTTGCATGACAAATATGGGTATGTTAAAGAACATGAAGGTACTACTGCAAAAGTTAGGACTGATTGCCTTACCAACTTCACTGAATCTAATACACTTTTCCCTCAATAAGTTTGGCACAATGGGGTCCGAAAAAAATCATTAAAAAAGGCGTAGTAATGTTAAAATAATATTCATATTTTGTGCTCTTATAAACAGTCTTTCAAAAAATATCTATTTGATAAATCCACGTAGTCGTGGTTTGATTAACATTCATATCTTATATAGTTCTTTGTTTTTGGTTCAACTGTTAAAAACAAGCTTTGTAAAATTTAACGAATAATTTACGTCCCTAGAAAACAAGGTGAAAAATGAGAGAAAAAAAGAACTTATGGTTTTACAAAAAAAATCCAAAAATAATCAATGAACTAAAAAGCACAAGTTCTATCAATGAAAATGTCTAAGTAATCTCGGTTCAAATACCGGTGAAATTCAGTATGGAAGGCGATATCATTAATAGTCAGCACTGTAATGATGTGTCAACAGTCTCTTGTTGAAGCACATAAAAATATTAAAGTTATAAATTCTATACAAATTTCAGTGAATGTCTTTGTTCAAATGTTTTGTTGGAGCACTTATGTATTTAAAAGGAAAAGAATCACTTAATTTCAATAAAATAAAAATTCAACTCAAACTGGTCACAACATTATACAACTTAAGATATCAAGTGTTTTAAGCCACACTAGTAAATTTTCAAAGTCACAAAATAATATAGCTCTCTGCTTAATCTCAGGTGACATTAGCATTTTCTACGAACACTACCTAATGGAAAATAACTTTCTAATATCATCTTTGTTTACTTAAAACATAATAACATATTGAATTCCCTTTGGAATCTTTGAAACCCTGACCCAAATCAACATGTTTACATAAATTAAATTTTAAAACAGTCAATCAGTTCAGACAAGTCCAGTAAATAATGTTACCTTTACAATAACAGATAGTGGAATAATAAAATAAATAAAACTAACAACGAATAACTAAATTAAATATACATAACAAAACTGAGCCATTACTGATTCAGCATGTCAACTCATGAAGTCCAACTATCGCGCTATAATGGTGAGTCTGTATATTCCTGCTGGACATTTCATGCTTATGTTCTAAATTCTTATTCTTTTACTTAATTTTTCACAATGATAAAATTTGTATAACTTCAAAAAACTTATCTGACAAAGCATGCACAGGATGTCAGACTGTCTATAGTACCTTTTTCAGAATCGCTGGCGACTCGAAAAATAGCTTCACACCAACAAAAGAGATCAAACTATGCAGTGTCATGCCTCAGTGATTCCCAAAATACGATCAAAGAAAACAAATATAGTACAAAGACTTTGCATTCATTAAGTTACAGGCTTACAAATTCAATATTTTACATTCAGTGAAGTTTGAAAATAAAAGAATTTCCCATGTTTTCTCACTGGTTATACTAATTAAATATGACTGTTCATGAACTCATCTATATTACATGGAAAATGTATTGGAGGAAATAAAAATACCACACATTATGTATATCATTCAGTTATCTCCCTTGCACAAGACATAACCTTTCAAGAAAAAAAACCTCATATTTTCAGTGATTGGTTAGATATGTGAAGTATTACATTGGCTTTCAGTCATGTTGCAAATGTAAGTAAAACTAATTTAATAAACTCTCACATTAAAGTTTACATGTTTCAAAACTAATAAAGTATGTTTTATTTGGTTTAGGTATTTTACTGCCTAACTGAAGCCCATTATTGTTAATTTCTTATGTAGAAGAAATATAAATGAAATGCATCTATATTATCTACAATTTTCACCCTTTTATATTAGACGGGAATGAAAACACCACTTAACTTGAAATGTTGGTGCCTGTAAGGTATGTTATAGGACAGATGCCTTGGAACTGTCCTTGGAACTACGAGGCACTGCCTCTAAATATTGTCCAAGGTAAGGTCATCAAACGTTCACTTATCATTTTTTTCATTGCTGCTTTTGTCTCTGTTAATTCCTTAGGCACTCATTCATTTTCATCTTATGTTGCCACACATTTAAGAAGAGTTTCCATACCGTGCAAGATTTCTCATTTCAACCTTTTGTTATAGCTAATTCTGAGATGTAACGTGTGCTAAAGGAAACCTATTGGATTCACAGTCTTAATACGATATAAATATGGTACATCAAAAAGGTCGAAAATCCAAATACTATATTACATTCATTGATCAAATTTGTTTTTTGAATTATGTCCCATTTACAATTAGTAAAGAATATTTTTATATTCTTCTAAATTACAGAATAACTTAACTAATAAGAGAAAAAATAAATTTTATAAAATATGTTTACTAATTTTTTAAAAATGAAAGAGCATTTTAAAGTTAATTATCAATATATTATGCTTAATTAGTTATGAAATACTTGACTATAAGTATTATGCACACCATAAATTTTGATTACATCAATTTTGATGAAATATTGAACATTTGTCAATAAATCATATATCAAGATATAATATATTATTATTATTATTTTTATTTATTTATTTCTTATTTTGTTTTAAATGTGTATACATCATACAAATATTAAGAACAATAAACACCACTGTGACTGTCTTTCCATAACATATCTACACTGCCTTTGCAATAAACCCATCACAGCTGTTTCCAATAAAAGTATCCACACCACCATTTGAATAATCACCATCACAGCTGTTTCCAATAAAGGTATCCACACTGCTATAGCAATAAACACCATCATAGCTGTTACCAATAAAAGCATCCACACTGCCATATCAATAAACATCATCACAGCTCTGCTTCCAATAAAACTATCCACACTGTTCTAGTAATTAAAACCGTCGCAGATGTTTCCAATAAAAGTAACGATACAGACAACAATGGAAAAATATTTAAAAGATCAAGCAAACAAAGCACCCATTCTGGGTTTGTTAATTGCATGCTCAATAGTAAAAAAAAAATGTAAATGAAATAAGTCATATAATGTACATAATCAATAATTAATTATTTAAGCATTAGAAAAGATACATCACTGTTGTTTGAACAAGAGTTGTCATGCATCTAAAATATACACAAGAAGCACTTACCATCATGAATATAAAAATGTAATGCAACGATGGAATAGTTTCAACAGTAAATGGTTGAACCTTTTCTTGTAGCAATCAGAAAAACAATGTACACTTTAGAAACTTCACCCTTGTCAAGCACACAAAATGTAAAATGCATAATGACATTACTCAATATTATTGCATTCACATTTTCTGCACCAAGTGTATAGTTCTTAACTGATTTTCTATTCAGGCACCTGAAAGTCAACATTCAAAAACAAAATGCACTGCAAGTCACATAATGACAGTATAGGAGTCTCATGTTTTAAGCGTAAACACAAAGAAAAGTAAAAAAATAAAAATTACCTTTATCTATACATGTACTATGAATGTGTAACTCTAACAACTGTATCTAAACGTATGAAGCAACATAGATCAGACATCAAAGTTATACTAATCACTCATTTTCATCACATGTTCCCACACATTTTAACAAGACTTCAAATACATTGCAAGATTTCTCCTTTCAACCTACTGATATAGCTAATTCTGAGATGGAACGTCTGCTAAAGGAAACCCATTATATTCACTGTCTGAATATGATGTAAATATAGTTCATCAAAAAGGTCTAAATTCCAAATACTATATGACATTCATTAATCACATTTGTTTGTTGAATTATGTCCCCTGTTTACAGTTACATGTAGTAAAGAATAATTTTATATTATTCTAAATTACAGAATAACTTAACTAATGAAAGTATAAACTAATTTTATAAATTACATTTACTAATTCTTTAAAAATGAAAGGGCATTTTAAAATTAATTCTCAATATATTATGCTTAATTAGTTATAAAATACTTGAGTATAAGTATTATGTAGACCACAATTTTTTATTACATAAATTCTGGTTAAATATTGAACATTTCTCAATAAATAATATATCAAGATATAATATTATTATTATTAATTTGTTGTTATTTTCTAAAACATTTTAGACGTGCAATATACATCATACAAATATTAATAAAACTGTTTATTTATTTTATTAATAAGTTGTTTATATAGTTATCAATAGAGATAAATGTATCTTTAAGATCCAGTTTTATGTATTTCTATGTATTGAAATATCATTAATCTGTGCTGTATATGGATATTACAATGTCAATTACTCATTAAACAATAAGACAATTAGGTTAAAAAGGTAAGCTATAACATCATCTTGTTTATGTCATTGATCACTTAGAAAAAAAATGATCTTTTCTTTGCCTATGGATGACATCTGTCAAAATGTTTACCTGTCTGTTTTTTGCTTACAGTGTCATATCGGATCATGATTACAAAATTCAAGGCATGTTACTATTTTAAGCTTCAATCTAACATGATTAATATAGCATTACTTTAAAACTGTAGCAATTATTACCAGACATATACTCACTAATATGACACAATCAGCTGCAAACTGCACAGATCCAGACCTGCCACTGTATAATACGCCGGCAGATCTAGTTCTGTGCTGGAATAATCTTCAGAACAAACAACACACACTCTGATCTGGAGGAGTAATATGTTAAGATGTTAAGACAGATCAGGATATTTGTTGCTTTCAGTTTGACTACTAAGCATGGATATAGAGTAGCTTCTATTGTAATTGACATAATTTTACAAAAAACTGAGCAATGTATTATACATTTTCAAATCAAAGTCTAAATATTTAAGAAAACAACAGTGCCAGATCCTGTGTATTTGGTACAAATTGTACAATCCGAGGTGGGTGGAGCTTAAGGTGTAGGGAACATTGCATCTAGAAATAAACAACACTTAGCTGTGATTGGTGCATTATGTACGAGTTATACTTCTGTTAGGCTTAAAAAATAAGTTAAGCCTCTTGGCAACATGTAAGATTATGTTATATCATATCTACATCATAATTTGCATTGTTTTGTGATTTAAAAAAAAATGTGCTACACATGGCTGAAAATGTATTTGTTGTGACAAGACAACTCTTACCACTGTCTAGTGCCAGCAGATTTTTCTCTTTTAATTGCCATGGAGTACCTGGTTTCGTCCATGTGAAATTGACAATATAACATTATTCTCTCTGACAGTGTGTGACATGCATGCTGAGGTAGGATAGAAAGTATATTTTTTTTCACAAAACATTAGCACCGAGGTCTATGGAATTACAATTGGCATCATGATACCATATAGTTTGCCCCCAACCCCAACCCGCAGAAAAAATTGAATTGACGTCTCTGAAGATTATATGTCACAAAAGTGCATGACATGAAACATTTGCCTATCAATCTTCATGTACCATGATATCAGGTAATCTTATGTTAATTGTCTTCAGCGTCAATTTTAATTGCTAGCTTATTGTCACTGCATTGTAATTATATACTTTCACTCTTTAAAAAAAAATATCTTATATTTTTAAGGACAATTTGCCAGAAAATGTTGGGTAGAAATAGACTCTTCCAATAAAGGTATCCAGACTGCTATAGCAATAAACTAAGCTGTTACTGTCTTTCCAATAGAAGTATCCAGCGTGCCAGAGAAATAGACACCACTGTGATTGTCTTTCCAATAAAAGTAACCAGACTGCTATAACAATAAACACCATCACAGCTGTTTCCAATAAAAGTATCCACACCACCATATCAATAAACACCATCATAGCTGTTTCCAATAAAAGTATCCACATTGCTATAGCAATAAACACCATCACATAAAAGTACCCAAACTGCCACAGCAATAAACATCATTACAGCTCTGCTTCCAATAAAAGTATTCATGCTGATGTAGTAATTAAAACCATCGCAGCTGTTTCCAATAAAAGTAATGATACAGAAAACAATGGAAAAATATTTAAAAGATCAAACAAACAAAGCACCCATTCAGGGTTTGTTAATTGTATGCTCAATATTAAAACAAAAGTACATGAAATAAGTCATAAAATGTACATAATCAATAATTAATTATTTAAGCATTGGAAAAGATACATCACTGTTGTTTGAACAAGAGTTGTCATGCATCTAAAATATACACAAGAAGCACTTACCATCATGAATATAAAAATGTAATGCAATGATGGGATAGTTTCAACAGCAAATGGTACAACCTTTTCTTACAGCAATCAGAAAAACAATGTACACTTTAGAAACTTCATTCTTGTCAAGCATGCAAAATGTAAAATGCATAATGACATTACTCAGTAATATTGCATTCACATTTTCTGCACCGAGAGTATAGTTCTTAACTGATTTTCTATTCATGCACCTGAAAGCCAACATTCAAAAACAATATGCATTATAAGTCACATAAAGACAATGTAGGAGTCTCATGTTTTAAGCGTAAACACAAAGAAAAGTAAAAAAATAAAAATTACCTTTATCTATACTATGAATGTGTAACTGTAACAACTGTATCTAAACGTATGAAGCAACATAGATCAGACATCAAAGTTATACTGATCACTCATTTTCATCACATGTTCCCACACATTTTAACAAGACTTCAAATACATTGCAAGATTTCTCCTTTCAACCTATTGATATAACTAATTCTTAGATGGAACGTCTGCTAAAGGAAACCTATTGGATTCACAATCTTAATACAATATAAATATAGTTCAACAAAAAGGTCTAAATTCCAATTACTATATGACATTTATTAATCACATTTATTTGTTGAATTATGTCCCCCTGTTTACAATTAATAAAGAATAATTTTATCTTATTCAAAATTACAGAATAACTTAACTAATGAAAGTATAAACTAATTTTATAAATTACATTTACTAATTCTGTAAAAATGAAAGGGCATTTTAAAATTAATTCTCAATATATTATGCTTAATTAGTTAAAAAATACTTGAATACAAGTATTATGTAGACCACAATTTTTTATTACATAAATTCTGATGAAATATTGAACATTTATCAATAAATAATATATCAAGATATAATAAATTATTATTATTATTTATTTGTTTATTTTTTTATTTTGTTTTAAACATGCAATATACATCATACAAATATTAATAAAATTGTTTATCTCTATTTATTCATAAATTGTTTATATAGTTAACAATTGAGATAAATGTATCTTTAAGATCCAGTTTTATGTATTTATATGTATTGAATATCATTAATCTGTGCTGTATATGGATATTACAATGTCATTTACTCATTAAACAATAAGACAATTAGGTAAAAAAGGTAAGCTATGACATCATCTTTTTTGTTTATGTCATTGATCATTCAGAAACAAAATGATATTTTCTTTGCCTATGGATGACATCTGTCAAAATGTTTACCTGTCTGTCTTTTGCTTACAGTTTCATATCGGATCATGATTACAAAATTCAAGGCATGTTACTATTTTAAGCTTCAATCTAACATGATTAATATAGCATTACTTCAAAACTGTAGCAATTATTACAAGACTTATGCTCACTAATATGACACAATCAGCTGCAAACTGCACAGATCCAGACCTGCCACTGTATAATACGCTGGCAGATCTGAGTCTGTGCTGGAATAATCTTCAGAACAAACAACACACACTCTGATCTGGAGGAGTAATATATTAAGACAGATCAGGATCTTTGTTGCTTTCAGTTTGACTACTAAGCATGGATATAGAGTAGCTTCTATTGTAATTGACATAATTTTACAAAAAACTGAGCAATGTATTATACATTTTCAAACCAAAGTCTACGTATTTAAGAAAACAACAATGCCAGATCACTTTACTGCTGAATATACAACAAATCTGATAGACTACCTTGCCTTATTAAGTCTTTTCTTAAAATCATCAACTGTGCCATGTCTCAGATAAACAGTCTGGCTGCTAGATGCACTAAATGAACTTCAAGACAATTGCGAAGGAGAGTCAGTCAAAGGTAGTGATGTTGTCGAATCTGTTTATCAAGGCAGAAATATTCTTATGCGGTTTACGGCTGTATTATAGATCTGAGTGACCACTGGCTGTGTGTGCTTCTAAGGGTGAGCTCATGTGCATCCTTGATTCTGATGGAGTCGACTGATCCTGTGAAGATGATGGCCGAATTCTGGTTCCTGCCAACTGTGTGGCATTTTTATCTGGCTTGCCTATGGTTGCCTCCTCTATGGGAAAATCTTCAAGTTTTTCATGGCTGTATAATGGATCAAACATAGTCAAGACATTGTCCTTCTCTACTGATGATGAACGTGTGTGAATCTTTGATTTTAGTTCAACAGACTGATCCAGTAATGATAAATGCTGAATTTGTTCTTTCATATAAGGTGTGGTATTTTTGCTTGGTCTGACCAAGGTTGTCTCCTTTATAGATAGTTCTTCCTGTTTTTTGTAGCAGATGAGATATTCTGGATAGCACTGCTTCAAATCAAAGACAACAAATATGGAAGGGTTGTCAACAACATCGACGCACGAGTCAAACAGTTGGTGTGCTGTGCCTCCTGGTTTTTCAGGGGGCCGTGTATAGGTAGAAGAACCAGTAGTATACTCCCTTACCAAGACCTTAGCCAGAAACATGTACCTATCATCTGTAGTACTGGAGGTATTTGTGTAGCAGTGACTGTACTTGGCATCTCGAGCAAAATAAGCCCCCTTCCCATATTTTGTACCATGTTTACCACAAACACGGAAGAGACTCCTTTCATCTACTTCCTTGATTTGACCTGCTCTCTCCAAGCTGATCTTCATACTCTTTCTCTGGCTGCAATAAAATAACAAAATATCAACATTTATTACCTTGTCAACAGTAACAAAATAGTAAAGAATTAAAAAGTCCTAAAACATAACAGTGGATAGTTATTTTGAAATTTATTTTCTACCAACTCCCTTTATTTAACACATGTATATCAGTTAACCCTTTGCCTCATGCAAGCGCTTTTGGATGCCTATATACTCCATTCACATGGAAGCACCATTGGATGCCTCTACTCATTCATATACAAGCGCTTTTGGAATGCAACCAAACACAAAGTCTGGTCAAAGTTAACTGGCGTGAGTTACTGTGTTCATTAGCTCAATGAGTTATAAACGTGAAAGCATTGGTAAATTATGTTTGGTTTCAAAATTCTTTTACAGAGTAAAAAGGTATGCTGCTGGTCAGCACTGCACCATTTCATTTTAACATAATTCAATTTTCACATTTTTTGTAAATGCCACATTTTGATGTAAAAGGAGTGGTAACAAGGTTTACATGAGGAACGTAATGGTGCCATTTTGTATGCAGATGAAGTGTCATTGTGGACATCTGATGAGCACCATTTTAATTAAAAACCAAGGAATAACGCTACATTATTTAAGTTAAGACCATAATGCTGATATGTCATTCATTTAAATAATTTTTACCAAGAGCAACCAAGTGTCATTGTTACATCTCCACCTATGATGTAATTTGCACAATGTGTGATATCTAGTACACAACTTAATCTATAACAAAATTATATTCTTTAAATATTATACTAGTCTCAATATAAAAAGCTTTCTATATATTTTCAGGACAGTATAATGCTATTCTGTAAAAACGCGTTTGGCATTTATGGACCGCAACTACTGCATTATATCAACTGAAAGCTAAATAATTTCTTTCAATCCATGCCCAGAATTTGTATTCTAATACAACAAAAATAACCTAGCATTTGACATTGTAGCCAGAGAATATTATTTTGCCAAATAGCAATTCCTGTGGCTGGGATGATTATATATAAAATAACAAGAAATACAGGCTACATTATTTAAGTTAAGACCATAATGCTGATATGTCATCCATTTAAGTTAAGACCATAATGCTGATATATCATTCATTTAAGTTAAGACCATAATGCTGATGTATCATTCATTTAAGTTAAGACCAATGCTGATAAATCATTTAAGTTAAGATCATAATGCTGATAAATCATTTAAGTTAAGACCATAATGCTGATATGCCATCAATTTATGTTAAGACCATACGGCTGAGAAATCATCCATTTAAGACCATATTGCTGATAACTCATTAAAGTTGAGACCGTAATGCTGATATATCATTCATGTAATTTAAGACGATAATTCTGATATGTCATCCATTTAAGTTAAGACCATAATGCTGATATATCATTAATTTTGGAGAATAAGCCACATATTTATTTTTAGAATGGCTGTCAGGGTAGTCATTTTTGAGGTTGGATACTTTCATTTTATACTAGGAACAACTAATTATTTCAAGAAAGTAATATTTTTTGTTGAAAAGGAAAATTTCAGTATAGCCTTCTGTTGAGAAGAAGTATCTGTCACGGGATTTTTCAAATTTTGGGGAGATGATGTTGTCACAATTTTCATTTGAGACACATTACATAAGGTGAAAAGTGTTTTCTGAAAAACCGTGTTGATACAAATATTTCTTCCAGAGATGTAGTGATAAGTTTTCAAGATGAATTACACATTATATTTCAAGGTGATGATCATTAATACATTTTATTTCATCAACATGCGTATCTTTAACTGACCTAGTAACTTTAAATGAAATTAGGTTATTGTGTGCACTTTGTCTATGGAAATATTAATCATTGCCCTAATGACAGTCAGCTAATTAAGACATGTGCAAGGCTGGTTCTTGATCTCTGAACGACATGACTGTACATAAAGTCTATTAGAATTAAGCTCTTACTATACACTGTTGATACAGGTCATGGTCGTATATCCTTGGAGCAACACATGTCTCTCTCCCTACTTTCTCTTTCTTACTAAGATTATTGAAAATCATGTTCTCTAAAAGTCAATTGTGTCGTAGGGTTTGAGTCTTAAAAAAAATCATTTTGATGTGACATGTTATCATCTGACAGATGTTATTTAAAGTTTGATCAAAATTGGTTCAGAAATATGACTTCCCGAGTGCTAAGAAAGTTCAACCAAGCACACGCTAGGTTATTATGATTATTATGCATGCATCCTAAGCATGACTGAACCTGTCCCAAGATTTGGCATATATTCCAAGTTGGAGCAAATTTTGATCCCAAAATTTGGCTTCTAGAATGGTAATAAGGTCTGCCAAACAGATGCACTTCATTAGTATATTTGTATCAAACTCATATAAGACGTTAATGATATATTCCAAATTTTATCCAAATCTGATAATATGGCCTCTCCAGAGTGGTAGTAAAGTTAATCAAACAGAAGCTAAACCACATCATTGATAATCATGGATCAATTGCTGTAATACTTATCCATCATAGGCCAACATACTAACCCATCATAGGCTAAAATACTAACCCATCACATGCCATTATACTAACCTAAGATGGGCCACTATACTAACCCATCATAGACTATCAAACTTACCTATACTATGATATTATACCAACCAATCAAAGGTTATCATAATGACCTATCATAGGCCATAATACTAACTCATCACATGCCAATATACTAACATATCATGGTCTATCATACTAACCCAACAAAGGCCATAATAATAACCTATAATAGAATATCATACAAACCTATCATAGGCCATCATATGAACCCATATGAACCCATCATACTAATATACACAGCCCATCATACTAACCTATTGTAGGTCATAATGCTAACCCTTCATAGGCCATAATACTAACCTATCATAGGCCATACTATTAACCCATCGTATGCCATCATACCAGTCTCTCATAGACCATACTCCTAACCCATCATATGCCATCATACAAGCCTATCACAGGCCATAATACTAACCCATCATAGGCCATACTAATACCCATCATAACAACCCATCATACAAGCCTGTCATAGGACATAATACTAACACATCATACAAGCCTGTCATAGGACATAATACTAACCTATCATAGGCCATACTATTAAACCATCATATGCCATCATACAAGCCTATCATAGGCCATAATACTAACCTATCATAGGCCATCCACAACTCCCTGTTCTGTACTCTATAGATATAGTTAATATGAATCTCACTGGCATTAAGTGTGGTCAGGAAGGAACATTCCACCTTTTTAAATTCATCAGAGGATTGTTTTAGCTCCACCAGTTCAAAGGCATGGGCAAGATCCCATGGAACCCAGCCAATTGGTAACGGTACTTTAACCCCAGTTGGGACAGCAATCTTTTCAGGACTGTAAAAATGATTATGAAAAAATGTGTGAAGATTCTGAATTTTATGAAAATATGTGTAAAACTAGTAATCCTTACAAACACAGTTTATCAAATTTGAAATTAATTTTCTAACCACTTTCTTAATCATATTCCATAAAAATTTCCAAACCATTATTTCCAAACACATTCCAGGCTCCCCATGGTCAAATGTCCCAAAACTTTACTTGACTATATCATTTCCAATTCTAATTCCTGTCCTACCATGCTTAGACTTACTATAGGCCCTGTGCCAGGGATGGAGAGTCCAAGACAAAGGAACCTGTGTGAACACAGCTGTGAAAAACCCCAAGTTCTATTTTACATATAACAGTATAGATCATGCTGCATTATCTTTTAGGAACTTGTACATGCACACATACAAGAAAAATGTTTAAAAAGTGAAGAGTTTCTTTTAAATATGTTTGGACAATAAATCTGTTAAACTGCACAAAGTTCAAACATGAGCAGATCTATGTACAAGCACGTGAAATACATATATTGTACACATGAACAGTACATTGCACATACTATACATATGACCAGTACATTGCATATACTATACATATGACAAGTACATTGCATATACTATGCATATGACCCGGGTTTCATATACTATACATTTTACAATACTTTCCTTATACTACACATTTAACCAGTAAAAATAATTTTTACCAAGAGCAACAAGTGTCATTGTTAGATCTCCACCTATGATGTAATTTGCACAATGTGAGATATATAGTACACAACTTAATCTATAACAAAATTATATTCTTTAAATATTATACTAGTCTCAATATAAAAAGCTTTGTATATATTTACATGACAGTATAATGCTATTCTGTAAAAAAAACATGTTTGGCAGTATTGGACCGCAACTACTGCATTATATCAAGTTAAAGCTAAATATTTTCTTTCGATCCATACCCAGAATTGATATTATAATACAACAATAACCTAGCATTTGACATTGTAGCCAGAGCATATTATTTTGCCAAATAGCAATTCCTGTGGTTGGGATGATTATATAAAAAATAACAAGAAATCCTCTCGCCTTTGACTATGTAGATATAAAATGTATGTAAATGGCATATGTAAGGCTTGATAATTTTGTGACTATTCCAAGCACCTGTGTATACACTAAAACACCATCACCTTACACTTTTTGGTATCAAAGATTGTTTTAACCTGTAAGCTGTACATGTAAAATTTACTTCAGTCTGTTATTTCTATATCACCTATTTAATATTATCAGTCCTTCTCTCTTTGACAGACAATACAATATTTTGAAAACAAACTTACTAATGTTTATTCACCACATCCTCTGCTGACACAAACAAGGGACGTCGTAAGAGTTTCCGCACTTTTCCTGTTTAAATATTCATCTGCTCCATTTTAATGAAATCTATGCGATATCTGAACTTATAGCTTTCACGGCAAAACATATACGTGTCCTGGCATTTCCTTGTAAACTTCTGCTCCAAAGTAAACTGAAGTAATTCCTAGAAAAAGACACCACATACTGTGCATTAATATGCATGGATTTTAATTTTGTGCTTTTTGGTGAAAAATATATTTTTAGTGAGACAAAACGGATTTTAATTGCAGGACGATAGTATTGCATTGCTAGCACTTGCGTGACACAAGCCTCCATTTCAAGGTCATTTCCTCCATCCAATTAGTAACTGGAACACCAACAAGTTTTATGTCTTTAGAATGATAAGCAACTAATGGTCCCAGTCTGTCTCATATCTAAGTTGCTTCATTTATTCTGAATATCTTCTTTTCAAAGGTTTGCTTTAGCTTGGTAGCTTATCCTGGCTGATATTATGGAAGGATTCAAACCTACACCTTTTCATTCACAAGACCAGCACACAAATCAGTGACCTTAAAGACTAAAAAGACATTCGAGTTGTGAGTGATTTCACAAAAGTAGCTATGAAATATTGTATAATTAAAATTAGTTTTACAAAGTTAAATTACATTTGCAAAGTAGTTTTAGATTACCTTCTATTACTGCATGGCTGATTCTACTAGTCCAATGTAAGGATAATGACTTATCCAAATGAACTTACCATTTGCTGTCAGTACGATTCTGCTGCAGACTGGAGGATGAATTATCAACTTGGTGGACAATGACACAACTGAGCATTATATACAAATCCCTTCACAATGGGGCAACACTAACCAAAAGGAGAACGAAAAAAAGTTACAGTGAAGTGAGACAGCCCAAAAATAGCTGTTAAGACATCGTCAAAAGAAGAATCATGAAGAATTGCCCAAGATTCATCAATATATAAAACATCATGGACTTTGATTAAAAGACAGACCTATCTCTGTGAGAGATTGAAAAGGTCTTTTGATACAAGAACCCAGCTCAAAATGGCTATTGCCCAAATATGAGAAGTATCTTTGAAAAGGAAAAAGACAGGTTTTACACTTTCTTCAGGCTTGACTCTTTGTTTCCAATTTTTTATACTAATATAAATGCCATAATCAGGTAAAGAAATCTATCTTAATCATCCTCATCAGTTTTAATCATTGTTACTGTTGAACAGTAAACATCCCTATTCCACTGACAAGGCAATTCCATTCCAGATGCTTTGAAGAGTAAACTAATCAACAGTTCATATGGATAAAGAGATAATGACCAAAGAATACTCTACATTTGCACTAAAGAGTTAGATACTTGTCTCAAATGCTCAAAGTAATTTATCAATTTTGAAAGATGGCAGTCCAACCCTATAAAGGAACCCATAAAGAACTTATATGTTTTGAAGAGGATTGTTCTATAATCTTTAATAAATCAATTCATTTTCATCAAGTACCATACCAAGAACACCAATTTAGATAGTGACAAATTTTGGAGTCCTTATAAGGTCTTCAGTTTGCTAGCAGCAGGATCTGGGGAGGCCACACAAGAAGCCTTCCTTGAAGAACTATGTTCATTGCCATCTTCCTAGTCCCCAGCAGAAACAATGTAGAGATGTGCAGATAATAAGTCTTCTCAAACAAGCTATGGGAGGTGGTATGTGTTGGCTCATGTACAGAGAAAACAGAAATGTTCCTTGACAGATGAGGAAACTCAGTCTCGCACAAATGAAATTCTGAGAAGGACTCAATTCTGACTTCTCCTGATTAGGCCTAGATGAAGCACTGTGTCCCAACAAAATGACAGATCATGATAAAAGACATGACTAAAAATGTTGTACATTAAGCAGTAGTCAAAGCACTGGATGATGAGACCTCTATCATACACCTCTTTACTTGAATATTTGTATAATAAAAGCGGATGGGGAAAGACACTTGATAAAGGATGAATAACCTGGAAGTACAGCCAGTAACTTAGAACAAAGCACTCATTCATCGTCCTTTAAATCCCACAATGCCTCTGGAACAATGCCACTCTGGTACTTACTGGGATATTAGAAAGTGATGGGATTGTACAACTTCTTAGAGTTGACTGCCTCCCTCCATAGGAATCTGTACACATATCCATCTCCTCTGGAAACCAGACTCAAGAAAGATGGATGAATAGGGGTTGACTGTCTAGTTGTGGTCTTCTGGCTTCAACTCGATTAAATGTAATGATACTTTAATTCCTTGACTATTGTTGAGTGTTTAACTCAGAATGACCAATGACCTTTTGTACCAAAGACCAACAGAGGTTCTTCCTTACCACAAGTGCAGTCGTAGTTGATGTAAGGTTTAACACCATTTTTTAGCACACGATAGGCTATACATGGCGGCCAATATTAATGGTGTAGGAAGAACCTGGGAAAATGCCTGGAAAGAACCACCGAACCACGAGAAGCTACTGGCAAGCTTTCTCACATATCCACATTGGCCGAATCTGAGACTCGAACTCACACAGAGGTGACATGGCAGTAATCCGTAATTGATAGAGCTTTAGACCACTTGGCCACTCTGGGTCCCCAGACAAAGGACCCGTGAAAAACTTACGGAATATCTGAAATCTGTTTGTGTGCATATTTTCCATGGAATTACTTGTATTGTGGATTCAAAGTGCAGCGTATGTGATGAGATTAGCGGGGGCATACAAGGTGTTGATACTCTATTCATGCTATACATTAGACATTGTATGTACCATTTTGTGGTTTTGTAGATAAAGGAAAATATTATATATGCTGTCTGTTTTTACACAGTTAGGTTCTATGCCTCCTAACTAAAGTGTTATAATGAGGTTACACTGTAGCATGCACCTAATCCTCATACTGATCTCCACAGTAAACATTTTTGTGTCAGTAATGAAATTTTGATCATATCCTTACAAATATATTGATTTCAGCACATATTTTATTTCACATATTGATAAGAATGTACAGGTTCCAGTAGGCATAAACTCCTTAATTCATCTGTAAAGAACCATCTCCATTGAGTCTTGAATTTGTTCTCTGCAGATGGCTTGGCTCCCTCAGCATAGGACTTTGTGGACAATCGTCTTGCACTGGTGTTCATGGTAAAACTAGAACTTCCACTGTCTGTTAGAACTGCGGTGATGGTGTCTAGCTCAAGTTTAGCATTGTAATTGCGGCCCTCATAATTGATCTGAAAATTAAATAATGAACATTGCATAAAGGAGCAACAGGGTAATAACATATTTTCATACTTTCATCACTGACAGTAACATTTTGCAATCAGAATTGTATTACCATTTCTGCTTGAGATGGAAGCAATTACAAATATACTGATTCTCCCATTCTACCCAGGGGATTGGGGGTGGTGATCAAAGATCCTAAACTTTGTTTGCATCTAAGTAAAACATCATTTTATGATGGTAAATATAATCACCTTTCCTCATTTAGTTTTCGAGTTCATGAAAATACTTATAGGTAGTTGGATGGATGGTCAGATTCACAGACACAGATGGACTTCAACACTGAGGAATGAATGATACATATAAACTGATGGACTGAGACACAGGAATGGATGAAGTAGAGACAAGGATGGACTGCGACACTGAGGAATGAATGATGCACATGCACTGATGGAAACAGACACTGAGGAATGGATGAAGGAGACATGGATGGACTGAAGGATGCATGGATGGATGGATGCATAGACACTGATGGACTGAGGGATGCATGGATGGATGGATGCATAATACACACTGTTAGACTGAGGGATGGATGTATGGATGGTTGCATAGACATCTAATAGATAGAAAGATGGATGTATGGATGGTTGAATAGACACTGATGGATTGAGGGATGGATGTATGGATGGTTACATAGACACTGATGGATTGAGAGATGCATGTATGGATGGTTGCATAGAGACTGATGGATTGAGAGATGGATGTATGGATGGTTGCATAGACACTGATGGATTGAGAGATGGATGTATGGATGGTTGCATAGACAATGATGGATTGAGAGATGGATGGTTGCATAGATACTCTGATGGATTGTGAGATGGATGTATGGATGGTTGCATAGACACACTGATGGACTGAGAAATGGATGTATGGATGGTTGCATAGACACTGATGGACTGAGGGATGGATGTATGGATGGTTGCATAGACACTCTGATGGATTGAGATATGCATGTATGGATGGTTGCATAGACACTGATGGATTGAGAGATGGATGTATGGATGGTTGCATATACACTCTGATGGATTGAGAGATGGATGTATGGATGGTTGCATAGACACTGATGGATTGAGAAATGGATGTATGGATGGTTGCATATACACTCTGATGGATTGAGAGATGGATGTATGGATGGATGCACAGACACAGAAGGAGGGATGGATGCACATAGATTGATGGCCTGAAGAAGGTATATGACAATATATTCACACCACCGCAGATATAAAAATATGTTTGGATTACACTTTCAAGTGTCTAGTGGACCTGGTGATGTTGGTGTATTGATAAATTCAACTTCTTGCAATGTATGTTGTACATTACTTGCTTATAAGCTGAGTCCAATTGCAAACAACATAGAAGATATGAGACTATGCTGTTAGCAGATGTAAGACTATGCCATTAACACTTGGAGCCAGCATGGATAGCAGATGCAAGACTATGCCATTAGCACTTGGAGCCAACATTGATGGCAGATGTAAGACTATGCCATTAGCAGTTGTAAGACTTGGCCATTAGCACTTGGATCCAACATAGATAGCAGATGTGAGACTATGCCATTAGCACTTGGAGCCAATATAGATAGCAGATGTAAGACTATGCCATAAGCCAATGTAAGACTATGCCATTATCACTTGGAGCCAACATAGATAGCAGATGTAAAACTATGCCATTAGCAATTGGAGCCAACATAGATTGCAGATGTAAGACTACGCCATTATGACTTGGAGCCAACATAGATAGCAGATGTAAGACTATGCCATTAGCAGATGTAAGACTATACAAATAGCACTTGGAGCCAACATAGATAGCAGATGTAAGACTATGCCATTAACCGATGTAAGACTATGCCATTAGCACTTGGAGCCAACATATAAGTAAGTTTACACAATAAACTAAAAGTTGTCTTTCAAGCAGAAACAATTTTTCTGAACTGAGAAAAATTCTAGACATTCTATTTTTTGTATTTGGTCTATAGAAACAATAAGCTCTGACAACGAAGTAATTTGGGTTGTAGGTGCAAGTGAGAATAAATTTCTAGGCCAGGTAATTGTAACACCTCACACATGCAATGTTTCCCTTTACTCTCATCTATGCATCCAGAGAACCCCACCCATTATTAATTTATTTTTACCTCCAGTTTTGACATAAAGATTTGTTTTATACTTAGTCTGACACCCAGTTTTGACACCAACAGGATTTTTGACTCTCAATCTTGCACCTCTAAGTGATGCATTGCTCATACATACAAAATCACTTAAATATCACTGAACATATCCCTATAAAGTCACAACCTATCCGGCCTGATAATTTTTTACCCTAATGTCACCAACTGATGTTTAAAAAATAGCACATGTATCCTCACCGATGTCTGAATGGTGGAATTCTTCTGACAAAACGCCTTTTCTACCTCAATCACTGCTAGCTTGTCCAGAGTCAGCCATGTATTAAATATCTGAATCTGCCAGATGTATGGCAGCTTGATGCTGTCATGGTGATGAAGTTTACAGGTAGCTGTCTTACAACTGTCAACAAGATAGAGGTCACAAATTGGAGTGGACTGAGCAACATCTGTCTTCAGGACTGCATCTACATGACAGTAAAATAACATTAGTACTATTAATAATTTTGGAATCTATTTCATTGTGAATGTATAAAAGAAGTTTGTTTCTTTGCAAGAAAAAGCAAAATTAGATTGTGGATATAATGAAACCTGTCTTGAGAGAATTTGAGTGGGTCAGCAAACCAGAGTGTAATAATAATAATAATAATAATAATAATAATAATAATAATAATGACTTTATTTGAAGAGAGTATCACAATTAGCTAAATGATTGCAAATGATTTTTAGTATTCCATAAAATATTTTCACTATTTATCTATACCTAACTGGTAATTTATAGCTCTATGTAGTAACAGTGCCTGTGACTGCCAGTTGCTAGTCTTGGACTTTTTAATATTCAAAACTGGCTAAACAGTTTTCATTATCTGCTAACCTTCAATTATTGAAGAAATGTATCCTTGGACTTTTATTGTCAGAATCTTGAAATACTGTATTTTCACGCATATAACGTGCACATTATACGCATTTTTACAATCAGCGCAAACCCCCGGCGCGGCATATGTATAAGCGCATTATCCCAGTTTGATTTTTTTACAGCCAAAAGCACATCGATGAATTTCGAGCAACCACCCTAACAAACTGGTAACAATAAAAGATTTCTTTCATACACATACAGTATAAATGAGGTTTATTCAAATCTTTAAGTAGAAAATAAACAATTCGAAGCTGGCACCATGTTGTGCCGCTTGAGCATCTGTACGTTATGGTATGTAATGATTATCTTTTATTCACATGAGGCATACACTAACTTGCATTATAAGAATATATTTCTTTTAATTTCTATGTAGGACAAAACCATATAATTGTTTTAAAATCGGATTTCTACAAACGCTAATCGGTTTTGGAAAAAAACAGTATTAATATCCCTATACCGGCATGCGTGCATTCCATTCAGAAATTAGCGGAAACAAGTAAATACACATAGTTTTATAGTTGTTGCTATTTTGCCTCTGTTTACGCGAAAAATATTACGACATGGCATTTACGACTGTACCGGTAATACCGGTATTTATTACGAGCGAAAAAGGGATAAAGGTACCAGAGTTAAATCGCTGGATGGTGAGCGAGAGACGATAAACAGCATCATAATGTGTATCAGATGAGGCACCTCTGGCAGTCCTGTGTTCCGGCAGGCCTGAGTTGGTTACAGTGCGGTATATGCATGGGCGAGCAATCCAAGATATGTTTTAACACAAAAACGGAATTTCTGAGCGTTATCTGCGTGCACGTTATACACGTAGGCGTGTTATATGCGCGAAAATACGATATATTGAAATTTAGCTGATAACACTGTATATTGAAATTTAGCTAATAACATGGTAGAATAAAATTTACCTGATAACACGGTATATTGAAATTTAGCTGATAACACTGTATGTTGAAATTTAGCTAATAACATGGTAGAATAAAATTTACCTGATAACACGGTATTTTGAAATTTAGCTGATAACACTGTATAATAAAATTTACCTGATAACACGGTATATTGAAATTTAGCTGATAACACTGTATATTGAAATTTAGCTGATAACACTGTATATTGAAATTTAGCTGATAACACTGTATATTGAAATTTAGCTGATAACACTGAATATTGAAATTTAGCTGATAACACTGTATATTGAAATTTAGCTAATAACATGGTAGAATAAAATTTACCTGATAACACGGTATATTGAAATTTACCTGATAACACGGTACATTGAAATTTAGCTGATAACATTGTATATTGAAATTTAGCTGATAACACTGTAGATTATTTCGCTGATTACACTGTATGTTGAAATTTAGCTGATAACATTGTAGAATAAAATTTAGCTGATAAACTATATATTGAAATTTAGCTGATAACATTGTAGAATAAAATTTAGCTGATAAACTGTAGATTAAAATTTAGCTGATAACACTGTAGTGTTTAATGTTGATCTTGTCTTCTTTATTTGGACATTTGGCATCAGTACCAACATGTATGACCAAGACAGAAGTAATACAATAACATGTATGACCAAGACAGAAAGAATACAATAACATGTATGACCAAGACAGAAAGAATACAATAACATGTATGACCAAGAGAGAAATAATACAATAACATGTATGACCAGGACAGAAGGAATACAATAACATGTATGACCAAGACAGAAGAAATACAATAACATGTATGACCAAGACAGAAAGAATACAATAACATGTATGACCAAGACTGAAAGAATACAATAACATGTATGACCAAGACAGAAGGAATACAATAACATGTATGACCAAGACAGAAAGAATACAAAAACATGTATGACCAAGACAGAAAGAATACAATAACATGCATGACCAAGACAGAAGGAATACAATAACATGTATCACTTAGATTGAAAGAATAGAATAACATGTACGACCAAGACAGAAAAAGAATACAATAACATGTATGACCATGAAGACATAAATATTACAATGATGAACACAACCAAGACAAAAGGATTAAAATAACATGTACAACCAAGACATAAAGATTACAATAATATGTACAACCAAGATAGAAGGATTACAGTAACATGTACAATTAAGACAGGGTTAAAAAAATGCGTGCAGTCAAGTAATAAAGGACTTCAATAGCATGTACAATCAAGACTGAACGATTGCCATAATATATACAACCAAGAGAGAAAGATTACAATGTGTACAACCAAGAGAGAAAGATTACAATGTGTACAACCAAACAGAATGATTACAATAATGTGTACAACCATGACAAGGATTACAGTAATGTGTATAGCCAAGACAAGGATTACAATAATGTGAACAACCATGACAAGGATTACAGTAATGTGTACAACCATGACAAGGATTACAGTAATGTGTACAGCCAAGACAAGGATTACAATAATGTGTACAACCATGACAAGGATTACAATAATGTGTACAACCATGACAAGGATTACAATAATGTGTCCAACCATGACAAGGATTACAATAATGTGTACAACCAAGACAAGGATTACAGTAATGTGTACAACCATGACAAAGATTACAATAATGTGTACAACCATGACAAGGATTACAGTAATGTGTACAGCCAAGACAAGGATTACAATAATGTGTACAACCATGACAAGGATTACAGTAATGTGTACAACCATGACAAGGATTACAGTAATGTGTACAGCCAAGACAAGGATTACAATAATGTGTACAACCAAGACAAGGATTACAGTAATGTGTACAACCATGACAATGATTACAATAATGTGTACAACCATGACAAGGATTACAATAATCAAGACACTCTTCAACACTACATACCAAACAGAAACTTCGCAGTCATGTTTTTCAATCATTTCTCATTATATATAATATATTATATACATACTGTGGAGATTCTTGGAGCTAAATTAGGCCATGTGAGTTACATAGGCCTTTTGATCTAAAATGGGCCATGTGAGTTAAAGCTGATGATTACAACAAGACTTTATTGGCAATGCCATCATGACAAAGCAATACAATTCTCATGTCCTTTAAACCACTAATGTGACAGAATTCATTGAGAAATGGAAATCTTGCCATCTTGGATAAGCTCCAAGAAATAAGACAATATTTATAATATTTTTTTTCACTATCATATTCCTTAGAAACACTGCTAAATCCCATTTTCAAGTACCTGGTCAAAATCAAATGATAAATTTGTTTTAATTTATGATCACTTAGTCTTCCATGATGCTACAATTTAAACAATTTCGAATGTGGATGATCAGTAATTCTGGCTTATCACAAACTGCTGCACATGGACATGATCATGTATACAACAGAGTTTTGAAGGATACAAGTCAACTGAACAAAGCTACAGATGATTTGAATTCTTAGGAAATTCTATTTTTTAGCAAGAGAATTTCCAAAAAATTAAGCCTTTTTTATATATTAGCAATCAAATATAAATATGAAAGCATTATCAACGAATGTTTGCATATATATTTTATTCTACCAATGGCCCACAGGACTAACAAAGATTTCACTCGTGGCTTTAACAGATACGTGTCAAATTATGCAAACTCCAATACCTGGTGCCAATCATCCTATCAATGACTCTATTCTACTGAAAATGTTCCGATCTTAATGATCAGGGAATCCTGAAACACGTTTATAACAACACCATAGAGATGATGTCCCAATCAAGAAGTCGAAGGGAATGTAAGGCACTAAGCTAAATGAAATTTAGTTATTGTTACATCAAACTTAAAGGTCATTGTTTTATTTATTTCTTCTAGAAATAGAACTTATTAAGAACGACAATGAAACAAACAAAAAAAATACCTGCAGAAGTTTAATCGTCTTCATTGTTTAATTTATTTCTTGGCCTGGGTCCCTTTGTTTGTATGCCTCCATCATTTTTGACTGGATTGACAGACTTAGGTTTCAATGAATTCTCTCCCCTTTGGATTCTATCTTTTTGGAAGTTTTTCTCCTCTTTTCTGCTATTCATCTGTTCTTCATCATCAATGTTGTACCCATGGTTCTTGTTGGAGAGAACATCTAATGGTCCTCTGTGTAATTTCCTAGCATCAATTGATTCACTTCTGCTTTGAGATTTGCTTTTCTACTCATTCTGAAGGTCGCTGGTGCTCTCTGTTCTTCTGCTGAATCTATTCTGGGACATGCTTCTCTTGTCTTTGGAGTCATGATCTGTGTTTTCTTTACTGGTGATGGCTGACAGGAAAATCACTTTCTTTAATAAAGGCTCGTTCCAATTTGCTATCTGGTAGGCTTTTAGAACACTTTTATTCTGTTCTGTTTCAAAGGTGTGGCTCAATGTGCAATCGGATCCATTTTCACACTTGCCAAACAGATTTTTTATACAAATGTGTAGATAAGCACAAGCTGGGAGACGGCAAATGCGAGTTGGAGTGTGTGTGCCACAAATATGGGGAAACCGCTGATTGTAGATCAACCGTATCTCTTCATTACTGAAGATATCCAGTCCCAGCTTTGATATCAGACCTGCATTTGCCCAGTCATAAAAGTTGTGTGAAAGTGGACACTTCTGTCCTTCTTTGCAACAACCATCGATAAAATACTTGCAAATATGTGCATGGGGACAATCCGACGGGTCACATTTTTCTTGCTTGCCTAAATGATTATAATCCAAGCAAAATGTTGCTTCACTGTAAAAAGGAACAATAAATTGATAATTCTTTTCTTTGTTTTCAAACATAATAAATCGTCTTTGATGATTACGAAACCAGCTTGGAATATCAAATTCTTCTGGGAACAGCTTCTTTGTAGCTATATTTTTCACAGATATAGGACCTCCCACATCTTTTATCAAATACTCAAAGACTTCATTTTCTTCTGGAGGTTCAGTGGGTGCTATGTCATGGCTTTTTGGTTTGGCTTTTTCTGAAATCTCTGTATCTTCTGAATCAGAACAGTCTTCATCAGTCTCATCATTTTCACACTCTGAGCCAACCTCACTGTTCTTTTCATCTGTGTTGTTTCTTTTTCTTCCACCTTGGCCTCGCCCTCTCCCTCTCCCACGGCCTCTACCTCGCCCTCTGTTATCACTTTTTTGGCCACCTGCTCGTCCACCTGGCCCTTGCCTCATCCCCATTTCTCTCTGCTGGTTTTGATTACTTGGTGCATTTGATAGATGGCCTGGTGGCATCCCTAGTAGGGAATTCTGGCTATATTGCTGGAGGGGAAATCCTGTTTGTCCAGCTGTAAAAAAGAATATAGAGCCACCAGTCAGGTAGTGAATAAATTAGTATAATGCACCAGAGTTCTGTGGATTACCAAATCTCATCATCACCTAGATGTAACTGTCTGATCCAAATGACTTTTAGATACTTAGATACATAACTGTATGCACATTTCTAGTGTTGATGATAACAACTGGGACCAGTCTACACTTAATGTTACCTTACCTTAAAGTGACATTTACAAATTTCAGATTATAAAAGACTGTCTTTCTGAATATTGTAAATAAGCTATTTCAATATTTTTGTCTTAGGTAATACATCATGAATGTTTCAGCTACAAAAGTTGTTATCTTAAATTTTGATTGTACAACACTGTACTTCGATTCATATAAATGTTACTCTGGGTTGTCATCATAACATAGTCTCTAACATTTCATACACTGCTTATCAACTAAATATGTCTTGCCATAATTGAGAGAGAGAGGACCCACCCATTGTATATTATGCTGAATCGGGTATCTTATTATCATGATAGAGAGAGGACCGACCCAATTTGTCCATTATGCTGAATCTGGTATCATCTTGTCATGATTGAGAGGACCATCCCATTGTCCATGATGCTGATGCTGGTATCATCTTATCGTGATAGAGACAGAGGACCGACCCACTGTCAATTATGCTGAATGGGAAGATGATTAGTTAGACCTCAAAGGGAATTTATGGAAATGGGATGCAACACAGGTGAGGGAGGGAGTCCTTAGATCAGTCCAATCCCTCTCTGTAGAAAAGTAGAAGATCCTACATTTATTGCCTTATCCTATAACCAGAGTTTTCTTCTGCCACCTGAATTGACAGGTAGAATGAGGCAGGGGACGAAAGATAGAAGAAGGCACAACATCAGCCTGTTTTGCCTCAAACTCCTTAGAGTCCATGAGGGGTTTACCAAATACAAGGCACTGGCACATGGGTGTGTAGTTCATATAGCACATTACTGGGAAAGATTGGCAATCAGCAATCAGTTGTGCTCAATAGATCATCTACAAGAAGGGTTGGCTGCTTGGGATGGGGGGGGGGGGGAGGAACCATATGAATCTACCTGCAACATATTTTTTTGACTATAATACTATTTGTAATCTAAATCTTTGCACAACTGTTAGTTTTATTTTCAATTTAAGTATGAAATGTTATTGTTGGCATTATAGAAACACTAAAGAAAGTAACGAACTGAAGACAGTAAAACAGTTCACAAATAATCACCATATGGGCCGAGTGGTCCTGGCTGACTGTATGGGCCATAAGCAGGTATTTGATTAGGGCCAGCTGGAGGCCACTGTCCCCAATTTCCAGGGGCTTGCCCTTGCGGCTGACCATATGGGTCTGATTGTCCTCCTAAAACAATGAAGAAGGATATCATATTTATCTGCAAAACAATACAAATTCTCATTCCAACAAAAAAAATTATGACTGAGATTCCTTTATCAATACAGATAAATCCTTTATAGTGCTTTATGCAATTGCTTTTGATCATTTGATTCCTGGTTCTATATAAACAATTAGTTATATACATACTAATTACCTGAAAAGCATATTCGAATTTATTTTTGTGCAATTAATTTGCACATTGTCATATTATTTATCTAATTTTAATATTTGTGACCAGTGATCACGCCCTTTCATAACAGGCGAGGTCAAAAATCAATCATTAGGTACATTATGGAAGCTGCTCTGTTACAACTGAGAAATTCTCTGGTTGAAATGAGGGGCCCCGAGTGGCCGAGTGGTCTAAAGCGCCATCCATTACAGACCACTTCCATCTCACCTCTGTCTGTGTGTGTTCGAGTCTAAGATTCGGCAAATGTAGTTATGTGAGAAAGCTTGCCAGTAGCTTCTCGTGGGTCGGTGGTTCTTTCCGGGGGTTGTCCGGGTTCTTCCTCCACCAATGATACTGGCCGCCATATATAGCCTATATTGTGCTGAAAAATGGCGTTAAAACCATAAAAAACAAACAAAACTCTGGTTGAAATGCATTTGGGGACTGTAACTGCAAATCCACGTTAACTGTTGAATTTTAATGTAAGCCAAAACCTAACTTTCTAACTACATACAAAATGACAACACTTATAACTAACAGCTATATTTTTTTCATACCATCTGTCAAGAGCATCTTGTGAAGTACATGTCTTAGACCATCATGCTACTCTGACCTCTGAAACTATCTTCTGTTCAATGAGTTGGTCTTATTTTGACCACTGGCAACATCTTCTCTTCAGTGAGTTAGTGGTGTGTGACATGAATACTTATATGAAGTCTTCTTTATTGTCAAATTTTTTTTTGAGGATCATTCTAAAAACATTTATCTTGGAAATATAATCATGTCATCTATAAATGCAAACCAAATTTCATTTCTATACCTCAAAAAGTGTTTTGTTAAACTGTGTGGACAAAATATTTTTGCTAATGTTGACTATAGTCCAAACAGTATCGGGTAATATACCGGTACTTACAAATACAATACATGTATACCTACTATATTCTATTTTCCCAAGCTTATGTGGGTTCTGTACAGTCCAAACATTGCATATACAAATTTGAATATTCTAATCATATAGATCAAGTGAAGAATTGACTCGCATGCCTAGGCATGACAAAAATGTTAACCCACCTATGCATGCACTTAACTTTCAGATGAACTAGTAAATTGAGACTTTGGCACATTATTTTAAAAAAATAATCATATGGTCAACTGGTGATCTAAGGGTTCAATTCATCTACTTGATAAGTCAAAAACTCTGCTTTCAAGTTGTCTTGCCCGTTGGTTCATTTGGGTTCCATATACATAAACCTTGATGGGAAATACATCAGACTGCTAAAATCACTGATCATCCTTTTTGACACATCAGCAACTGCACTGTGATTAAAAAAGTTCATTATTCAAGGGAAACCTCTTAACAATGTAATCACAAACAGGTGTGTAATAGTCCCTTACATCTTTATAGAATTGACAAAAGCTACTTTCATAGAATTTACTTTCAGCCAAGTATTTTCTATTTCTGACCCTACCATAAGCTTATCATCTGACTTTTGTTTCTTACAGTCATGATAATCAATATCAGTAAGATCCTAAGCTTGTGAAATTTCTTTAGTGTTTAAAAATCTGATAAGCAATTGCTTTAATAATTCAAGCATGTTTGCTCTAAGTTTGTGGATCATATGCTCCTCCTGTTGCATGATTAGGCTGTACTTGTTAAATAATGGAATTATGTGGTCTAGAAATAAGCAATAAATTTTCGCCCTCCGGGACTACAAAGCCTTACACACTCATAGCTTTTTCCTCTCTGTAACCGACTTTTTTACTTTCTTTCTGGTCATTTCTAACCAATGGTGTCTGACATCTAGACAGAGCCTATTTATCCGATTTCTTTGATTTAGCTATCTCTAAGGTACCTTTCTTGGGTTTCTTTTTCCTGATGAGGCAGACTTGAAGGTAGTACAAGCCTGACTTCTAGATTTATCACTGCTCAAAGCTTCACTGCATGTGCCTGCACTGTGGTTATTTCCTTCTTTATTGCTAGTTACATATGGAACTTTATCCTTGGAAATAGATACATTCTATGACAGACTACTTTTGGTTTTAACTCTTCTGCCTTTAACCTCTTGCTTCTTGGTTTCTTTATCAAAATATATTTGTAAGGCCTAAGGGTTCCCACTGTTCCAACAGTCTCTTTATACCTTCACCAAGAGACAACCATCTTGTTACACAATGCTTCAATATTTTTCTCTGTTCTATCCGGTTCCCACAAAGAGTTTGAAGATCTTTCAGTTCCATTTGTCTATTCACACTTTTATCCAAATAATACATGTCCACTAATAAGTAGAGCTGTACCGATTTATCGCCCGTACGCGTAATCGGGCCGATTATTAGCACAATCGGTATAATCGGGTATCGACAAAAATAATCGGTGCCGATGCAAATAATTTTTTTAAATAACCAATTTTTCCTGATAAAAGTTGTATATACAGTAGCATTTTGACTGACCGTAACTTAATCCTTTGTAACACTAGACCTAGGGATAAATGCAGTATGCAAACAAGTTGCTCATTAACTAACACTGCTGTATAGTCGATTAACCATATATCGAGATAAACACATCGAACCATCAATTAATCTTTTGTAACAAAGAGATTGCTCTAATAAAGTATTTAAAAAGAATTTATCTTGCTGCCATTTGTGCGAAATTTTCAACTTCTGCGTCCGGTAACATTTGTAAACTGCAATAAACCAGACTAAAGTACATGTCGCTAACCGCCATTGTAGTGCCAAAGTCATGTGAATAGCCAGTAAGATTAACATCAAAGGGAGTAATGATGGATATATACACAGTCAATTTTGAGGTTTGTTTTTTCTTTATCTTTATGAAAACTCACAAAACACCGATAGTCCTTATGTCCCAGTGACAAATTGTTTGAAAGGGCTTCAGTGTAGGTTTGAGTACGTCGTCTGTCTTTCAGTTAATCCGTAATGCCTGGAGGGTGAACGAACTCATTGTCTTTAATACTAGTAAGTGAGAATCATTTCTGGATTTTTTAAAATTATTTTTTATTTCTTTTGTTAGTGTTTCACCAATCCACCATCTGGCAGAAGGTGCTGTCTCATAAGTCATAACAGGTTTTACTGTACCTTTGAAGCACCGACATATACTAAACAAATTAAACAATTCTATATCAATGTGTTACAATTATCTGATGTTGCCGCAGCAATAACGAGTATTTGTTGTCGTCAAAGCAAGCCGACGACTTTTGTGCATAGAAAGTCGGCAATAAACTCAAAAGCATTGCCTCAATTTACATAGTGATTAGAACATATTTATTGTGCCGCGAAACTTTCCTGTTTGCAAAAAAAAAAAATCGCCCACCCCCACGGTCTGTGGACAACAGAGTAGTAATTTATTTGGACACATTGTTTCAAGAGCCCCCCATTCCAGGCCTTTATTGTTTTCTAAATGTGTCGGCTTATACCCGAGTACATAATATGATAACCAAATAATCGGTCTCATAATCGGTATCGGCAATTTTGATAATCGGCTGTACGCGGTATCGGCATAATCGGCAAAAAGTGACATCGGTACAGCTCTACTAATAAGTCATCAAAATTAATATGCAGCACATAAGCCCCCTTTTTAGCTGCTAAATGTACCAAATGGCATGAACATCCACTCAGATACACTTAGGAATTCACCTTAGTTAAATGTCCAAATAAACCTTTATTGCAACCTGTCATCACTGAAGCATTATCCGATTTAAAGGCAATACAGTTATTTCAACTTGTGTTTCTCTTGTTCAATTCATTATCCTATAATGTGAAGATATTTTCCACAGTCGAGGCTCCATCACATGTTGGAACTGTCAAACGTGTTTCAGTTACAACCCCGTCTGTGTTATCAAAATATCTAACAACAACTGAGTACAGCTTCTCAGAATCATTGCTACCATCAGTTGCTATACTGAAAGTTTGGGATGAAATATTGTTAACAATGTCTTCCTGTATTTACTTGCACTGTTGTAATATAGTAGGTTATGTTCTGCCACACTGATAACTATTTGCTACTGACGATTTGGGAAACATGCACTTGAATAGTTTATGCAGCAATTGCAACATTATGGTCAACCAAAAATATTGCTAAATATACTTCAGCCTTAATGACCTCTAATTCAGTTTCTGACACTGCATAACCAAAATCCCACAGATGTCAGCGACTTATAACTTGCTTTCATTGCAACGTATTATGTATGGGTTTTTTTTTTGGAATTCACGTGGCGGCGACAGTCATCAAGCCAACCATGGGAAACGTTCGAGTCAACACGACATAACGTGCAATAAATGTAATGGACATCTTTTTCACTTTTTTCTAAACATGACCTGTATCCAAGTAATCTGTTTTATACTTTTGCAACCACTGTTTCGGCTTTTACGAGGCTGGTTGTCCTCTCCACTTTTGGCGCATTTTCGTTTGGAAAACATTTTCAGACGACCGGATGACAAAAGGAAAATGAAGTCTAGATCAGATGGGCGCTTCTCACGAACAAAATAGGCTGGTTTAAAGCATCTGAGGTAACACTGTATAGTTAGTCTGGTTCCCAACCAAGATCAACTAAGTCTAAGATAAAATTCCGAATCCGAACACGGAATCTAATACAAAAATCCGGATCCGGAACTAACCAGTACACAAAATATCCGGAACAGAAAAAGCGTTCATCTTTCCGTACTTTTTGCTATCGTTCCGTAAGTCCGTAATTTAAGTGATTTTTCGTGAAACTTACGGCAAAATCGTAAGAGTTGGCAGGTCTGCGAAATGCAGTAACCTATAATGTCAGCTTAATAACTTTGCTTGAACTTCATATATAATAGTATTTAAAAACTGTCATTTGACTGCTCCTTCTGGATAGAAACACAGGAAACAATATCGACCATGGAGATAATTACTGTTACTTGTCTACAATAATTAATAATCATGGTCTCTTACCTGGAGAAAATATCAATTAAAGTTTTCATATTTTGCATTGAGTGCAATTTTTAAAGAATGAGAATTTCTCATGGTTTCTTCATTGGTTATACAAATTAAATATGACCTTTTATATCTTATTGTTAAAAGAACTTTAAAGTCCCTTTATTTTGGTGGTATGATTGTTAGATCTATTTTGTGTTATAGAGTATACAGCTTGGTCTTGTATCAGATGTGTGCCTATAAAAACCTGCAACCTCTGCTTGGTCATTTTCTCTTCATATTTGTTAACTTTTATGTTTGGTAATACATTCATTGCACTTTCAGAAACTTGTAATGTCTTGGCTGGCAAAATTCAGTTTTCATATTTTGTTAACTGCAGAAGATGGATTATTTTAAACTAATTCATGATAGCCTATTGGAGCGGTTATTTGCTCAGCTGTGTGCCTAGATCATGGTAATTTCCATTAAGTACAATGTCAAATTAAATTTCAGATACAGTACATGAAAATAACATAGAGGTATGACAACATTCTCTCAGAAGTTCATATTATCCAGAGTGTGTCCCCAACATAAAATTAACCTTTTTGCCATCTTCTGACAAAGTTAAGTTATGGACCCTGTTTAACTTTGAGCTTGGCTTTTGCATGTTGAATAAAGCCTTCTTTAATTGAATCCTTGTCTTAAACACTCATTTTAGTCTTGTATTTTATAAAAACAGTTCTTTATTTGCAGCTTCTCATAGAACTTCTGGTATACAAATTACACACCAAATGGCTGTGTAGAGCATATATTAAATAATTAACGTTGACCAACAGTAATCAGACACACCTTACAATTTCTGTAATTTTGTTCTATTCTTCTTTTTGCATAACATTTTTTTTCTTCAATTAAACTCTTTAGTATTATTATTGTCAATGTTTTAGTCCCATGAAACATATAAGGAACAATAAACAGAAGGTTTTGAAACTATTCACAAATATTCACCATATGGGCCAAGTGGTCCTCCTGGCTGACTGTACGGGCCATAAGCAGGTGCTTGATTAGGTCCAGCTGGAGGCCACTGTCCCCAATTTCCAGGGGCTTCCCCTTGCGGCTGACCATTTGGGCCTGATTGTCCACCTAAAACAAAGAAGAAAGATGTATCAATCTGCGCAAATAATAAAAAGTCTCATTCCGACAAATAGAAATGAGACTCCAGTGTCAAGCTGGATCAGACTTACCTAATGTTTCTAGTTTCAAAAATTTGGCTGCTGGATCTATAAAGTTAACCTGATTAATTAAAGCCATAATAATTAGCACTAATTAGTATATAAAGACTGTTCAAATTAATCTGTGCAATCGATGACTTTCAGCTAAATCTTATCACTTTCTAGTCTTACAATTTTTGACTGGCAAGCAGTCCTTCCATAAAAGGTGAAGAAAATAAACAATCGTTTGGTCCTTTAAGGACCTGCCTTGTGATGATCTGTTATAGCTGAACAAGCTGTTGTGGTTAAAATGCAGTTCAGGGACCACTACAAATTCCAATTAATTAATTCCAACTTTCTGATGCTAACAAACAAACAAAATACAGTACATTTAGCAATTCCGATCTATTTTGTAAAACAGCCTACGTCTTCTGAAGCATTAGTCTATCACACCATTCTTAGTTTTGGAAATATTTTCAGTCTAATAAAGTGTTACTATTATGTTCATTCTCCCGTTGTATTCTATGTTCTTTAAGAATCATTGCATTTTTCGTCTAACAGTCGTACAAACTTCATATGGTATGTTACCTGTACTTCCTAATTAAAAGTTGTTGTTTTTGTAGGGTTTAATGCCATTTTTCATCACTAGAGAGGCTATACATGGTGGCCAGTAAAAATGGTGGAGGAAGAATCCGGGAAAATCCCAGAAAGAACCACTGACTCACGAGAAGCTACTGGCAAACTTTCTCACATACTCACGTTGGCCGAATCCAAGACTCAAACCCACGCATACAGCGGTGAGATGGCAGTGATTCATAACAGAGAGCGCTTTAGGCCACTCGGGGCCCCTCCTAACTAATGTAGACTTTTTATTCTTTTGATAAACATGATAACATGTAAATCTTATTTGTATCATACATGTAAGCAGCTTTGGTACATTTAAATTTACCCAAAATCAAAACAACATTGTGTGAGTGTTTATAATTTTTCATCTTTGATGCAAGAAAGCTGTGTTTGTAGGATTAATTAAATGAAAATAAAGCCAAAACATACAAACTCAATCATGCACACCCAAGTTCACTTCTTGTAAGAAAAAACCCAACTAAAGTATCCATTTCATTTTTTGAAGGAAATGTTTCCTGATTTTATCAGCTTGGGCATATATTTGTGTAAAAAAAATACAGTTGAGGATGATGGATAGAGAAAAATGTAAAGAAAAGATGACATCTTAAGCAAACTAGATTTGTGTTTGTATTGCATGTATTACACTTCAAGCTAAAAATATCTTAAGTCCTATAATGTTGAAAACTGTAGAAAACTTTAAAACAAAATTGATATCATGGCATGACAATGTAATCTGACCATTTCTTTACACAATAAAGATGCAGAGAAATTGAAATAGTTTTGCAACAAAGTACATCTCATCTGCAGACCTAAATAGTCAAAGTCCACACAAATTCAAAACTGAACAAAATTTGAAGAAGAAAAAAAGTGCAAAAATGTAATAATCAATTAATTTATCTATGCTAACAAACATGTATGCCAAATTATAAAGATAACTGGATTCAATCATGATAAATACTCTACTAATTGTTGATATCAACAAAGACTCCTGCAGATACCTGGATTTAGTAATGATAAATACTCAACTAATTGTTGATATCAACAAGGACTCCTGAAGACACCTGGATTTAGTAGTGATAAATACTCTACTAATTATTGATATCAACAAGGACTCCTGAAGATACCTGGGTTTAGTAATGATAAATACTCTACTAGCTGTTGATATCAACAAGGACTCCTGAAGATAACTGGATTCAGAAATGACACAATTCAACTCCTTATTGTTGATACTGTTATAGATATCTACATTGTTTTGTAATTTCTTTCCATGACTGTAAATTGTGAGTACATGTATCTATTTTTAAAAAATATATTACATAACTAATTTCTGTCCACAAGTATAGATTCTATTTTAAGATATTAAGATTGCCTGTAGATTGCATAAGATCTATAATAATTATTGTCAAGTTTTAAATAATAAAACCTGTTTATATGTTTGCAGTTATTTTGCATCAGTTAGGCCATGCAGTCAGGTGGGTTCTCAGAAGAATAACGTTATTTACCATTGGATGGGTCGGTCAGCTGGGTTCATTTATCATGTGGGGTATTTGTAAAATGTCATGTAGTGAGTATGAGAACATTGCATTTTAGGACTATATGCCTGGATC